>LNAC01000004.1:7299954-7392209 GCA_002007465.1 Ailurus styani | reverse complement strand
ATTTACCCAACAATTTGCTATCTACAAGATGAACACTTTAAAGACACAGATTAGTTAAAGGTAAAGGGATGAAGAAAGATACTCAATACTAAAAAAAAAAAAAAAAGCTAGGGGTGCCTTGCTGGCTCAGTGGATTAAGCCTCTACCTTCAGCTCAGGTCATGATCTCAGGGTCCAGGGATCAAGCCTGGCATTGGGCTCTCTGCTCAGCAGGGAGTCGGCTTCCTCCTCCCTCTCTGCCTGCCTCCGCCTACTTTTAATCTCTCTCTCTCTCTCTGTCAAATAAATAAATAAAATCTTTAAAAAAAATAAATAGAATAAAAATAAAAATTTTTTTAAAAGCTAGAGTAACTATTAGTTTGAGACAAAGCTGATCATTAAGAATGGTGAATTGTATCAGGGATAAGATCGGCAGGGCATTATATAATGATATATCCTAAATATATCAAAATATGTCAAAATATATGAGGAAAACATTTAACAATTTAAGAGAAATAGACAAATTGATCAATACAGTTGGACACATTAGCATCCGTAAGTAAGGATGTGGGAAACAAAGACAAAAGAAAAATTAAATTTCCTTACTACTTCAGTCCATTCACAAGTCCTTGAACAGGCAGAGTGACATTTCTCTAGGAACTTAGCTGCTTGGATATTAATACTTCGCTAAGGGCAAAAGTCAATCTTAGCTAAACCCCAGGATCCTGTAAGTCTACTTTAATATAAGAATTCCTTTGGAAATTTCCTTTATCTCTAAACCTCCCAAGATACAGGTTAGCAATCATGCCCCAAGCATACGACCTACAGTTGTACATCTGAAGGGTCTCGTGACTAAGGTTTTATTAGACAGTAATAAATGACATTTACCTAACAATAGCTAGCCCCTCAAGGTCCTGTAAACCTTGTTTCCAAAACTCCTTTAGAGACTTATGCTATCCCTAACCCCCTCCCAACTTCTAGGTATGTAACTGCCACCCCTCACAACCTCAAAGCAGCTCTTTCTGCCCACATGTCCTGTTCCTATGCTTTAATAAAACCATATTTTTGCACCAAAGATGTCTCAAGAATTCTTTCTTGGCTGTCATCTCTGGAACACAACATCTTTCCTACATCAAGTAACAAACAGATCAAGCAGACAGAAAATCAGCAAGGATAGAGATGACCTACACAGCACTGTCAATCAATCTGATGTAATTAACATTAGGGTAATAATACCAGCATCATATAATGAATTAGTAAGCATCCTTCTATTTTCTGGAATAGATTATGGAGAATCTATATCATTTCTTCCTTTAATGTTTGATATAATTTACTAGTGAAACCATCATAGCCTGGTGATATCTTTTTTGGAAGATTTTGATTATTGATTCAGTATTTAAAATGAATATAGACTTATTAAAATTATCTATTCTCTTTATGTGAATTTTTGTAGTTTGTATATTTCAAGGAATTTGTTCATCTTACCTAAGTTATCAAATCTGCGGGCATACAGATACTCCTTTATTACCCTTTGAATTTCCATGAAATGGCCTCTTTCATATTCCTTTTTTATACTAATGATTGGTGTCTTCTTTTTTCTTGATTAGCCTTGTTCAAGGTTTAGTAATTTAATGATCTTTTCATGGAACTAGCTTTTGATTTTTAAATTTATTCTACTGTTTGCCTACTTTCAATGTTATTAACATCTGCTTTTACTATTTCTTTTTTATTTTTTTTATTTTTTTATTTTTATTTATTTCACAGAGGGAGAGAGATCACAAGGAGGCAGAGAGGCAGGCAGAGAGAGGGGGGGGAAGCAGGCTCCCCGCTGAGCAGGGAGCCCGATGCGGGCCTCGATCCCAGGACCCTAAGATCATGACCTGAGCCGAAAGCTGAGGCTTTAACCCACTGAGCCACCCAGGCGCCCTGCTTTTACTATTTCTTTTCTTCTGCTTTTTTACGTTTAAATTGCTCTTCATTTTCCTAAGGTACAAGCTTAGGTTTTTTGATTTTAGATATTTCTTTTTTTCTAATATATGCATTTAGTGCTATAAATTTCCATCTAAGCACTGCTTTCACCATATTCCACAGATTTTGTTAAGTACTTCTTTGAGATAGGTTCCACAGCCAGCATGAAACCCAATGCAGGGCTTGAACTTAGAACTCTGAGATAAAAACCTGAGCTGAGATCAAGAGCTGGATGCTTAACAGACTGAGCCACCTGGTGTCCTTGATAAGTATTATTTTCATTTTCCTGTAGTTCAAATAGTTTGTTTTCAATTTCTCTAGAGACTTCTTTGATGTATCAGTTATTTAGAAGTGTTTTTTTTTTGTTTTTTTGTTTTTTTGTTTTAATTTTCAACATCTGGGGATTTTCCAGCTATCTGAAATGTGGTCTATTTGGTGAAAGTTCCATGTAAGTTTGACAAAAATGTGTTTTATTCTGAATCAAGTTTTTTATAACGTCAATTAAATTCAGTTCAGCTATGTACAGAAGTCAATTTTATCTAACTGATATTCAAACATACCACATTCTGGACTTTAACAAATTTAAAAGAATAGCAATCGTACCAAATATGTTCTCAGAGCACAGTAAGATTAAACTGAAAGTCAGTAATAAAAGACAGCTGGAATATCTTGTAAACATTTAAACTATATTGCCTATTTTCTATTTTGGCTATTTTACTTTCTCATTTATTTTTTTCTGTCCAAACTCCCTAATTCTAGTTTGAATCTATCCATTAAAAAAAAGTAGATGAGGCTCTTTTTACATTTCAGTTTGTGGGTCTACTCGTAAATAGGGCTTGAAAATTTCCTGAAGTGTAATTTTGAAGTCTCCTATTTACTTTTAAAGATTTTATTTGAGAAAGAGCACATGAGCACATGGGTGTAGGGGAGGGGCAGAGGGAGAGTGAGAAGCCGATTCCTTGCTGAGCAGGGAACTCAAAACAGAGCTCAATTTCAGGACCTCTGTTAGGAGTTAGTTGGACAGTGAGGTAGTCAGGGCCAGGGTCTCCAAGAAGAAAATATGGAGTCAGGACAGCTGAAAAAAAAAACAGCACTGACATCCTGTTTTGCAGCTTAGACAGGACCACACTGACATTCTACTTTGCAGCCTTTGCAGAAATGACTTCTCCAAAACGTCCTAAAATAAGCCAATCCACCACAAAAGGATTTGCCAATATCATGGGCTAGGGTTAGTTAAGACCTAAGCCCCCAGATGTCAGAAAAAAAAAAAAAAGACCATTAGCATGTGGACATTAACCTAATAATTGGTAGACAGATACATGACCAAAGCCCTAATTGGCATGACTCAACACACCCTGATTGCTTAAGAAAGTTCTGCCAAAGAGCTCATAAAACCCCTGAACTCAAAAACTCCAGGGGGCAAACCACTCAGATCCCCCTTCCTCTCAGGGAGCTTTGTACTCTTGCTCAATAAACTTTGCTTTGCTACCCACCACTCTTCCTCTGGTCTACCTCTTCATTCTTCGAAGCTGCGTGACCAAGAACCTCAGGCTTTAAGGGGACACAATCCTCTAAAACCCTGAGATCATGACTTGAGCCAAAGGCAGATGCTTAACCAACTGAGCCACCCAGGCGCCCCTGAAGTCTTATGTGTATTTATTTTTATTTTGTTACGATTTTTATTATATTTTCATGTCTACCATTTAGAAAAAGACTTTTAAAATAGAACTTACGCAGTTTACTTCCTACTTTTCTTCGCTTCTCGAGATAATTTTAAAAGTTGCAAAGAGTTATTACTTAAATCAATCTTTTTCCCCTCCTGCTGATATTAACCATTTTTCCTAATTAGGTAAGTTAAAAATTAGGCAAAGTTGTTGAAGATCTGGCTGTAAAGGAAAATAAACACTGGCAAAAGTTAGAGTTCTCTTGCATATTTCTGTCACTCTACCTCTGAAAGAATCCTTAAAATCTCTACTCTGCTTTAAACCAAATTAAGAATTCAGCCTCTGTAGATCTGCTGTCTGATCTAACAGTTTTGCAAAGCAATTATTTTTTCCTTAAAACCCCTGAAAAAATGGTACCGTATTTCCAAAGTTGGGGGAAAGAACTAATGGAATAAAAGGGTTGTAAGTAGGTTATGCAGATAAAGCTGAGCACACAAAGAGTTTTAAGGGAGCGTTTAACAACTTTGAGAGAGAACATCTTTGAGTTAGAATTTGTTTTGATGTCTCATCAAGTTAAAACCAGCTGACTTTTGATTTGTTTTCTGTTGTTGTAAAACTCTTCTTACATATGTTAATTTTAAACTTTATCATGTCACAGTTGCCCTAAAATGTTCATTGTTATACAAAGTAAAAAAGTTTGTCATTTACAAAGATACATTTACATCATGTATAGATTTTATAGAAAGTGGGAGTTCTTCCAAGGTGAGGTTGAAGATTTGACATGGAAAAACTTGTGCCAAACAAGAAAGAGAGGCCATCACTCATTGACACCTTAATAAAGTAACCATGTTTCACAAATTAACAAGAAAAAGAGTAGCCTCAGGTGGTTTTGTAGGGGACCCAATGCAAAGTTGATCAACACAAATTCATCAACAATTTAATACACCTCTAGCAGTTAATCCACAAAACTGGCCTGTATGGATCAGATTGTAAAATGATTGAGCTCAATCCCTTTGTTGTCCACATAACATAACTTTATGAAGTCAACCTAGACAAGATAGTCCAAGACAAAACAAAACAGAACAAAAACAAAGCTTTGACCCAATATACTTATCTCATCTAAATGATGTTACACTTAACAGGGATCATTTATTTCCATACAATATTGAATTGTGAGTTTTATCCAGATTATTTCAAATCACAATTCAGTATTTTGTCTCTGTTATTGTTTGCATTATACTTGTTTTAGAACGCCAGTTATACAGTTTTGTCTTGAAAATCACTATTACTAATGTTATACAATGGCAATGTGATATAAAAACTGAGCAATGTCCTGCTTAAATCTTGACATTATTCAAATAATTATATCAGTAGAGGGGGGTCACAGAAATACAAGAGAACTTTCTGGATGGAGAAAATTTCTGTATGTAGGTATGGTGTAGGTTACACAAAAGTAGGGATTTGTAACAAATTTGTAAAAGTTAATTACATGATACATTTAAGATCTGAGCACTTCATTACGTGTAAATTATACTTTAATAAAATTTTTATACTAGAAGTTAAGATAAAGTCAACGAGTTATACAGAGTGAATATCAAGTAGGTTTCTCTATTATATGATGTGGAAATGTTGGGATTCATAGCCAAAGGCCAAAAAAGAATTCTTGAAACATTTTAGATGCAAAAAAAGGTGGTTTTTATTACAGCACAAAGACAGGACCCATGGCCAGAGAGAGGTGCACTAGGGTTGTGAGGAGCAGTTGATTATACACTTTGGCGTTGGGGGAGGTAAATACAAAGGGAAGTTTCCAAAAGGACTTTCATATGATAAAGAAGGCTCACAGGATACTGGAGGCCTGGCTATTGTCAAGCTAAGGTGGTTTTTTCCTCTACCAAAGCATTAACATTAAGATTGCAAGTTCCTGCAGGAATGTTATACTCTTCCTGCCTCAAGTATTTGTCAGTGGGCCACAGATTATATGGAAATTTAATTTTATCTACATTTCTTTTGACTTTCTTCCCCACATCATTATATTTTCATAATATGGAGAAAAACAACATTATAAAATAACTGTACTTGTAGCTTGGAAAGAAAAATTCTCTTCTAAATAAAAGGGAAAAGCAAAGAGACCTATCTTTAATGAAATTATGCAGCTGCTACTAAAAACACAACCCTCACATTTATTTCTTATTCTTGATGAGAGAGAAACAAATTTGAAAGCTGGGTAATGCCTAAATATATTTAATAGTCATTGCCTTTAAAAAAGTATTTGTATTAAAAATTTCATATATATTCCAAGTCAAATTACAGGTCTATGTTAGAGAACATCTCCAAAAAATATTTTCAAATCAAGTTACATATCAAAAAGACATGTACAGAAGACAAACTTTTGAAAAAACCCTATGTGTACTTTTGATTTTTCTCAGATACAAATATCTGAGGATAACTTTATAGAACATGTATATTTTAGACATTTCTAAAGCTTCTGGTCTCTTTGATATATAAGTATTCAGAATGTACTTTCTTTTCAAATAATTTGAAAAGAAAATTTCATATTTGGTCTTCTGAAGAAAGCTTTCACAGCTGGCTGCTTTGAGTATTTCCAGATATGGTTTTCCAAATAAAAATACAATATTTTCTATTAAGGACATTTTCTCCTGGAGTGCATCAGCTTTCTTCCACAGTAAGTCATTTTAAATTCCCATTTAAATTCCCTCACTAGTTTCTACACAGATACAAATCAGTGCATGGTATGATGCAATCAAAATTAACTACTACAATATCATCACCCATGTCTTTCCCAAAGAATATTGCTTGCAAGTTCAAAGCATAAGAATTCTAAAAACAAACAATCCTCCTACCCTTTTCTTTAGTTATAAAATATGTAATTTTTGGACTACATTTCAAATTATATTTGCATAGAAAAGGCTGTATACATAATTGTATGGTATTCCATGACTTAAAAGTAATTTTGTAGTAAGAGTATAATGTGAAATAACATAACTGAACCAATGACTTTAAAGTAATATATTCAGGTCAATCTGTAGCAAATACTTTGTTATATCTAAAAAAGAAATTATTTTTATTTCCTAAATATTATTTAGGAAGTATGTTAGTATTTCAATTGCTAATACTGAAATGATTTTTATTTATCCCTCTATATGTATTACTCCTTCTATGAGGCTTAGTTTATATTTATGTTTTTGGTATTTTTCAATAATATTACAGAAGACCTAAAAGACATGAGGATTTTCTTGATAAGAAACAATTCCACCTCTCTCTTTGAAGAAGATAAATTAATCCATAATGAGACACTGGATACCACGGCTTTGGCAGAGACCTAGATATCACATGGCTGCATGTTTTTTAGAAAGAAATGGGCACTAATGTTTACAGTTTGCAAAGGTGATATTTTGAGTTGTATAAATAAATGTGATCTATATAAGCACTGCTATGCTTTGAAATACTGTGACAAAGACATATAGCCAATAAACCTTGTATTATTTCAATCTGTGCTATATCTACATATTATTGATTTAAGCTTTTAAAGATTGAGCACTTATAGGGAAAGTAAGGGAATAATCATGCTCTTTTGAGTGCAAGATATGTTCACAGTGCCTACCTAAAATGACTGCAAAGAAGGAATTATTTCTAGATTTTTACTTTTTAAAAAATTTTATGTATTTATTTGAGAGAGAGAGAGGGAGAGAGAGCACAAGAGGGGGTAGGGTCAGACAAAGAAGCAGATTCCCCACTGAGCAGGGAGCCTGATGCAGGACTGGATCCCAGGACTCAATTACAGGACTCCAGGACCATGACCTGAGCGGGGAAGGCAGTTGCTTAACCAGTTGAGCCACCCAGATTCCCTCCAGATTTTTATTTTTAACGCCATGCCATTATCCCAAATAATCATCAGACTACTAAAGAATTTATTATAAATTCACCCATGCTTTGGAACTATGAGTTTCTAGATATTAAAGCCTTTATTGCCATTGGTCCATTCATTTTCCTCTGAAAATTTCGTATGTATTCCTTTCTCTATGACTTTACTTCATACCACTTACCCCTGCATTAAATAATTTATCTTCCCTGTCATCTGAAACAAAGCTTAATGTTACCCAGAATTAGAAACCTTACAGAGAAAATACGAGAATTTAAAAGAAACAGACCAATTTGGCCTGAGGCCTACTTCTACAAATGAGTAAACTGGGATTCACTAAGGTTTGGATTATCTTATAAGTAACTAACATAGGAAATAGATGACAATGACCAGTCCAAAACCATTTTCAATGCTTCATAAACCATCCCCCCATCTTTTCACTATAATTAAAGGTATTCTTAAAAACACTCTGTATTTAATTTAATAAGAAGAATAAGGACTTGAACACACCTTTCTTTACTTAATAGTCTTTAAGGGGATATGTATACTTCTCTCTCCTCAGACCCCTAACATCAAACCCTACAACACATTCTCTCATCTGATGATGTCTCTTAAATTTCACTGAAAAAACAGGTACAATCAAGTAAGTGCTACCTCATTGTCCTAACACATTCCAAAATTCATTCCTACATTCTTTGCTTCCCTTTTTGTTACAGTGAAAGACATTCTGCTTATATCAAGGTCAACCCATCACTTTTAACCTTAATCCCATCCACTAACCTACCACATGCTTTCATATAGCCATTATCCACCATGTTTTTTCTGCATTTTCTGATGTGAGGCGTCTGCATGGCACCAGAAGGTGAACCCCCACTGCACGGCATGGGGCACCGCCCTCCTGTAAGTCAAGGAGTATTGCAATGGGTAAAGCATTAATCAACTCCTTCCAATTAAAAGCGGCTTGCAGCTCGAATGACGCATATCAGTATGTATGGTAAGATTAGACTAGATTTGTTAAACATAGGTAGAATTTACTATTTGTAGATCCCGTATTACCAATCAACATAAAAGTATATAGTATAAACACAGTTACTGGAAGAAATATAGTAGGATAATTGACTTTTTCGAGGTGTGGATAATTTACTCTTTCTATAGATAAACAGGCCCAAATGGAATCTGGAATAATTGCCGAGAAAGAATCTGGCGCCATGCTGTGCCTCCCCCCAGGATATATAGCATTTAACTTTAGGGCTTAATGACCTTACGCAAAACCCTTGATTTACATCAGAACTAAGAGTAACCACAAAAAAGGGGCACTACACAGATAAGCAGAACAGGACTCGTCTATCTAGCTTTTTGAGAAATACCAGGTGCATCTACGAAGGTTCCTTCAATTAATAAATAAAATTCTGGTTATGTTTTATCACCCTTTGTTACAATGATATAAATAAAGGACCCCGAGCCCTGAGGTTTTGGGAGACTCCTGAAACATCACCCGAGTTCGTCTCCTCATTTCATATTGCCGACGCCCACCGTCCTTTCCTTTGGGGACCCTGACTGTTGCTGGAGCTGGCCTCCAGAAATTTTCATTTCTCTATTCTTAATAGCTCATTCTTATTATCATACATATGTGCTTTAAGAAAGAAGAAAAAGCAATTAACATGTGAGTAAACCTAACACCTTGATATTTTTCCTTAATTTGGGTTTCCAGCCTGCTGCAGAGGGCCTCTGCAGGACTCTTACACTGAGGACAAGATAAGTTCAGTACTTTGTACTACCAACTGTCCATGGCTGGCCTTTGGACTAGAGTTGTGTTAGTTAGTGGGCCCCTACTCTGGCTCTCATTCGGTCAGTGTGCTAAGGGTAATGCCACCTCTTGTCAAAACACCTACAGGTGGCAGAGGTAGGATCACAAATCCTTTACCTTGTATGCTTTCAGGTGCTAGCATGTAGGACATTAACCCAACCCTTTGTCCTTGCTCTGTGACACATATCAAGTATTTCTCCACAAGTGTCTGCACCCTTTTTCCTCTGAGGGTGCAAGGCCACACTGCTCTACAGTATCAATGGGCCTTTCTTTCTTTTTTTTTTTTTTTTAAGATTTTATTCATTTATTTTACAGAGAGAGATTACAAGTAGGCAGAGAGAGAGGAGGAAGCAGGCTCCCTGCTGAGCAGAGAGCCCGATGCAGGCCTCGATCCCAGGACCCTGAGATAATGACCTGAGCGGAGGGCAGAGGCTTTAACCCACTGAGCCACCCAGGTGCCCTCTTTCTTTCTTCCTTTCCTTCCTTTCTTACTTCCCTCCCTCCGTCCCTCCCTTCCTTCCTTCCTTCCTTCCTTGATTTTACTTATTTATTTGAGAGAGAGAAAGAAAGACAGCAAGAGAGAACATGAACAGGGTAGAGGGGTAGAGGGAAAGGGAGAGGGAGAAGCAGGCTCCTGATGGTGCAGGGAGCCCAACATGAGGCTTGATCCCAGGACCCTGGGATCATGATCTGAGCCAAAAGCAGATGCTTAACCAACTGAGCGACTGAGGTGCCCCTTTAACAGGCCTTTCTAATTGATGTCCTCTCTTGCCACAATCACTGTATTGATGATGTATTCTCCCAGGTAGATATTAAACCATGGTGAAAGGAGGATATATTTTCCTTCTGTTGTCTCCCATAAGCACCCACCGAATATGATGAAAGACAGGGATGTGGTCAACATTGTAGGAGATCACATTCTAGGGAAGAAATAGTTTCGGCTAGACTTCAAGAGAGGATGAGGTTGGAAGATGTGTTGTTTTTCATTTACACTACACTATACATGCTGAATGATAAATTCAACATGACAAAAAAATTAATGAACATTCCTATTTTCCTGCATTCCCTAAGTAGGATGTGTTTTTGTAGTCATCAACTAAACATAATACCAACCTATGAGAGAGTCTTTGAAAACCAGTATTCAAAAGCAACACAATGGGTAATAGAAGTTCATGAGTAATGAGTAATAATTCTATCTACTAATTATCTTAAATTTTCATCAATAAGTCACTATAATTCAGAGGAGTCCATGAATTCTCTTATATATTTTTAAGTGGAATTGTTTATATAAAGAGGAAGCCAGCAACATAGTACTTTGCCTGAAACCTCACACATCCTAGAAGAACCCAGAAAGGGTGGCTATTCTTACTACATGAGGCAAAGAAAATTTGGAAGAAATAAAGTCTGGGTATTCAATAGGTCTTAAAACAAATGGTCCAAATTGGAGCTAAATAATAATAAAATATTGGAAAATGTTATGGGAGATTATTGTATGCAAAATAATAAAATATATGAATAAATAAAAATGATAGTTTACCATACATTTTTGATAATATTTGAGAGGAATTTTATGGGACATTTTTGGAATTTATTAGTAGCAATTAAGCCAATGAGGGGGACAAATGCTAACTCAAGGAAGAACATCTGACATAAAAGAAATTCAGTAAGAGTATTCAATGTCACATCTCCATTAGAAACCATTTAAAAGCAATAAATATTAGCTTTCCAAAACACATGTGATGTATCTGGAGAGGATGGAAATGAAAATATTTAGGGAGTATAAAGACAAAGGCGAGAACCTCCATCTTCTGTAGTAAGAGGCCATGGATAAGGCCTAATTGAAAAACCACAAAATGTCAGTGTAAAGGTATTATTTGGCAATCTGGAGGTAGATAGAAGAGTTCAATGGTCAATGCAGTTGTCTCTGGGGAGCAGAAATAAGGGGTGATAACAGAAAATAAAAGGGGCACTGTTTTTATTACTAGTTACAGAGATCAACTTTATTTTTAAAACATGTATATTAACTAATTTGATAATATCGATATTTTTAAAGTACTCTAAAAATAACCATTTGATTTTGACACAAATTCATTTTTCTGATCACCGTAACCAGCTTTTCTTTTTTTAATTTGTATTTCTAATGCAGTTCTCTATAGCTAGACATGGTAAAGTAAAAAATGGATGTGTCATAAATAAATATAATTTCCTAAAGTAGTACTTTTGCTTTTACTCCCTCCTTTAAATATAAATAAGAATACCTTTGAGATAAATTCATCAATTTTTCTCTTTCCTGTATTTGTATTTTTAACATGATTTTAAGAGATATTGGTAAATTAAAAAAAAATTACAAGTGGCTTATGATTGGCTATATAGAGAACTACATATGCCTCAGTAGAGTCTATTTTTATTTTTTCTGATAAATATAAAAAGTGCTGTAACATATATTTTGGTTGTCAGGTGCTGCCATACCATAAAGTGACTGATGATTTTCTCCTGAAGTATCCTTTATATCATAGGCTATATGATCAATAGTCTTTGGTCAAAACACTGATACTACTGTAATTATTATCGTAACCAAATCTGTCTTTGATTTCTTTAATTCTTCAGACTGAGCATCTGATTTTAAAGTATAACCTTGACTTTTGCAGTTGCACTGCCTGGACACTTTCTAAACAACTTTTGCATTTACATTGAATCCTTTTTCCAGGTTTGCAGGTTTTACGTCCCTAGTCTGATCTCACAAATTAATCTCTTTCTGTTTTTCTCTGGAGTTTCATCTTCATGGAAGGACAATTTTTTGCAAACACATGTATGGAACATAACAAGTTAGGTAAGGATGCCAAATCAAGAGTTTTCTAAATTCTCTCAACAGTTTCATGGTTTGTTCCACTCCCCAGCATCATAGCACATGCAGTTCAATCTCATGCTTCTGTAAGATTCAAATTCCTTCTTCCATTGATCCTGGGGATGGCTGTGTTTAGTAGAAATTAGGAAGTTAAATAAATTAGTGCTAAGGGAGTCTCTTGTACTGTGCAGGGGAACCAGGTGTGCCCTAATCCCCACAAGGCAGGAAATGGAAAGAGGTTACAGGCACAGAAACATTGCTTCCAGTCTTCTAACTGTTGAAATTTTTAAACAGGGAGGCCATTAGACTGAGACAGTTCTAATGCCTTGGTAACCTATGTAAGCAAACCAAATCCTGAAGCCAGAGTCAATGCATTCAAATCTGAGAAAATCAAACAAGATCAA
This sequence comes from Ailurus styani, assembly GCA_002007465.1. Taxonomy (NCBI): domain Eukaryota; kingdom Metazoa; phylum Chordata; class Mammalia; order Carnivora; family Ailuridae; genus Ailurus; species Ailurus styani. The sequence goes on along the minus strand of LNAC01000004.1, from coordinate 7,379,663 downwards.
CCAATTACAAACAGCCAACTTTGCCAAATAAGAAATGGCTTAAACTATGGTTAAACAAATAATTTCCTTGCTTTGCTGCTTCATCTTCTGTATAAATCCTCCTATACCACCTTTCTCCCCCTACCCCCCAAACCCAGCTCCTGCTATTGTCAAGAGAATTATCCTAACTACCTTTGGTTTGGTGCTGCATGACTCAAAGGGACGTAGGCTCAAATAAATTCCTGAAAATTTGATGCCTTAGTTTATCTTTTAACATAACCTCTTCTAAGAATTGGCTCCCGAATATATATAGATGGACATATCAATAGAAACATGCATGTGTGCCTCCAGAGGTGGATGGTTATATAATTACATGTAAGTAACATCTCTTCCAACAAGTAGAAAATGTAGCAATATATACACATAAAGTTCTGAGTTTGCTGAAGTACAATGAGAGATCAATTATTTGTTCCCAAGACTGGGAAAAGAAATCTCTTTAAATGACACGTTCTCCCAAAGTTTTTAAATTAGGTGCTTAAGGGTTTTTTTTGTTTGTTTGTTTGTCTTTTAATGTTTCTTGTCTACAGCAGGGTAAAGCCATAAGGTTCTGAGGAATAATATGGCCACATTTTAAGAAAATATTTAAATGTGACTCTCTACTAAAATTAACCATCTCAAAGTTCTTTGATGGTTGATGGGTGGTTTATGGTTAGTTTAAATCACTTCCCCACTAAAGGAAAATCCCATGGGCATCTAGAATGTTTCCTTATTTTCTCTGGTAGCTATTTTTATTGTCTGTCTAGACTTTTAAAACAGGCTTCTAGGTGTGACTAATAGGCCACACTGAAATGCTTTGCATCACATTACACTTTCAGATTCCCATACACCTTGCCTTAAATTTGACTATACTCATTATCACTTAGACAAGCTTTCCCAGGGTGGCTGTTCAATTCCAATTGAAGTTAATGGGTCTAATTCTGCTGCCTCTACTGAGATGAGATCACCTTCTGATTCAGTGTCAGCACCTTTTAAAAAGAATCTCTTGAAGTGCTTTGCTGTAGTCAAGTCTGAAATTAAGAGTTTGCAAACAACGGATTTTCATTTCCGGTTACAGAAAATCTAAATTTTATCTGGTAATCAAGGGAAGGGAACAAATTAGGGAAAAGAACTAAATCAAATATATTCTCATTTCATTTTACCTTATCTAAATATGAGCAAGAAGGGGCCACCTGGGTGGCTCAGTCAGTTAAGCCATGGACTCTCGGTTTCGGCTCAGGTCATGATCTCATGGGTCATGCCAGGCTCCTAGCTCAGCAGGGAGTCTGCTTGAAGCTTTCTTCCCTCTGCCCCTCCCCCTATTCTCTCACCCACTGGCACAAGAGCACTTTCTCTCTCTAAAATAAATAAATAAATATTTAATAAAAAAAAAAAAGCAAGGGGGGCCTGTAATGTTAAAGGGGTACTCATGAAATTAGAGTCCATTAGAGGAGCACCCAGGGGCTCAGTTGGTTAACCATCTGCCTTTGGCTCAGGTGATGATCTCAGGGTCCTGGGATGGAGCACCACATCCAGATCCTTACTAGGAGGAGCATCTATTTCTCCCTCCCTCTCAATATTTCTCTAGCTCTCTCTCTTGCTCCCCCTCAGGTAAATAAATAAAATCTTAAAAAAAATAATAATAAAACAAAGTACATTAGAAAAAATAGTTTTTTTCTCAAGTTTCTGAGATGTTCTAAATCCTTTTAATACCCATTACAATATTCTCATGAGACAATTATTTTAGCCAAATATTATAATAGTGTTTCAATATATATTAGATTGTAGTAGCTTTTATTCTTCTTGGTGATGTGGATACTTTTTTTCAAATATTCTAATTATACATGTAATGATATAATATATTCGATATATAAATGAGAACTATTTATTGCCTATAATGCATTCATTTGAATTTCAACATCTGTTATTTGCTGAAAATATAATATGAATTTTTAAATTCCATTCATAGTACACAAACAAAATAAAACAATAGGCAACAAGCCCCTGGCACTCACCATAAATATATGTAAGTGGATATAAAGCCAGCCAACTGATCTTTGATAAAATTTTCCAAACTGTTGCATGATATACTTCTCAAAATTGTCACACCTGGTGAAAGTTTTGATGTGTTAAACATAGCAAAACTATTTGATTACATCCTTAAGCAAGTAAATTATTTTTTCTTGTGTTTATGAACAATAGGAAACTTGACCCAGAAGTAAAGCTGAAAGACTTGCAATTTAGAAGACTACAATTTTGCTCTTTTCATTTTTTTTCACAAGGTGGTTACATGTTAGATTTGACTTTATCTTATATTATGGCTAAACTCTCTTGGTCGTTGTTTGAAACAAGGTGTTGAGCAACTCTTACATGGATAGCTCATAAAATCCTTATAACCACGTTCTGAGGTAATACTATTATTAACCTTATTTCACCTTATAGAAAGTGAGACTCGAAAAAGATAAGACCTTTGCTAAACAGCCTGGGCTTAGAAATCATCAAGGCCAGGCTGTAATCAGTCTCTCCATCCTATAGTCATTAAATATTTAGTTAAACCAAATAACAAATTCAGTTATGGTGCCTGCAAGATCCTGGCTCTGCCTTAAACACTTGGGGTATATATAGAGTGGTCCCTTACATCAGATTACTTAAATTGAAGATAGATGCTCAAATCCACAACTGTGGTTGAGATATTTATGCAATGTAAGAAAATTACAAGGTATCTCCCGATTCTTCCTGGGTCTCAGAGAGGGTCTAGGAAAGGGGTCTGTGAAAGAGTCATGACCATGCCTTGTTTGACAGAGGTGGCTGCTACTCAGCTCCACTGATTTGTTAAACTGCAAGAAGGCAATTCATCCCTTTTTATGTTAAAATGTCTAAAACAGAAAAAAAACATTTGCATTAATTGTCACAATTTTTGAGTCAACAAAAAATTTAAAAATTTAAAAACCTGTCAGGCAAATTTTAAAAAAATAATAGGCTAGGTTTGGTTTATAAGCTTTTTTGCAACCTATATGCAAGTATTTGCTTATTCCATTCTCTATGCTCTGAGATTCTCCTTAGTCTTTCGAGCTCAGTGAATAGAATTACCATCTCCACTCCCATTTAAGATTAAAATAAATGACTAAAACTATTTTTCTGATCTTCTCTAGCCCATGGTTTGTCCAGGTCTGTTGATCTCATTTCAGTTTTTACCGAGTCTGTTGTGGTAGCATTCTCATCATCACCATACCTCAGTCCACTCCTGCCTAAGGGATTTCCCTAAAACTTTGGGTGTGTGTGTGTGTGTGTGTGTGTGTGTGTGTGTGTGTGTGTGTGTCTGTGTCTGTGTGTTTTAATGTAACACTACTTCTTAGAAACTTCTGACATGTTCATATTATCTAACAGAAGTACATTAAGTCCATCAATATGACATTAAAGGCCTCCCATAAGCTGAATGAATATACTTTTTAGCATTCTGATTCCTAATTTCCTATTTATCCTCTATTAATTTATCCCCTATTATTCAGGGATCTCCAGAGAAACAGAACCAAGAATTCATTGATATAATTATGGAGGCTAAAAAGTTCCAACTTCTGCAGTCAGCAAGTTGGAGACCAAAAAGAGTTGAAGGTATAGTTCCAGTCTAAGTCCTAAGGCCTGAGAACCAGGAAAGCCAAAGGCTGGAAAAATTTGTAAACAGCAAGGGGTGTGTGTGTGTGTGTGTGTGTGTGTGTGTGTGTGTGTGTGTGTGTGTGTGTGTGTGTGTGTGTGTTTGCATGCATGCCTGTGTGCTAAACATATGGTTGAACACCTGCTAAACATATGACTGCAGCAGGAAATGGATTAGAACTAAAAGTAGGATGACAACAGAGAGAATAAAGGGAACAGAAAAAAAATCAAAGGATTTATCCTGAAAACAAGCATCAAGTGTGATTTTTGTTAAAACGAGTTGAATAAAACGACATGTATTCTTCTATCCAAATACAGAATCAGAAGACTTCTCCCAAAAGACAGGCTATGATACAATGATTTCTAAGTTGAGGTTGGAAAGTTTTGCAAATGAATCTGTCACAAGTTAAGTTACTGGTAAAAAGTCAGTCACTCTTGTCTATTTGTCTTAGAATTTAATTGAAAACTGGAATTGTAATGTGTTCAAATAATATAAAGCAATAGTTATTTCTCTTTAAGAAACATTCTCTTATTATATGTTTAATTTATTAATGTCTTATTTAGATCCACATTAAAGACACCTAAAGAGATACTGATTATAAGCCACGCTTAAAGAAACACAGATTTAGTGTAATCAAAGATGAAAGATAATTTTGTAAATTAAATACTTTTTCATTAAATTATGCTTCCATTCTGGCATATATTATAGGAACCATGATTACATGACTAGAATTCTCTGATTTACAGTCATGAAATCTATCTGAAAATATATTTGGGTATATTTTCAAATGTAAAATGTATATCCAAGATTACTCACTAGTTTGAATCTTAAAATTAATATTTATAATAATATTGAAAGGGTACTTTGTTCTTTGATTAAATGAGTTTTCAGTATTTCCTATTCTGTTTTATAAAAATTAAATAATGTAGTCTGTGGTAATGGAAAATTAATTGTAAAGGCACTTTACAATTTTGAGTATATAATTCACCATCTGGCACCAAACATGGTGGGTCCTCAGGTTGTGCTTTAAAAATGGTCTATCACGGGTGCCTGGGTGGCTCAGTGGGTTAAGCCTCTGGCTTTGGCTCAGGTCATGATCTCAAGGTCCTGGGATCGAGCCCCACATAGGACCCGCTGCTCAGCAGGGAGCCTGCTTCCCTCTCTCTCTCTGCCTGCCTCTCTGCCTGCTTATGATCTCTCTCTCTCTTTCTCTCTCTGTCAAATAAATAAATTTTAAAAATCTTAAAAAAAATGGTCTGTCATATAAAGAGTTTTTAAAAAATACTGATTTCTTGAACTGCAGGGACTATAATATCTTTCTAAAAATATCCTCTTAAAAAAAGATCAAGTGCATGGTATCTGAAACCTACGAGATGTGGCAAAAAGAGGATCAATGGGTCTTTCCAGCTGTATTAATCAGATATGAGGGCATTGGTGGAGAATGGAAAGGATGTGGTAGTTAAAGTCCTAGCAACTGTGGCTGAGAGGTGAGAGGGCTGCAAGGATGCTGAAAATACATTGCAAATGACAAAGCTGATTGCTGGCAAGGGTAGAAAAGGAGATAAAAAAAAATAACAGAAAGATAACTTTAGACTTGGTGCTGGTAACTGGAAGAGGGGATGCAAGATCGCTTTGCAAGAAGAAATGAAAGTGTCCTGGGAGGATGGGGGACTAGAGAAGTGAGCTACAGAACAGGAAGTGCCTCACGCAGTATGAGCTAATGGACACTCCAAAGAACCAGAACCTAGAATTCTTCCATTCATCATTTTTCCAGCGGTACCAGAATTTCCAACAAATCTATCACACATTCATCATTCATCTACCATCATACTAGGCATACTACAGTACTCATTAATAAATGTTAGAAATAAAAATACTGTTTTACCTATGAAATATGAAAGACTTTAAGTTTTTCCCTAAAAACATTTCCACATTAAACAAGCAAAGAAAATCTTTCAAGCAACAAGCAACTCCATAAATACTAATGCATATCTTGTTAAACATGCTGTTAGACGACTGTCATTGACTTCTTAATGTATGTTATTTAACTTTTGATATAAAATTTTAATTTTATTTCCAGCAACAAATACAAGTTTTGTTACTCTATTTACTTTCATAGCAAAATGCTATAAACTATCTGCATCTAACCTCTCTGTCATTCACAAACACACACACACACACACACACACAATTAAATGTAGACTTTTCCCATAGGAGAGAGATTAAGGTTCAAAGTTGAATTTTATCTATAATGTCAAATGATTTATATATACCTGGCCTAGTATCATGCCAATCCTACAAAAATACAGCAAACAAACCCCTAAGATTATATCTGTAAATTTGGATGCATTATTTGCAGAGTACTTCTGAAACCCAGAAGTATGAATGGGCCATAAGTAATAAATGACACAAGTTCTTTGGGTAAGGAGGACCAATGACAGCTTTATGGGATGATTATATTATCTGCAGCCTCTAAAATTATTTTTAGAATAGAAAAGGGGTATTTTCAATTACACCTGAAAGTATTAAATAAGCATGCTTTCTAAAGAAAAAGGGAAAATTTCTTCTCAGTTATTATATCATCACAGGCTGTTTAGGGAATAAGTCTATCAGAATAAGTTTTGAGCTGGCTTTCTATATCTGTTACTTAAAATTATATTGATAACATTAGTGAACAGAGGGTGCAATCTGAGTTTCCTGAAGATGTCAGCACATTAGCTTTACTGTGAAAGAAACTGATTTCAAAATTATCTTAATTGTCCACCAACTATAAAAAGGACGGTTACAATTAACGAATTGACCATTGGTAGAAATATAATTTCCTGAGACACTTAATAAAAGAACTTAAGAAAAACATATTAAACATCTAAAATTGCCATGATTTCCAATTTTGGTCTATAGAATATAAAATTAATGACAAATCTCTCATAACTTCCCCAGAGAGTGTGACATATCATATTCAAATGCATGTGAATTAAATACAATAAAAATGAATTTCTAAATCTGTGTCTTTTGTACATCATAATATGATATTGGACTAACCTTCTAAGTTTTTTTTTAATGATTTTATTAATTTATTTGACAGAAAGAGACACAGTGAGAGAGGGAACACAAGCGGTGGAGTAGGGGAGGGAAAAGCAGGCTTCCCGCTGAGCAGGGAGCCTGATGTGGGGTTGGATCCCAGGACCCTGGGATCATGACCTGAGCTAAAGGTAGACGCTTAACGACTGAGCCACCAGGGTGTCCCTAAACCTTCTAATTTAGGGACTGGCAAGCTTTGTATATATAGGGCCAGATAATACATACTTTCAGTTTTGTGGGCCATACAGTCTCTTCTCAAATACTCAATTCTGTTGTTCTAGCATGAAAATCATACATAAACAAATGAGCATGGCTGTATTTCAGTAAAACTTAATTACAAAAACAGGCAGTGAGTCAGACTGGACCCATGGGTCCTAGTTTGTCAACCCTATTTCAACTGGTCTTCTGCCTTCCTTCCTTTTACGTACTTCTGATCTTGTGGTTAAAACATACGACCTAAGGGGCAGTGGGGTACCACACTGAACTCACTGGGATGCCCCAGGATATTTTAAATTTTCAAGGAAATATGATTAACATTTGTTAGAGGCCATGTGAACAATTCCTATTCTGTGACTTGAACATAACCCCTTAATAAACAGAACCATTAGATATGTTTTGATCTGGGAGGGCCTTTAAAAATTACTGAGATGTGTAGGAACCTGGAACTGAGACAGTTTGGGGCTCTCCGTTCTCTTCCAGCCTACTTTGTCCTCAAGGATGCACTTTCTTAAAATATCATTTCAATAAGATTCTCTGCTGCTCTACATCCTTCAATAACTTCCCACAGGTTACACCAAAATGAAAAAAGCAAAAAAACAACCAAAACACTGTCCAGTTCACATATCTCTGTCCTAAAAGAGAACCATAATTCAAGGACTAAGTAAAAAAACAATCCGGAAGTCTTGAAATACAGGTCTTTTTAGATAGGAATCAGGAAAGACTTATCACAAGATCAAAAGAAGAAATGAAAAAAGTATAGTTGAAGGCATAGTGAATAAATCAATATGATTTATTAGAAAGACTGAGGAAATTCAAAAGAGAGGTGAGGAAAGGAAGTGGAATACATTCAAGGAAAAGTTCCAGGCAGGACATGGTATATGCCCAGGAAAACCCTGTTAGGTCATTATACTAAAGTGTTAGCCCCTGACAGACAATGCTGAAGTAGGGGGCTGGGCCAAACCATGAAGGACACTGTGTGCCATACAGTAGGCTCATGATATTATTATGTATGCAATGAAGATCAATTAAAAGTTTTGAAAAGGTCAATCCAAGTTTTGGATTGATAATCAGAGCAGCAATGCCGAAGAAGAATTGAAAAGACTGTAGATGGAATCACAGGAAGAGAAATGCAAAACAAAAATCAAAATTAATGAAGCCCTTACTCAATTGTCAGGCAAAATTCTAAACACTACATGTATTTACATCTACTCCTCAGAGGACACCTGAAATAGGTACTACATTTTTTTTTCTATTTTAATCTAGGGAACTAAGGCACAGAGACATGAAGATTGTAGAGTAAATAAGTAGTAGAGTTGGAAAAAGAACCCAGGTGTGTAGCCCCAGAACTCATGCTCTTTAGACCTCTATTCATTTACTCTCAAAAACGTAAAGAAAGATGATCTAGGGCTCACTTATGATAGTAGCAATAGTATGAAGAGACTGAAAGTCAGAAATATTTAACGATAAGGATTTATTGATTAATCCCAAATAAAAGAGATGTTCCTCAGTTTTCAAGCTGTGGTGATTATACAGATAGCAAGTATAGAAGAGGACTAAGAGTTTGGTTTGAAAAATACTTTGTTCAAGATTAAACATGCTAAATTTGAGATGCTGAAATATCCAGACACAGAAATTCATAAGGTGTTTTGTATAAGTGCAACAACTCTGTCAAAATCTGATCTGAAGATACAGATTTCAGAATTGCCAGAATTGTCAGAAATGGTAATATAAGCTATTTAATTGCTTACGATCATCCAGATAAAGTGAACAAATGGAGTAAGAACTCAAGTGTGCATTTGCATATAAGGGGCAATTGAGGAAGAGCCAAAAAGAAGACTACTGGTCAGGTCTTCTAAGAATCTACTATACCACCTCTTCCTCATGTTCCACATCCATTTCCAGTAGACTCAAAATGTCTGGCATATTCACAGCTCTTTATCAGTAGCTTCTTTCTGATAAAACAGACTGCTATATTTCATCTAGTTTTTGCATTATACCCACAAGCCATTAAAGTTCCACAAATACACTGCTAGTTTTTATTTTCATGTTACTGAGAATTGCTTGAGAAATAGGAAGAAGAAACTTCCGGAGAAGCAGAGCAACATGTCTGAATTCAATACTTACATTATCAACAGATCACCAAAGCTGTTCTCTGAATCATAACCTGAAAGTAGATGAACAAGGCACCACTTCTCCATGTCTGGCTCTGGAATGCTGGGAGTGTTTCTTATTTTCCTTATTATCTGGTCTCTCCTTAAAATAACTCCTCATTAACTGAAGTAACCTGATATGTTTCTTACATATTTAAACTGCCTAACCCACACAAACGTGTTGGCCCACAATATATGTGTACTCTTTTTTACATGTGCTTGCCAAAATCATAATGTAAACCAGTTAGGCATGAACAGGAATCATTATAAGGGCACTGAAATCTTCATGAAATCAAGAGGGAATATTGCTAGGCCTCAGGAACAAGTAGAAACTGGTCTTAAGAAACCTTGCTTCACCAGTCTCTAGCTGTGAACATTTGATTTCCTCTTCTTTGGTATTTAGAAAACCAGCTTTTTTCTGAACTTCTAGATGTGATGGTAGTAAACATAGTTTCAAAAAGCCTTTGAGCATAACACCTTCAGGCTTTAGAGAGAGATGGCTGTTATCACTTAGTCATAAGTCCAAAAATTCCAGGGAAAAGGATAATTAGCTTATTTAGTCACTTACCCAAGTTTGAAGTAATCAGTGGCTTGGTTACTAAATGATATGTAAAGTAAACATCTGGAAAACCACTAGAAAAAGATGTTTGCTGACATTCCCAAGTAGGTCTATACATTAAATATATATTAATTTATTAATATATATTTAAATATAACTTATGATTGATTAGAGCCAGTCTTCAACTGGGCTGTAGTCTATTATATCAAACCTGCTTTATTCCTATATATCTTACCTGGATTGGATATAAATTTTTGTCAAGAACATTTACTAACACAGCATAATTAAGGTTTTTGACAAAATGTGAGGTTGATTTAAAAATTTTTTAAAACATACAATGAATAGGAATGAAGTTTGGCAGTGCAAGAGAATTTGCCTGTTCAAAAGGAAAAAAAAAGGAGAGATTAAAGCAGGACAGTTACGTGCAATGAAGAAAGAAAAACCTTTGTAAACACATTAAAATAAAATTAAATAGTCTTTGAAACTGTTCATTTAAATTTTTTTTTAAAAGATCTTATTTATTTGAGAGAGAGAGAGAGGGATCACAAGTAGGCAGAGAGGCAGGCAGAGAGACAGGGAGAGGAGGAAGCAGGTTCCCTGCTGAGCAGAGAGCCCGATGCGGGGCTCAATCCCAGGACGCTGAGATCATGACCTGAGCCAAAGGCAGAGGCTTTAACTCACTGAGCCACCCAGGCGCCCCCATTTAAATTTTTGATAGTTGTGAAAATTACTTCCCTGGTATAAGCTTTTTTCCCTTTGTAGTTCATGTTAGTTAACTAATGTGAAAGAACTGCATTTCAAAGTACAAAGCACAAGGCTCACTTTTCACTATGTGCAGAACATGCCTATTTGTTTAATGATTTAATAATCACTAAATATTTGTTTTCAGTACCATTTTAAGTGTAATAAGTTTTTCTAATTCAATAAAATGTGAAAGTAGCAAAATAAAATTTATAAAAATATATCTTTTTTTTTTTTTTTTTAATTTTATTTTTTTTATAAAAATATATCTTAACTAAAGTTATTCAGAGTAAAATTAAGTTCATTTGTTTCCTTTCTTTAGCCACAACTGGCTATCTGTATTTCACTAATGCTATTATATTTCAAATTATTTAAAAATATGAAATGAGAGTCTTTCTTAGAACTATTATACCCCACCAATTTAAATTACATAGCATTTTCAATATATATAATGTATTTTCATTCTAATTTCTTACAGAAGAATTTCACAGAAATGTATAATTAAATACTGCTTTACCTATATGCTGCTATGTACATCTATCTGTTGCTTAAGTTTTTGAAGTAACAGGAAGTGACCATTATCACAGTGATAATGACATGGTGGCAAATGCAATGATTATTCAGGTAGCATGACACCCTTGTTAGGATAAGCTCTGCAGTCACAGTACCTGAATTTTATTTTATTTATTTATTTATTTATTTATTTTAAGATTTTTATTTATTTATTTGACACAGAGAGAGAGAGATTACAAGTAGGCAGAGAGGCAGGCAGAGAGACAGGGAGAGGAGGAAGCAGGCTCCCTGCTGAGCAGAGAGCCCGATGCGGGCCTCGATCCCAGGACGCTGAGATCATGACCTGAGCCGAAAGCAGAGGCTTTAACCCAATGAGCCACCCAGGTGCCCAGTACCTGAATTTTAAAATAAGCATACCTCATTTTTATTAAACCGCATTTTACTGTACTTCTCCGATTTTGCATTTATCACTAATTGAAGGTTTGCCCTACACTGAACAAGTCTATTGGCATCATTTTTCCAATAGCATTTGCTCACTTTATGTTTCACGCTTTGGTAATTCTCACAATATTTCAAATTTTTTCATTATTATTGCATTTGTTGTAATGATCTGTGATCAGTATTTTTTGATGTTACTATAGTATTTGTTTTAGGGTATCAGGAACTGCACCCATATTAGACTGTGAATGTAATCAATAAATGTTGTGTGTATTCTGACTGCTCCACTGACCAGTCACTTCCCCATCTCTCACCTTCTTTTCAGGCCTCCCCTATTCCCCAAGACATAATAATATTGAAATCAGTCCAACTGATAACCCTACAATGGCCTTTAAGTGTTCAAGTGAAAGGAACAGTTGTACCTCCCTCACTTTAAATCAAAAACTTGAAATGATTAAGTCTAGTGAAGAAGGCATGTCAAAAGCCACAACAGGTCAAAAGTTAGACCTCTTGCATGAGTTAGCCAAGTTGTGAATGCAAAGGAAAAGTTCTCAAAGGAAATTAAAAGTGCTACTCCAGTGAACACACAAATGATAGGAAAGTGAAACATACTATTGCTTATAGGGACAGAAGTTGTAGTGGTCTAAATAAAAGATCAAACTAGTCTACGGCCAAACCACTCTCGCCCCATCTCGTCTGATCTCGGAAGCTAAGCAGGGTCAGGCCTGGTTAGTACTTGGATGGAAGAAGATCAAACTAACCATATGATTCCTTTGACCCAAAGCCTAATCCAAAGCAAGGCCCTAACTATTCAGTTCTCTGAAGGCTGAGAGAGGTGAAGAAGGTGAATAAGAAGTTTGAAACTAGCAGAGGACGGTTCATGAGGTTTAAGGAAAGAACCTGTCTCTATAAGATAAAAGTGCAAGGTGAAGCAGCAAGTGCTGATTATAGACGCTGCATCAAGTTATCCAGATCTAGCTACGATAATTAATGAAGATGGTTACATTAAACAAGAGATTTTCTATGTAAATGAAATTAAATAGCTTTATATTGGAAGAAGATGCCATCTAGGACTTTCATAAATAGGAAAAGTTGATACCTGACCAAAATCTCAAAGGACAGGCTGACTCTCTTGTTAGGGGTAATACAGCTGGTGACTAAGTTGAAGCCAATGCTCATTTACCATTCCAAATATCCTAGGACCCATAAGAATCATACTAAATCTACTCTGTCTATATTCTGTAATAGGAACAACAAAGTCTGGATGAGGGCACATCCGTTTACAACATAATTTACTGAATATTTTAAGCCCACTGTTGAACCTACTGCTCAGAAAAAAATGATTCCTTTCAAAATATTACTGCTCATTGACAATGTACCTGGTCACCCAGGAGCTCTGATGGAGATGTACAATGAGATTAATGTTGTTTTCATGCCAACATTCATTCTTTACCCATGGATGAAGGAGTAATTTCATCTTTCAAGTCTTATTATTTAAGAAATATATTTTATAAGACTATAGCTGCCATAGATAATGATTCCTTTGATAGATCTGGGCAAAGTAAATTGAAGACTTTCTGGAAAGAATTTGTCATTCTGGATGTTACTAAGAATATGTGTGATTCATAGGAAGAAGTCAAAATATCAACATTTATGTGGGTTTAGAAGAAGGTGACTCCAAACCTCATGGATGACTTTGAGGGCTTCACATTTCATTAGAGAAAGTAACTGCAAGTATGGCGGAAATAGGTACAGAAATAGAATTAGCCTGAAGATGTGACTAAATGCTGTAATCTCATGATAAAATTATTAGCAGATGAGGAACTGCTTCTTATGGATGAGCAAAGAAAGTGGTTTTTTGAGATGGAACTTACTGCTGGTGAAGACACTGTGAAGATTGTTGAAATGATCATTGAAAGGATTTAGAATATTATATAAACACAGTTGTTAAAGCAGTGGCAGGGTTGAGAGGACTGACTCCAATTTTGAAAGAAGTTCTACTGTGGGCATAACGTCATCAAACAGCATCACATCCTACAGAAAAACTATATATGAAAGGAAGAGTCAGTGCATATGGCAAACTTCACTATTGTCTTATTTTACTTCCCTCAGCCACCTCCAAATTCCAGCAACCATCACCTTGATCAGTCAGCAGCCATCAACATTGAAGCAAGACCCTTCACCAGCAAAAAAGCACAGATGATGTTTAATATTTTTTAGCAATATTTTTAAATTAAGGTATTCACATTGTTTTTCAGACATAATGCTATTGTACAATGAATAGACTACAGTATAGTATAAACATAACTTTTTAAAAAAATATTTTATTTATTTACTTAGAGAGAGAAAGAGAAAGCTGAGCAGGAGGCGAGGAGGAGCAGAGGAAATCTCAAGCAAACTGTGCACTGAGCATGGAGCCCAACACCGGGCTCAATCTCACAACCTTAAGATCATCACCTGAGCCGAAATCAAGAGTCAGATGCCTAACAAACTGAGCCACGCAGGCACCCCTAAACATAACTTTTATATGATTTGGGAAACAAACAAACTCATTTGACTCACTTTATTGCAATACTCCCTTGATTACAGTGGTCTGAACTGAACCTATACTATCTCTAAGATATGCCTGTATGGAGTTAACTGTTTTACTAGGTAGATGACCTTGGGCAAGTTAAATAGCAGTTTGCACCATAGTACTTACTGTAAAAGTTAGCTAATAATAGTAGAAAATAAAATTTTCCCAGTACGTGTCTCTGAGATTTATATAAGATAATGCATGCAAAATATTCAAAAGTCCCTGGATCGTCATGAAAAATCAATGAAAGTTAGTTTTATTAATTAAACATTTTAAGTTTTAAAAATCCTAATTCCTAAAATGTACTAATTCATAGTTAACAAATGCTATTACATGTATTATAAAATTTTATACTGAACAATACCCTTGGGTGTAGGTATCAAAATCTCCACTTTACAAATGAGGGCGGGAGGGAGGAAGGGAAAGAAGGAGAGAAGAAAGGGTTGATTAAAATGTTGTTCTGTGCCAAGTATCAGGCTAAGATCTTTCGTATAAGGCAAGTATTATCATCACTATATTTGAGAAAACTGGATTAAAAGGAATAAGGAACTGGCAAACAGTAAGTGAAAAAAAAAGGGATAAAGACTTCATAGTCTGCATTTTAACCATTTCCTTTTTTGTATGTTATTTTATAATACATACAAAAATCATCTGGGTTTTATATATTAATTCCTCCATTGGTTTTACAGAAAGATTAAAATGTATAGCTTTCATATCAATGAAAACACCAGTGAGATGGTTCATGATGTGGAAAGTAGTTTTTATTATGGTTTTTTTTTTATGGTTTTAACAACATATTATATGCAACAAGTTTTCTAGGCAAACAAAATTTTTGAATTAATGAAGTCATATAAAAAATAAACATATATATCTTTTGTTTTAGAAATAATTTTAGGCATCATATATTAAAGAACAAGATCCTATTATTATGTCTGACTTTCTTAAATTTTATAAAATCCAATCACTAAGGTTTTGCCTCTTGCCTCCTTCTATCATATAATAGATTTATAATGGTAATTAACCTCAGTTCCTTTCTAGATGTAGAACTGGTATAAAAAAATGCATATGAGAAATATAATATTGCCACAGTGATGTTTAGAAATATTATTGAAGATGAGGCAGCTGATCCACAGGGATGAATTAGTCTTTCTTTTGGTAATTTCTGGGATCCTTTTTATATAAAAAGAATTAGTCATTTTTCATTCAAATAATTCTAATCACAAGGAAAAATTTTCTTTTCTTTTTATTGTATCTCTTTGGGATTAAAGATATTATCTAAATCTACTGTGGTAATCATTTCGCAATACATGTAAATCAAGCCATCATGGTTATACACGTTAAACTTCTACAGTGATATATGTCAATTATTTCTCAATTAAACTGAAAGAAAGGATCAGTAAGTGAGACATGGTATACCCTCTTAAATGCCTAGTATGGTAATTGTCAATTCTTTTTGTATATTTGCTATGCATACTTAAGTTTTCTAAATTACAGATTCAAGATATACACAGACAAAAACACCATATAAATCTTATAAAATGATGCAAAGAATATTGAACCATGATATCTATACAGTATATAAAGATATAGTAAATGTGGCTATTGTGAGAGATCACTAAAATAGTCTTCCATAAAATAGGATTAATATACTTTTTTTGGTCAGCAGTTGTGAGAATGTAAAAAGATAAAATATATGAAAATTTTTTCTAAATTGTAAGGACCTTAATAACTACTGGAGGGAAGTATACTAAATTAAATCTTGAATTTTGAATAAATCACAGATTATTTATGATTCTAACTATAATTATATATATATAACTATAACTATACTTAAATAGAAATATGCAACTATAAATTACTAATTCATAGATATTATTTATTTAAAAATATATTTTAAATCTTGGTATTTTAATCTGTTTAATCTGATAATCTAAACATCTGATAATCTACTAGAAACTAATTTGCACTGAAGTTGTTCCTTCCATTACTATAGTATCATTGTGTTATAAACACACTTGGAATAAATATGAAGATATATTTGTTTCATTTCTGTTCTAGTTTTGGTTAATTCTCTACTGACAATGGAATTTTCAAATTAAACAATTAAGAAAGTTACAATGGGATTTAAAAATATATACAGGATACTTGAAAATGTTCCTGAACATTTCTAAATCACTGAAGTCTTCATAGTTCATTATTGTCTCATACTAGTTTAGAGTTTAGAGAAGCCTCTCAATGTATTAGTATGAAATGTCAAAAACTGAAATGTATAGTTTTTGTAATAAGACTAATTTATTATACCACAGAGCATTTACATTTGCTTATAGTTTTTTTCTTAACATAATCTCTTGATATTTCTAACCATCTTATAAATACTATAAAGCAAGTATTTCCTCTACTTCAAAAGTGAAAGATGTGCACTCTAAATTACTTTGCCCAAGGTTATTCAGTTACCGTGTATATGACCCCGGGCTAGAATCCTGATCACCTAAGTCTCTATAACTGGAAGCTAGAGGTTTCCTCAACTGCCAAAGGAGCTGATTATAGTTATTAGACTTGCTATAATCTCTCTATAAGTGGTATCAAGCAGAAATTTCAAGTATTTTAAGTATAAGCTTTTCTATTTCCATGACAACAATGTATACAAGATAGAGTACTGCAGGCTAACTAAAAGTATATTTATTGCGATACACCACTGTATAGACATTTGACAATATTTGAGTAATATTAACTAATCACTGAATGTGTGTGATAATTTTTACTTCTATACAATATAAAGTGAAGTGATTTAACGTAACAGTATTCATCTAGTCAACAACTATTTATTGAGTTTCTAGTATGTTCCAGGTACTGTTCGAGGTACTTAGGATATAAGAACGAACAAAGACACACATTACTGCTTTTTTTGGAATTAATTTGCTAGCTAGGAATGCCTGACTTTTTTTTAAAGATTTATTTATTTATTTTAGAGAGAAAGAGAGAGAGAGCACGCAGGGGGAGGGACACACAGATGGGGAAGAGAGAATCTCCAGCAGACTCCATGCTGAGTGAAGAGCCTAACACAGGGCTTGATCCTACAACCATGAGATCATGACCTGAGCCAAAACCAAGAGTTGGTCGCGCTTAACTGACTGTGCCACCCAGACATCCCAGGAATGACTGACTTTAACTTTGTAAACATAATAAATAAAGTACATTGGGTGGTAATAAGCTCTACTGAAAAAAAGAAAGCAAGTTGGCAGTGCCAGAGGGGTGCTGGGTAACAATTTTATATAGCATGGCCAGGGTAAGCATCAATGAGAAGGCAACGATTGAACAACGAGTCAATATGAGATAGTGAATCATACAGATTCCCAAAGAAGGGAGTTCCACTCAGAGGAAACTACCACAGGAAGGGCACTTAGTGTATCTGAAGATACAACTTGGCATATCTAAAGAAAACGGCCATCAAGTCTGGAGGAGTGGGCAAAAGGGGGAGCAAAAGGAGATGGCATGAGAGAGGAAACAAGAGACCAAGTCATAAGCCTTTTCAGGGTTTCAACATCTGCAGTGAGTGGAATGGGGAGCCCTCAGAAGACTTTCAAGTAGAGCAAGAACATCATGTGATATATATTTTACCAAAAATCACACTTTAGAGTGCTGTATTGATAATACAAAGCAGAGGGACAAATTGGGAAGCAGCAAGACCAGTGGAGAAGCTAATAAACTAATTCAAAGAAGAGACGATGGGTTGCTTGAACAAAGTGGAGATGGTGAAAAGGGGTCTGATGATAGGTATATTTTGAAGGAGAGGCAAAACATGATTTCATGACGGACTAAATACGGTATGACAGGGAAAAAACGGACTCAAAAATGACACTAAGGTTTTTGTCTTAAGACACATAGAGGACAGGGATGCTTGAGTAGTTCAGTGGGTTAAGCGGCTGCCTTCAGCTCAGGTCATGATCCCAGGGTCCTGGGATGGAGTCCCGCATCGGGATCCCAGCTCAGTAGGGAGCCCGCTTCTCCCTCTCCCTCTGTCTCCAGGCCTGTGCTCTCACTCACTCTCTGTCAAATAAATAAATAAAATCTTTTTTAAAAAGACAAATATAGGATAAAGATGTCATCACTGAGATGGAGGCAGTTTGTGGTAGGAAAAAGCTTAGGATAAAAAGATATCAGAAGTGTTTTCTGTTGTGTTTCCTATGCCTATCAGCTTTATCAAGAAGGCAACTGATACCAGAGACTGGAGCTAGAGAAAATGGTCTAGACTAAAGATACAAATGTAGAAATAGTTGACATACAAATGTTTATACAATATCAGGAGACAAAATGAAATCAGCAAAGGAGAGAGTATAGGCAGCACAAAAAAGCACCAAAGACTAAGGGGTGGATCACCCCAACCTTAAGAGTTCTAGGGAAAGAGAATCAGTAAAACACAAGTGGGGGGGGAGTGCCTCCCAGTGAAGTAGGAGTAAAAGCAATGAAATGTGGTTTTCAGGAGCCAAGTGAAGAAACTATAACAAGATAAAGCACACAGTAAATTAATGAGTTGAAAGAATCAACCATTTGCAATATAGGGCTCAAGAGTAGTTTCATTGGGGGTGGGGTAGAGAAACACTTTTTTTGGGTGGTTGGAGAGAGGAGTAAGAAGAGAGTTATTAGACACTGACAATGTAGAGAATTCTTTTTTTTTTTAAAGATTATTTATTTATTTGACACAGAGAGAGAGATCATATCACAAGTAGGCAGAGAGGCAGGCAGAGAGAGAGGAGAGAGGAGGAAGCAGGCTCCCCGCTAAGCAGGGAGCCCGATGTGGGCCTCAATCCCAGAACCCCGAGATCATGACCTGAGCCGAAGGCAGAGACTTTAACCCACTGAGCCACCCAGGTGCCGAGAATTCTTTTTTTAATTTTAAGTAATCTCTACCACCAACATGGGGCTCAAACTCATACTCCAAGATCAAGAGTCCCATGCTCTACCGAATGAGTCAGCCAAGTAACCCAAGAATTCTTTCAAGGAGCCTTGCAGTAAAAAGAAGCAACAAAATATAACAAAAGTTTATGCTTGTTAATTGTTTTTTCAAAAGATGGAATGAATAATATCTTTTTTATATGTTACTGGGGATAATCCCACAGAGAAGGGGAAATTTACCACGAGAGAAAATAATTGTAGGATCAAAATTCTTGAGTAAAAGAAAGGATAGGATGTAGTGACCAAGCAGAGGGACTGGATTTAGGTAGGATCAATTTAATAGGATGTATTTTATAATTATATATATTTAAGTATGCACCAGAAGTCTTAAATTTGGTCTCTATATATTCAAACATATTTCTAATTAAATGTAAATTAATTACTGTATATAAAATATTTTGTTCATATTTCCTATAACGATAGCAACAAGATCCATCTCAATAATGTCACATTCAGTTGAGTGTAATTAAACTGTGTTCAGTGTTGAGACAAGACACAGTTATTAAAATGACTCATTCAACAAATACTGAGTATCTGCTTATCCTTTAATTCTTTTCCTGAGTAGGTGCTGCTCTTTGTCAAGGGCATGACTTGAAATAAGGCTAATTAGAGGTCGCTGGATTTCACATCTGTGTATAATTGCTTTAAGCTTTTGACTAGACTATGTCAATGAAATAAAAGATTCAACTTGTAACAAGAGTGAGAAGAATTTGCAAAATGTTGTTCTTAAATTAAAAAAAACTTAAAAGCATGGACTAAAAATTACTGTTTTTTTTTTTAAGGCACTCTAGAGACAATCATGATTTTCAATGTCTGATTTCTTAATGAGTCAGAATTATTCTTCAAGGTATTTTTTGCTTTTTGAAAACAGCTCAATATTTTATCTTCATTTTTGTGCATGCTATGAATTGGTCAATTATGCAGGCATCTCTTCATGGCATACAGTAAAAACTGTTACTTCTTAAAGGATTAAAGCAGATATACATAGAAAATAGATTAATTTTAAACTATATCATCAAAGGAATACTTTCATAAAATATAAATATTGACCAGAGTTAAAACTGACTATTAAATAAATACATATTACTTTAAAAGAGATGTATGCAAATGTTTTCCTATAATAGCATATTAAATTTTTTGTGTAGGTCCATGTCTTCTTTAGATTTTAAATTTCACATCTAAAAACATAAGTTTTACCTGTCTACTCTTATCCGATTAGCTTGAATTTCCATTCCTTCCTTAAAGAGTTTATTTTACATTTTTGATGGCTTTATAATTTTTAAATATATTATGCTTTAAGGTAACATTTAAATTGCCTTGATAATATGTGTTATTTGCTCCAACATTTATATTTATTCATGTACATTTATAAATATGTATACCAATTTCTAAGTATCTCCCATATCACAAGAAAGTTATTATCACTAATTTATGGCTTTGAAGTATTCTTCAGTCACTCTGAACTTGTTGCTATTCTTTTCTGACAATATCATATCTTTAATACTTTATTCCCTTCAAATATTACATTATTATCTAGTTTATAAGTTGTGTATTATTATCATGTTCTACTCTTAAAAACACTGGCACCTTCTCCAAACTCCAATTTTCCAGTCTTTCAAATTGCAAAACTGTCTAAATGAAAAGCCCCTCTTTATTACAACCCGCTTCTACTTGCATACTTATTTAAATTGTTTTTATTATCTGCCTATCACAGAAGAATGCAGTTACCATGAAAGAATCAGTTATTGGCATATAGTTAACTCTCAGTAAGTACTGGTTAATTGAGTGAATGAATATTTACACTTAAATATAAAGTGTTCTACATTGAGAACACAAGTTCAGCTGCTGCAACAAAGAATCAGAATAACAGTAACCTAAGATATAATGAATATCAATATGTCAGGGATTCAATTTCCTTCTAACTTATTGCTCAGCTCCTTTATGGCGTTGCTCAAATCCACCTGGTCCACAAGGGATCACAACCAAAACTGTGTTTGAGCCAGTGAGAAGAGAAAAAAGACACTGAGGGTACATCCTGCCATTTCAAGGTCATGCATCCATGACTTCAATTAGCACTATGTTAGTCAGAATTAGTCACGTCTTCAACCTGCTGTAATAAAGTCTGGTATTCTAGTCTACATTCTAGATGGTCCAGCATCCAGCTAAAATTTAAGGCTCTACTGCTAACCCAAGAAAGGGAGATTATTAACAGCTTCTGTCTTTTCACCTGCTTACAACCATTTATTCTTTTACATCATTTTAATTTTCAACCTTTTATTTAAAAAAATGAATTAACCAGACTTTTGAGACTCTTAAAAAAATAAAAGGAAGCATACACCTGATCACCCCATTTCAACACAACGTACTTTACCAAAGAAAATGTAGTAAGATAACACTACACTGGAAGAAACCAAAACCTTTCCTTTTGTATTTTCCTTCTAATTTTGACTGAAATCAATCATGTTGCATAAACCCAGAGAAGTATCTTAATCAACTACATCGAACTCATAGACACACACCATAAATACATACATGCATACTATACACATACACACCCCTATGACTTCTCTACTCCTAAAGGCATTTACAATCTTCTCAAAACTCCAATAGTCTAATGTACCAATTTGTGAAGTTTCATGAAGCACATGAAGTGCTATGTTATTATTTTTGTACATTTGTTTCTAATAGGGTGTCTTAAACTTCTCACTGCTGCAAAATGCAGATGCCACACACCTATCCAGACATTTTTAAGGAGCAATAAAGGAAGGCAGGAAACAGGCTGCTTATAAAAAATAGAAAGCCCTAAATACTGGGGTATGGGATATGAGAGGTCATTAGTGATTTTTGTATGATGCTTTTGAAAGTATACAGATGAATCAATGTAACATTTTACATTATGACTATAAACCATATAAGTTTTTTGAAGAAATACGTGAAAAAAATAATGAAAACAGAAATGTGTAAAAGCTTCATGGATTTGAGGAGAGATGGCCCCTGATCCACACACTTTCTGCACTAAGTAACCAGAAACTGTAAATCATTATGAGCATTTTTATTAATCTTAAAAATCAATATTAAACAAATAAGAATTGGTATAGAGTGTCAGCCTGTGGTAAACACAGATATTACATGGTGTCGTTTTGTTGACAGATACTTAAGAAGACCAAATATTTCATATTCTCCTCAGGGGGTTTTCTGACCTTTCATATGTGTTTGAAATATATTATTTTTTTTTTCCTGGAACGTGGTTTACTAAAGGCATCCTTTAATGTTCTATAGCCACAAATCCTCTAGGAGGCTAATAAAATAGTTCTTAACTGCTCTTGGTTTGGCCTTATTGCAAAGATTAAACTCCCCTGTTCTTAATTGCAGAGTACAGACTGCTTTTGAAAGCTTTTTCACTGGCAATAAAATAAAGTAGCCTCTGAAGAATAATGGTAGGATTAGGCAGGAATCATTCACCTCTTGTCTTTTAAGAAAAATGCTTTTTGTTTCTATGGAGACACATCCAATGATATGATGAAAGGTACACGAGAGGAAGGAGAGAAGTGAAGCAGTGCAGGGTTTCCTTCAGAGGGGTTAATATGACACAAAGACTCATTTGGTTCCAGTGGAACCATCATTACTGCAACTGCATAAACAGCATTCTCTCAACAGTCAGTTAAACATGAGCAATTTTGCCAACAGCATAAAACTGGCACTGAATATATACATTTGGTTTTTTTATCATTTAATGTTATAATTGAGATGTTTGCTCCTAAGTTTCAGTATTCACACTAACTCTACCAAGCTATTATCTACTTGGTGAAAGGGTGATTGTTTATATTCACATTAAAAAAAAAAAGCTAGAATCCAGTGACAAACTATTAAAATATTTTAATAAATGTATGGTTTATACCATCACCTGCTTTTTTTCCCCTTACAAGAGGAAATACATTAAAAATAAGCTTGAAATATGCCTTATTCAGGGTTAAAATATAGAGATAACTTCATAATCAACATTAATTTTGTCATAATCAACATGAGCAGCCCAATCAAAAATATCACTTAAGAGTGCCTACTATGTTTTAAGCTTTTGTTCTCTCTCTCTCTTTTTTAACATATATTAGCTCATTTGATCTTCACAGTAACTCTATAAAGTAGGTACTATTATCTTCTTTATATTTTACTCTAATTGTATAGATGTAATATGATTTCACCAATGTCAGAGCTGAATTTTGAAAAAAAAATACATCACATATAAAGTAAGGAAGTGGAGCTTTGCTAATTAACATATGGATCATCTATATTAGTTATTTGTTCTTTTCTTTTATCTTTATTTTTAAGTAATCTCTACACCCAACATGGGGCTTGAACTCACGACCCTGAGATCAAGAGTCAGATGCTCCACCAACTGAGCCAACCAGGCGCTCAAGTTATTTGTTCTTTTCATGAATAAATCCACCTTGCACAGTTGCTAGGGCACAAAACATTAGGTATATTCCTAGCAGAAGGTTCGGAAAAGGGGGGAAACAGAAGTACTTCTGATTAAGCTCTTAAGACATTCTGGGCATTGAGAATGCTATTTAGTACATATGGTCTCATTTCAGTCTTTGCAACTCTTGGAGACAAATTTTTCTCACAAAGGAAAGTGTTTATGTACCAAGAATGAAACTCAACACACTCAAAGATAAGCAGCTCATCAGTTCTGGAGCTTGATTTGGAATCAGGACTGAATACCCTTCCTATGCTCCCATAACATCTCTTCAGGTACCCAGGTTTTTATGTCTAGATTTCACGTGATCTATTTCTCTCTTCCATGTGCTGTCAGGTCACAATTTCAAACCACTAAAAAATGGTTTATGATTTTCTGTAATTCATTCCAATGTGGTTATTCTATTTCCTATCATTGAAATATTATCGATTTTCTCTATCATATTTTCAGTTGTTTCAATGTTCTAAAAAAGCATTTTATGATGAAGTATTTTTTGTTTGCCAAAAAAAGTACTTAGCAGTACATATGTTACCTGATATTTGACAACCAATACCTAAAAATATCCATACAGATAAAAACAAACTATTTAGGGCTCTTGTAGATTGCTGCAAACTTAAATATATAATCAAAGCAATGAAATCTTATTTTTAGGAAAATAATGTAAGGTTTTTTAATTTCCTGCTTTAGACATGATGCTAGTTAAAGCTGAAGAATAGAATGACTAATCACTGTCTAATAAAAACTCAGAAAAGTCAAAGATATATAGACTCACATACACTTCTCAGCTGAAATTTGGCTGGTTATACTGCAAAGTGAATTGCAGCACATTTATCATAATTTATAAATATGTTGTAGAGGCGAGATTTATAATGACTCACTAAAAATTGGGAAACCTCAAATCCCTACCCCATTCATCTTACTGTGTTTGTGAAGCCCCTGAAGTAGGAAAGTTGAAGGGCAACATAGGGATCAAAAGCAGCTACTTGTGGTCTTGTGCTCATAGCTGCTATACAGAATCATGACTCTCTCTTCTCCTCCAAATTATGGAGATTTTGTAGTATATTGATAAGTAACCTATATGTGCATTATTTTCCCATTCTGCACATTCACTTCCTGCTTGGTTAGATGCAAATAAAAAAATTATTAAATTTCTCATGCATCTATTCACATTTGCCCTATTTGATCATCATATGTCTAGTATTATTCTATATAAATCTATCAAACTCATCTCTTTCATAAGAAATATACTATTGGTTTGTCATGATATATCGTTGCTTGGTAGACAGTATGTTTTTACTTTTTTAATATGTATTTCCCACAAGATATAGCAGTTTTGATCTTGGCAAATATGTAAAGAAAGTGGCATTTGGCCCAATCCTTGAAAAATGCCTAGATGTTTTCCAGGAAGACAAAGAAAGGAAGGACATTTTAGGATGAAGGAAAAAATTATAATGGTAAAGTCATGGATATATCAAGGTTTGGTGGAGCCTAGTACAAACACAATGTGCTTCAGGGAGGTATAAGGAATTGCCAGAAAATTAAGCTAATATTACAAACTATGACAAGAGTAATAACGAATCTTTAAAAAATTTAAATTTTCCCTAGCACTGAATGTGAAAAAGAACATTTTCCCTCTCCCTTTCTTACAGCACTTCCTTATAATTTAAACTTGTAAGTACAAATCCTTTCTCTGTCTCTTTGAAAGATATGTAAATCTTTTAAAAGCTGACTCTTGCTAGTTTTGCATCTCAGGAATCTTTCTTGGGGTTCTTGGAGCCATCTTTGTGAAATGTGAAAATTAGGGAAGATCGTGCCCTGTCTCCCTGTTTCTGTGTTTGTAGACATCTGGATACAAGTGGTAACTTCTTGCTTATCTAACAGAGCTATGGATCCATGGTAAACAGTTACTATAGTAAGGACTGAAATGAAATATATTAATCAATTAAATGGGTAGCTGAAGAAAGAATTAGGAGTTTGTGGGAGTGTGTATAAACTTGGGATGTTGACAGGTATTAAGACCAGCTGAAGAAAAATATCAAAAGAACCACTAATCCAAAAATATTTCTTCACACAGAGTACTTCTTGGAAGATTGCCCTATTTATAATTTTTCTAAAGCTGACTAAAAAGAGTACCGGGTAATATGGTAGGGGTGCCCACTGGAGCATGAAATGTAAACCATTACTATTGACAAGAGACATGCAAACTAAGGAAGTGTCCATGAGGATATAAACTCTCTGAAAAAGGAACTAAGAATCTCTAGAGTAATTCTTCCTTCTCTAGAAAAAAATACTAGTAAACACTTCAACATGTGAGTAATTGTGAACTATGCTGCAGAAACACTAAGTAGTGTGTCTATAAATATAGGTGTGTGTACGTTTGTGTGCATATATAAATACAAATATATGTACACATATACACACAATATATCATTCTAAATAAAACTTACTAGGTACGATATGTATATATAAATATGTGTGCACATATATACACATATATATTAGTCCAAATAATATGAGAGGGCATAATATGAATGAATACATCTGTTAAAAATCAAAATTCTATTTCTGCAAATCATCTCTCTAAATGTTTCTTCCTGGAAATACCAATGAGCCAAACCTATTGGTTGCTTAATTTTCTATTGGTCTCAACAGATGATTTTTTTTTAAGATTTTATTTATTTATTTGACAGAGAGAGACACAGTGAGAGATAGAACATAAGCAGAGGAAGTGGGAGAGGGAGAGGTAGGCTTCCCGCTGAGTACGGAGCCCGATGCAGGGCTCCATCCCAGGACGCTGGAATCTGAGCCAAAGGCAGACCCTTAATGACTGAGCCACCCAGACGCTCCTCATCAGTCAATCTGCGATGTCACTAATTATTCTCCTTTGTTGCATGATGCCTAAGGGCATCCTGAAATTTAATCTCTACGTATAAATGCTTGAAGAAATGTTTCATGAAATCAATACAGCACAGTAATCCTTATTATGAATAAAGCAGATACACTATAGAATAGCATTTGTTTTCTTTCCAGAAATTCTCAATTGTAAGGAGGAATACTAAATGTCCATTAATAGGTGAATGGATGTGGTATACATATACACAATGGAATGTTACTCAGTCATAAAAGAGAATGAGATCTTGCCATCCACATCAACATGGATGGACCTAGAGGGTATTAAACTAAGTGAAATGTAAGTAAGAGAGAGAAAGACAAATACCATATGATTTCACTTACACGTGGAATCTAAAACACAAAGCAAACATGGCTGCCAGAGGGGAGGAAGCTGAGGGGATGGACAAAAATAGGTAAAGGGGTTAAGAGGTACAATTCCCCAAGACTGGAGAAACAGACAAATGAAATTAGCAAGTCATGGCTTCCTAGAGCAGAGATTCCCAAGTGGAAACTGCAACAGGAATCCATGCCAGAGTAGAAAAACCTCAACTGTAGTTGAGTAATTGCTGAAGGCTCAATGTGATGAACTGAGTTAAGAACTGAGAGCCTCCACAATTTTGTAAGATTTATCTCCAGATCATCCATGTTCTCACAGTAAATATCACAGAAAAATCCCCTGTGCTTCCTGCAGAAAGAGGGGAAAAGAACATTTTGAAATACTCTAGAACATGCCATTCTCCTTTTTTTTTTAAACATCCAAAATCTACTTTCCAACAAGACAGGCAGCGTCAGCAGGTAAAACTACAGGGGCTTCTCCAAAGATCATACATTCGCAAAGGCATTATTTGCTTAACAGTGAGAAGGCTCCAATGTATTCTCTATAACAATATCCACTTCACAGCATAAGCAGGTACTAGCACTGTGTTCAATCAACTTACAATTCCAGAAGGAAAGGCACAATGTGGCAAAAAAAAATTTTTTTTGAAAGAACACTCCGTAACAAGGCCTGCCCTCAGAAGAAACTAGTTAACCAGAGCATAACAGGATGAAGTGTTACTGGAACCCAATCTAACCAAGGGAATGGAAATACTCAACTCCAGCTCTCATCAGAGTAGATATCAATGAAATTGAAAATAGGAAATCAATAGAGAAAATAAATGAAACCAAAAACTGGTTCTTTGAAAAGAGCTTTTAGCCAGGCTAGTGAAGATGAAAAAGAAATAGAATACAAATTACTAATATCACAAATCAAAGAGGAGTAGCTTTCTCTCAACCATGTGTCAATCAATGCCCAGCCAAAGACAAGGGGAATACTCTGCAGATCTCAAGTGAGCCACTTTCTCTCGCAAAAAATATCCTTATACATCTTTCCTTATGCAACCTGCCACCTTGGAATGTTAACCAACAATTCAAATGCTCAGTTGGGCTGTGTGCACAAGTGAAATTATATGCCAAATTGCTTTCCAAAATGGTTAATTTATACTCCCCAAAACAGCATATGATAGTTACCACTTGTCTGATTCTTCACTATGCCCTAGTGTAACTCCTCTTCTCTCCCTTCTCTCCCTCCCCACTCTATCCTTCCTTCCCTTTCTCTCACTCTCTCTCAATAACTCTCTGTCTGCAGCGTCTTCATCTCTCTACTCTAGTGCTCTTCCCCCAAAATTCTAGCTTCTTTGCCCTCCCTAAGCTCCAATTTCTATCTCCTCAATTCAGGAAAACTGCCTCTCTCTATCTGGGCTCCCAATCTCTCTGTTGAGGGCTAGAAATTCCCTATACCCAATCAGCTGTGCAGTCATAGGGCTCACCTCACTTGTACCAGCTTCCTGAAAGATTTCCTGAACATATATAGGCTGGGTGGCTCAGTCAGTTAAGTGACCAACTCTTGATTTCAGCTCAGGTCATGATCTTAGGGTCCTGAGACTGAGCCCCATATCTGGCTCCATGCTCAGCACAGAGTCAGCTTGTCCCTCTCCCTCTGTTCCATCCCTCCACCCCCACTCGAGTAAGCATGTATGTGAGCTCGCTCTCTCTCTCTCTCTCTCTCTCTCTGAAATAAATAATCTTTTTAAAAACGGTAGTATTGGCTCACTGGTAATGAATTCTCTCAGCTTTAGTATGCTTGGGATCACTGATCTGTGCTACCTACTGTCCAATGTCTGAAAAGCTTCACTGCCACCATCACCACCCTCCATGCCATTTATTTGCTTAGTTTTCTGGTTGTTAAAGGTGGGAAGGTAAACCTAGTGTATGTTATTCCATCATATCTGCAATGTAGAACTTTCCCAACTTACTTCTTCACTGCCATTGGTTTTCTGATTTTTCAGATTTTCTGATTTTTTCTTGCTTGTGGGAAATTAAACTCTAAAAATCAAGTTTGTTTTGAAAGAGACAAAAAATATCCTCCTATAAATGCATGTAAGTAACTATTTGGTTTAACTTCTCAAAACTGAATATATTTTGATGTGTCAAAGGAAACAGGTAAACTAATAACTTAGTAAACTTTCCCTAAACACAGAAGAAAGGAAATACAAGAATAATTTCCTTCAATAAATGAAAAGAAAAAGCAATACGGTATTTTATTCTAAATATTAAAAATGCACTCTGCTCAATGATCTTTTTTTGCACCAATATGAATCAATGCAATTAATATATATAAAATATTTATAGTATACAACAGAGTGCATACTGTTGTGGTTAGAACACAGCTACAGATGTGTAACTAGATAAAATAAGTATCCCTCTAAGTCAGAATTAGTTAATAAAAATATCTATTTAAAGTAGTGCCCAGAAAATAATATGTATTTGCTAATACTTAATTTTTATTTATAGTCAAAAATTTACAACTGTTATTTCTTCATTCTAGTATAAAGTATAATGCTAACACAGCATGCCTTGGGGTGCCTGGGTGGCTCAGTGGGTTAAAGCCTCTGCCTTCGGCTCAGGTCATGATCTCAGGGTCCTGGGATCAAGCCCCTCATTGGGCTCCCTGCTCAGCGGGGAGCCTGCTTCCTCCTCTCTCTCTACCTGCCTCTCTGCCTACTTGTGATCTCTCTCTCTGTCAAATAAATAGATAAAATCTTTAAAATATATATAAATAAATAATAATAAAACAGCATGCCTTGCTCTATGACCACTACAAACATTATATATGTTAATATACAACATACATTAATATAACTCCCAATATCTTTACAGAACCCTAAAGTTTACAAGGTTCTTTCCAACTTAATCTTTCTAACATATGATCCCTAAAATATGCAAAATATGCAATCCTCCAACATCCATGTGATATAGATGTTATTAAAATCAAATTATCAAGATGTGGTATATATATATACAATGGAATACTATGCAGCTATCAAAAGAAACGAAATCTTGCCGTTTGCAACGACATGGATGGAACTGGAGGGTATCATGCTGAGCGAAATAAGTCAATCAGAGAAAGACAATTATCATATGATCTCTCTGATATGAGGAACTTGAGGGGCAGGGTGGGGGGTCGTGGGAGGTAGGGAGGGAAAAATAATGAAACAAGATGGGATGGGGAAGGACACAAACCATAAGAGACTCCTGATCTCACAAAACAAACTGAGGGTTACTGGAGGGTGGGAGGGTAGGGATAGGGTGGATGGGTTATGGACATTGGGGAGGGTTTGTGCTTTGGTGAGTGCTGTGAAAGATGTAAGCCTGATGATTCACAGACCTGTACCCCTTGGGCAAAGAATAAAAAAAATAATAATAAAATAAAATAAAATAAAATAAAATAAAATAAAATAAAATAAAATAAAATAAAATAAAATTATCAGGGCTTAGAAAGTTTATGTGATAGATTTAGATATACATGAGGCAGAGCATGAACTAGAACCAGCATCCTCCAATATTATAACTTCTTTCCTTTGTAATAAAATCACTTGATATCATATCTTGCATTTTTTTAAAAAGCAGTATTAACATTTGTAAGATTTTATATATATGAGATATATTTATAAGATACATATACACATATATGCATATATACATTTTTCACTATGATAAAAGAATATCATCTTGTTACATTACTGCTATTGTGAGCTTAAAAACAGATGTATTTTTAAAAATGAATATTTCTTAGCTGTGAATATATGTACTAACACCCAGGAGAATAAAAAGATGCAAGTTCTAAGGAAAGAGTATATAATAAATTTATATTAATTCATGCTTACTAATTATCACTGACATTTGAAAAAATAAAAATTTCTTAATTATTGATAAAAAAGAAATATATTGGCTCACTTGTCTGTCTCAATAAATCCATTTATCCAAGAAATTTCTTGCTTCAAAATGAATGTAATATTCTGGTACAATCACTATACTTAATTTTAATAATTAATAATTAATTTTAATATAAGTATTCTTAGAGATAAATTCAAGCCAACTGCATAGCTAATGAATAAAAGAAATCACTCATGCTTGACTATTTTCTCAACTTTCTCTACTTTCAAAGCTGTTCTATCACATATATGATTTGAATATAGTTTTTCCAATTAAAACAATATAAATGGGGTAAGGATACTAAATACATTATGCAAAAGGATCAAGGCAACAAAGATTAAATACAATTTTGCAGTATATTTTTTAGAAGGCTCTCGAAAAACTAAATCTTTAAAAAAAAACACATTATCAAAATGAGCAGATAGTATAGATGTAGTGGACAGGAAATAAAATGAAGATATATTGTATACAAAGATTTCTCATATATGTTGCCTTTGATTTTAATGAGATAAAATGTAAAAACATATTTACATAGAAATTATTTTGAAATATGATAGGAAATTCTTTTTTTTTTTAAGATTTTATTTATTTATTTGACACAGAGAGAGAGAGAGATCAGATCACAAGTAGGCAGAGAGGCAGGCAGAGAGAGGAGGAAGCAGGCTCTCCACTGAGCAGGGAGCCCGATGCGGGCCTCGATCCCAGGACCCTGGGATCATGACCTGAGCCGAAGGCAGAGGCTTTAACCCACTGAGCCACCCAGGTGCCCTATGATAGGAAATTCTAACAAAATTCTTTGTAGTTTGTTTTGGTTTGGTTTTTTTGGTTAGTGACATGCACTTCTGATTGGCTATTACCTATAAATACTGAATCCTGCTTCCATTATATTATTTTTTTATTGAATCATAGTATACATACAATAAAATATACATATCTTTTATGTTCAGTATGATGATTTCAAGCAAATTCATACAGTCCTCTAATCCACACCTCTTTCAAAACTGGCTATTTCCTACCCCCGGAAACTTCCCTCATGCCACTTTCCTATCTCTGACCCCACGCTATCCCTCACGAAAGGCAAACACTCGTCTAATTACAATCACCATAAACAACTTGACCTCTTTTAGAAATTCTTATAAATACAATCACACAGTATGTATTCTTTTACATCTGTTTTTTACTTCACTCAAAATAATGTTTCAGCCAATCATCCATGTTGTTATGTGGATCAGAATTCTAAAAATTTTTATTGTTGAGTCACGTTCAATTGTATGATTGTACCACAACTGTTTATATAGTATACTCTTGACGGCCATTTGGGATGTTCCCAGTTTTTGCCTATTATAATTTAAACTACTCCCACCAGCAACGTTTGACTTCCCCTTGCTCCAATATTTTTGATAATATTTTTAAATGACTATCCTTTAAATGTAGTCATTTTGGTAGACATTTAGGGGTATCTCAAAGTGGTTTATGTTTTCATTTCACTGATACTAATAATATTGAGCATTATTTCATGTTCTTATTGGATATTTGTATATCTTTGTGTCATGTGTGTTCAATTTTTTGTACATATTTATTGGGTGTTATTTTTTTTGAGTTGTAACAATTCATTATGTATCTTAGATACAAATTGTTTGATTTATATAACACTTTATTCCAATCAGTCTTCATTTTCTTAAGGTTGTCTTCTAAAGAGTAGTTTTAGTTTGATGAAGTCCAATTTACCAATTTTTAATATGCTTAGAGATTTTCCTTTCTAAAATAATTTTATCTATTCTAGGCCATGAAGATAGTCTCCTATATTTTTTCCAAATTTTTTATAGGATCAGATTTAACATTTAGGTCTATGATGCATCTCAAAATAGTTTTTTGAGTATCATGTGAAGTAACTTTGGAGGTTTATTTTTTTCCTAATACGATAATTACTTACTCACTATATCTCCCTCAATTTTTCCCATTGAATTTTTCTGGTGCCTTTGTTACATATGAGTTGGCCATATGTGGATCATTCTATTTCTGGACTCTCCACTTTGCTCCATCATTATAAGTGTCTATCTTCACATCTATAATACACTGCCTGAATTACTGTACTTTCATAGATAACCTTAAAATCAAATGGCATCAGTCCTCTACCTTTGTTCTTCTTTTTCAAGATGGCTTCAGCTATTCTAGGACCTTTGCATTTTCCCAAAAATTTGGAATCACCCTGTCCATCTCTAAAGTAGATCTTGACATACTTTTTTTTTTTTTGACATACTTTTGATTGAGGTTTTACTTAATCTATTGATGAACTTACGGAGAATGACAAGTTAACAATATTGAGTATTACACTTTAGGAACATGATCTATCTCCCCATTTATTTAGTCTTTTACAATTTCAGTATTGTTTTCTACTTTCAGTGTGGGAATTTTACATATCATATGTTATATTTGTCCTTTTATCCTATTACAAATATTATTTAAAATTTTTAAGTACTTATTGTTTCTACATGGAAATAAAACTGATAACACTGAGTTTATATACTGAGATTTTTTATTTTTTATTATGTATTTATTTATTTTTTAAAGATTTTATTTATTTATTTGACAGAGAGACAGAGAGAGCACAAGCTGGGGGAGCAGTAGGCAAAGGGAGAAGGAGAAGCAGGCTCCCCGCTGAGCAAGGAGACTGACGCAGGGCTCAATCCCAGGACCCTGGGATCATGTCCTAAGTCGAAAGCAGATGCTTAACCGACTGAGTCACTGGGCGCCCGAGACTTTTTATTTTTGACAATTTTTATAATTAATATTTTTGAAGGTTTTAGATAATAATTTACTTTTGAATTATTTTTTGATAATTTCTGATAACTTACTTCTGATTATTTCACTCATTACTTTTACTTGTTTTGTATATATAGATTCTATAGATTTTCAATACTTATCTGAAAAGAGGAATAATAAAATTCTCTACTTTTTCCTTTGTATACTTTATGCCTTTTATTTATTTTTCATACTTTATGTACTAAAACAATTGAAAAGTGTAAATGGATGTTGTAGGAGTGTACATCCTTTAACTACTTCAGAAATGATCGTAGAAAGGGAGTAGGTATTTGCAATAGCCTGTCTCCCTTTGCATATTGTTTATTCCTTGTTTTCTGTTTTTTCCCTCCCAGCTAGTTCCTAAGGTCCACAGCCAGGCTTTCTCTAATTTCTTTTAAACTGTTTAAAACTACAGTGTATCTCATTATCTCATGCATAACCAGGCTGACTCTTCAAATTAATGGTATTGAATTCATCTATTTATCCATCTATCTAGAAATAAAGCTTACTTCAGCTTATTGGCATTTTTAAATGCAATTCAAAAGTTGTGTAACGGATGGTTCTACAATGATGCATATGACTGACCTTGAGTAAGGAACACACAATACACTGGATGGTTAGTAATAAAATCTGAGAATGCTAATTATGACTCCAAGGTTATCATTCCTGTTCTAGTTAATTTTTGCAGTGACCTGCCTCAGAGACCTGTTCTAGTTATTCTTTGCAGAGACGATTTTGGATCCCAACAAAAAACAGTAAGTAAAACTATGAAGCATCCATGAAAAAAAAAATTGTTGAAAAAATTTTCTCTTGGGCACCTTGCTTGATCCATGAATTCTGCTGTATATATATCTTTTTTTTTTTTTTTAAACTCGAGCATTTCAGAGACCTGGATAACTGTTTGGGAATATGAAAAAAAAATTCCCTATACTTTTCGTAAGTAAGAAACAATGAAAAAAATTGAGCTACTTGGGCGCCTGGGTGGCTCAGTGGGTTAAAGCCGCTGCCTTCGGCTCAGGTCATGATCTCAGGGTCCTGGGATCGAGGCCCACGTCGGGCTCTCTGCTCAGCGGGGAGCCTGCTTCCTCCTCTCTCTGCCTGCCTCTCTGCCTACTTGTAATCTCTCTCTCTGTGTCAAATGAATAAATAAAATCTTTTAAAAAAAATTGAGCTACTTTAAGGAAAAGATGCACATAAAATTCTAATAGACATTATTAACTCAGGCAAAAAGGTCATATTACTTTACATCCTTTAAGCAAATTAATTCTAACCCTAAGATTCCATTCTACCTCTGTATTAGGATTCCTGAACCATTTATGGCCATGACTATCAAGAAGTTCTTGGAGTCTGCATCACATCAAAAGCTAGAGACATCCATCCAGTATTGTTTCATCTCTTCATTTTCCTCTTGTCTGTTCACGTCTTCTGTCCATGTTTTAACTGCATTGCTTGTCTGCTAGGTGTTGAGTTGTATCAGTTCTTTATATATTTTGGATATTAACCCTTTACCAGATATGTCATTTGCAAATATCTTCTCCTATTCGATAGGTTACTTTTTAGTTTTGTTGATTGTTTCCTTCACTGTACAGAAGCTTTTTATTTTGATGTAGTCCCAACAGTTTATTTTTGTTTCTGATTCCTTTTCCTCAGAAGACAAAAGTCAGATGTCAAAGAACTTACTGCCTATCCTCTCACTGAGGATTTTTACAGTTTTAGGTCTCACATTTTAGGTCTTTAATCCAATCTGAGTTTATTTTTGTGTATAGTGAAAGAAAGTGATCCAGTTTCATTCTTTTGCATGTACCTGTCCAGTTTTCCCGGCACCAATTTTTGAAGAGATTATCTTATTCCCACTATATAGTCATTCTTTGTTGCAAATTAATTGACCATATAATTGTGGATTTATTTCTGGGTTTTCTATTCTATTCCACTGATCTATGTGTCTATTTTTACACCAGCACCATACTGTTTTAATTACTACTGCTCTGTATATAACTTGAAATCTGGAATTGTGATTATCTCTTTTGTTTTTCTTTTGCAAGACTGTTTTGGCTGTTCAAGGTCTTTTGTGGTCCCACATAAATTTTAGGATTGTTTGTTCTACTTCTGTGAAAAATGCTGTTGGTATTTTGATAGGAGTTATATTAAATATGTAGATTGCTTTGGATAGTATAGATATTTTAACAATATTTGTTCTTGCAAACCATGAGCATGGAATGTCTTTCCTTTTCTTTGCATAGTCTTCAACATCTTTCATCAGTGTTTTATTGTTTTC
Source organism: Ailurus styani (assembly GCA_002007465.1). Lineage (NCBI taxonomy): Eukaryota > Metazoa > Chordata > Mammalia > Carnivora > Ailuridae > Ailurus > Ailurus styani. The sequence continues at coordinate 7,344,070 of LNAC01000004.1, read as the reverse complement.
AGAGTGCAGGTCTTTCACCTCTTTGGTTAAGTTTATTCCTAGATATTTTATTGTTTTTGGTACAACTGTAAATCAGATTGTTTTCTTAATTTCATGGTCTGCTGCTTCATTATTAGTGTATAGAAATGCAACAAATTTCTATACATTGATTTTATATCCTGAGACTTTACTGAATTCATCAGTTCTAGTTGTTTTTTGGTGGTGTCTTTATGATTTTCTATATATACTATCATGTCTACTGCAAGTAGAGAGAGTTTTACTTCTTCCTTACCAATCTGGAAGTCTTTTATTTCTTTGTGTTGTTTAACTGCTATGGTTAGTACTCAGAATACTATGTTGAATAAAAGTGAGAGTGGACATCCTAGTCATGTTCCTGACCTTAGGGGAAAAATTCAGTTTTTCACCATTGAGTATGATGTTGGCTGTGGGTTTTTCATATAAGGCCTTTATTATGTTGAGGTATGTTCCCTCTAGACCTACTTTGTAAAGGGTTTTTATAATGAATGGATGTTGTACTTTTTCGAACGCTTTTTCTGCCGCCACTGAAATGATCATATGGTTTTTATCCTTTCTCTTATTGATGTGAAGTATCACATTGACTGTTATGCAAATATTGAACCACCCCTGCAACTCAGGAATAAACCTACTTGATTGTGGTTTGTGACTTTTTAAAGGTATTGTTGAATACAGTTTGCTAATATTTTGTTGAGGATTTTTGCATATATATTCATGAGATATACTGACCTATAGTTCTATTTATTGTGGTGTCATTATCCAGTAATTGTATTATTGGGTATTTACCCCAAAAATACAAAAACACCGGATGCCTGGGAAGCTCAGTCCGTTAAGTATCCAACTCTTGATTTTGGCTCAGGTCATGATCTCAGGATCATGAGATCCAGCCCTACCCAGCGTGGAACCTGCTTAAGCCTTTGCCCCTCCACCCTGCCTGCACATCCACGGTCTCTCTTTCTCTCGGAAAAAAAAAAAAATACAAATGACTACCAATAGCCTTTGTAATTGACAACAATTATTTCCTTGAAAAATACATAGAGGACATAAAAAAATACAGAAAGGATACAATTCAAAAGCTAATATGTGGGTGATACTTCACCCTGTATGCTGAACAAATTGTCATTCAACAGTCACATTTTCAGCCTTAGCACCTCACTCCCACTCTCAGCCTTCTATCATGGGGCCCTGGCTTCAGTGCCTTGGCTATTATCTCTAATACCCATGAAATGATCCATGTATGTGGTTTACCTGGCTTTCATTTTCCCTCATCATCCATCCATACACCTTTAGCTTTCCCCTTCAAAAATATTTGATGACATGTCAGTTAGACATATTACTTGGGAATAATAAATTGTGAGAGTTAACTGAAGTGTAAAATGCTCTACTCTAGGAGTCATGGTGGATATAACAAAAAGAGCTCTGTTCCAAGGCTTTTCTACTTAAAACGTGCCAAAGTCAAAATAATTTTTAAAAGGCTGTAAATATTTTGAGGTCCCTTCTGTTTAATTAAGTAGTACACCCACACTTTTCCAGTTATGATACCAGCAGAACTGGATAAGATCAGAGCACAAGATCAGAAACCCTGGACTCGGGCACCTGGGTGGCTCAGTGGGTTAAAGCCTCTGCCTTTGGCTCGGGTAATGATCCCAGGGTCCTGGGATCGAGGCCCACATCAGACTCCCTGCTCAGCTGGGAGCCTGCTTTCTCCTCTCTCTCTGCCTGCCTCTCAGCCTACTTGTGATCTCTCTCTCTCTCTCTCTCTCTCTCTCTCTCTCTCTCTGTCAAATAAAAAAAAAAAAAAGAAAGAAACAAACCCTGGACTCACTTTGTTATCAAAGGCCACCTCATTTCCCTTTAGACCTCACCCATTCCTCATCCCATACTATGTACACATATACTTAGCTCCATGTATTTGAATATATGTATCTAGCCCTGCTTGCCTGAAGAGATAATTTGCTTCATGAAAGACATGTCAGCAACCTGCTGGACCATAATACTATACAACAAAATAAATCTCTGTGAATTAAGTTTATGTGCACATTATGATTCAGGTCAAAATGTATGTAGGATAGAGATGTACAAGAATACTTGAAATATTAAATATTTTTGCAGCTAAGGCAGTAAAAGAGTCCAAATAATTTTGTCTGCTTTACTAGACCAAGAGCAGCAAGCTTCTTTCTCACAAATTGAATGCAGATTTATCAACATAGCAATGTTAATGAAAAAAAATGGAATCAACTGACAATGACAGAAAAGTCTGAAATTTACATAAAATGTACATTTCCAGCTTTTCTTAGTAAGTTAGATCTAATAATAGGAGCCCACATTGCTGCTCTGGAGTGAATGGAAAATGTTTTTTCTAGTTCTTCAAAATTATCAGCCTCTTTCAGTCACAGAAAAGATGACTATATTTCCCTGTGGGTCCAGTATAGTCCTGTTTTAAGCTTCTTGTTACATTTCATTCTCAATATCAATATTTTCATTCTCAGTAGTGTCCCAGTTTAACAAAATGTGCATGGACATGCTACTCATTTACCTTCCTGGTACCTAAAAATATTCTATTCAGCTACCATAAACATGTAACAGATGAGATTGTTCAATAACTCCCTAAATAGCCACTACTACCATTACTTCCATCCTCTGGTAAAAGATCCTTGGTCACAAAGACCTTTGCTGAAACATTAGAATCCAACTCATAAATTTTTTTCATACTAGAGCTGGTAATAAAAGTCCCTTTCTTCTCTGACAAGGAATTCAGGATGTCAATTTAAAGCTGTCTGTGGCCACATCTCCAATGAAGAAGCCAAACGGCACCCTCTGTTCTGCCTCCATTATATTTAATCTTAAGAATCACGCGTGTTTATTTATCTAACACTTTCTTTCATATCCCCCTAGAAAAAACCAAATAGCATGTGTATACATATCAAGGAATGTTAGAAAAAATCATAGAAATCATCCTTTCCAGTTTTCTAAATTTACAGAAGTAATCTGCATGGCCTGAATTTTTGTGTACCCCTAAAAATTCTATGTTGAAATCCTTACTCTCAAAGATAATGGTATTAGTAGGTGGAGCCTTTGGGAGGTGGTTAGTTCTTAAGAGCAGAACTCTCATGAATATGATTAGTGCTCTTTTAAAAGAGATTGCATAGAGCTCCCTAATCCATTCCACCACATGAGGACACAACAATAATTCTGTGACCTGGAAGTTGGACTTCACCCAACCATACAGACACTCTGATTTTGGACTATCAGTCTCCAGAACTGTGAGCAATGAAATTCTGCTTATAAGCCACCCAGTCTGTGGTATTTTGTGATAGTTACCTGAATGAACTAAGACAAATTCAATGACAAAACTGTACATATTCATTTATAAAACAGTACTGAATAAAATTATTTCTTGTGTATTAAATTTCCTTTCATCTCATTTACTCTTCTACATTTATTTTGTCTTAACCCTTATTTGAGGGGAGTGGGGAGCTGATGGTTATTGACCACTGAAATGGAGTCATTTACTCATTCTTTAAGATAGACACTAGCCTACCCCTTACAGCTTTATACTAATCTAATGATAAGTAACTTTTGCTGAGCACCGATATAGTGTAATATTGCTTTTTGTGTTTTCCATTTAATCCCTGCCACAGTTCAATGATATAGGTACTGATATAATTAACATTTTATAGATTTGGTAATTTTTCTAAGATAATTCATATAGTTATCATAACCATTAAAAATCTATTATTTAGGTTGTTTTATATGTTTATATATAATAACTATATTTATATACTTTATATTATTTTTGTAAGCCCACTGAAAATACTCTTTATAACCAGGCAGATTTAAATAAAGCATAGATTCCATGAGTTATCAAAGATCACACAAATAAAGGAAAGAACTGGGACACAGATTCAGGTGGCCTAATCCCAAATCCAGAGCTATTTCATAGAGAAGCTTGATATAAACCAGCAGTGTCTTGAAATTAACAGCAATAAAATTCTTTAAGATTTAATCAGCTTAGTGCTGGGCTATCATTCTAGACATTTACTGAAAAAAGGAGTGTGTACCAGATTATTAAATAGTTTAGCGACTCTTAATTTTAATAGGAATGTTTCTAGTGTGTCAACATTAAGTTGGCTATCTATCGTAGATTTCTGGTAGGCACCATTTTGAAATTAAGACATTCCTAATATGTTAGTAATTTGTTATAAATGTATGTTAAATGGTAACAAATGTTTTTTGAACCTTTATTTAGTTGGTTACATGCTTTTCTATTCTCATCTATTAATGTAGGCTGTTTTCTAATGATAAGGCTCTGTAGCTAAAGGAATTAATTAGTATGATCTTTCAATTGACCATATTGCCATACTCTTTCCATGGCCTCATTATTTCCCTACCTTCTGACTTAGGGCTAGGCATGCCCCTAGGGTTTTTTTTGTTTGTTTTCGTTTGTTTGCATGTACCTGTTTTTGTTTTGACAGTTTTGACCAATAGCTAGTAGGTAGAAATTAGTCTGTACCCTTTCAGACCCTAAACCCTAAGATTTATTGTTTTTACTTGCCCTCATGTGCTCTGCTTCTGCTGTGAGAGGAACATGCCTTCCCTACCCTGATAGCCTAAGGAGAAGGAGGATGAGAAATACTGGAAGAGTTATTAAATCATATATGATTTTTAACTCTATTTTCAAAAATAAAATCAGTCTACATTTCTCCTGTGTGCCTGTCTGTTTTTGATATCAGGTAATACTAACCTTCTGAAAGGTAATATCATACAAAATTTTGTATGGTGTATGACAGTTAATACAATGTTAACAATCATTTGAGTTTATGAACCAAAGCTTCCTAATTTTTATTAGTTACCTTTACCTTTTTTTATTATCTTCCTTCTAGTCTTTTGAGTTTGTTTATTAATTCTGGTTATTATTTTTGAGCTTCTTAAATTTAAGAATATATATTATTTTCTAAGAACTGTATTGGCCCGGGCGCCTGGGTGGCTCAGCGGGTTAAAGCCGCTGCCTTCGGCTCAGGTCATGATCCCAGGGTCCTGGGATCGAGGCCCACATCGGGCTCTCTGCTCGGCAGGGAGCCTGCTTCCTCCTCTCTCCTCTCTCTCTGCCTGCCTCTCTGCCTACTTGTAATCTCTCTCTCTGTGTCAAATGAATAAATAAAAAAATCTTTAAAAAAAAAAAAAAAAAAAAAGAACTGTATTGGCCCATTATATACATTTTGTTATACAACATTACAATTCAATTTAAATAGTTTATTATTTCTATTACTTCTTTAACTGAAGACATATGTAGAAATATATTTTTTCACTTGCAAGGGAAAATCATCTCTTTTTATTGCCTTTTTCCAGAAAATATAACATATTTTTAATGTATTAAGATTCATTTTTGCTGACTTCTATATTCTAAATACTATAAATATTTCAAATATATTTGAAAATAATATGTACATTATATATTTTGTTTCCTGGATTCCTAATTCTGTATGTTACACATGTGTTTGTGTATATATATATATATATATATATACCCTCATAAATACATTACAGAAGCTTTTAAATTATGACGTTGATATTCTCTGATATTTCTCCATTAATTTTTCTATCATTAGAATTAGATGCAGGGGCTGATATTATAAATATATTTATGTTTTCAATATATAAGATTTATTACTAGTAATATATATGTTAAATTACATGATAAAATATAGAAAATTTAGTAGTTTATGTACTTTAATCCTCGATAATAAATATTTAATATTTTTACTATCAGTAATGTGTAAAGGTAAAATTACACAGTGACCTTCCACACATTAAATATACAATTTAATTGTATTAAGGAAGATAACTGTAGATGAGGAATATGTAATTTGACTCTTTTTTGCACATGTTTATACTTTTTTTCAGGTTTGGTCCAGGATAGCTTAAGTATGATGGGCACTAATTAATATAGTGGCCTTGTTGCTACAAAGATAGACATTATAAAGGAAAATGAATATTTCTGAGTGCTGTCACATTCAGATGAAATAATTGAACAATTTCAAAACTCTTTGCTTCTCATCCTCGTTCCTTAGTCAAACATAGGACCTGACACCATAAAAGACAGTCCTAAATAGAGGAGAAAAACACTTTCACATCTCAAACTGTATTTTCCTCATCATGATTGAATGTACTGGATTTTAGCTAGTAAGTCCAATCTCTTTAATATGTAGCTTATGTGAAGCCTTTAATCATCTCTTAAAAAACTGACCAAAAAATTTAAGAAACAGATTTCACAAATATGCCAATAACCTGATCACTCTTGGCCTCCCCTCACCAATACCATTGCTACAGTAGATTTATCCATGTTTAATAGCACAATTCTAATTCATGGGACTCATCACACAGAAAAAAAAAATAGTCATAGTTCTGTTAAAGGCAGTATTACTGCCAGGAACTGATGATGTCCACTGATCATGCACAAGCACTATCAGTAAAATGTGATAGGCACAAGAAATGCAGTCCACTTTCGATTAGTCACGTTAACTGGGGTCAAGAATAGCATAATTTGTTTGAATCTAAAAATAAATTCTTAATGTTTCATTATGCAAATAATTCAACTCTCATTCCCAATCTAACCTTTCAATAGAGACTCTAACAAATTTTACTTTTTTGTGTGTGTAAAAATTTGAAGTGCATGTCATCTTTCTGCCTCTATCAACCTTTTGGTGGAAGCCTAAAATCAGCTATATGACCTTGGGCAATCAGATGATCAGGAAAATGGCCTTTATATTTCCTCTAATACCTCAAGGGATGAACAAAAATATAAATGAGTGGTACATCTCTCAGATAAATTTTGTAACCGACATAATTTGACTCACCTGTTCCATTCAGTATCTCGCTGTTTCTCACAGAATACACTATATGACAGACAGGTTGACCAACAAGGCTCTTTGATGTTCTGCTACACATTTCATGTGTTCCATCTGGAAGAGGGAGAAGATAGCAACTAAGGGGAATAGAAGAGAACAGGCACACGTGGGAGTGAAATACTGAAGACGAGAAAGATACCAATAAATAATCGGTTTAACTATTGCTTGTCCATCACTGCACCACCAAGTTCACTATTTCAGGGAATGATATGCTCAAGAAGGAAATCACTCCCCGTACAGTACGAGATTTATATAGTTCTAAAGGTTTTTCTAAGGACCAGCCTCAAAGCCATTTGAATATTATTTCCCCAAAGTTCTTTCCTGCCTTGGGGCCTTTTTTATCTATTGTCTCTCCTGAAATGCTCCTACTTTCTTGTCCTTCACTTACCCATTCCCTTTTCAATATTCAGATTTTAAACCACATATTTACCACCATCTCATCTGATATAGTTTAACAGACCATTCAATCTGTAGCGAAATACCCCATGGTCTAATCGAAGACAAAGGTAACTATCTTAACAGCAGTCATTAGAGTGGGAAATAACCTCATGTCCTTGTTCACTTGCTCATTTTCTATCTCTATTTCAATATATAAGGTATTTTCGCTGTTTACGGCACCAAACTGATGCCACTAAATGTACACCGAATAAATAAAAAAACATAAAAAAGGTGACTCACTGAAGTAGAGGGATCACCTTGTTCACTACCAGGCTTAAACCTTATTGGTTATGATCACACACTTGGGTGGTAGCAGAAAAATCAAAAGTACCATTACCCACTGGGTAAAAGCAATAAAATGTTGAGTTCTACAGATATGAGAGATCAATTCAGAGAATCAGACATGACAGTATATAACTATGTATTTATAGTTTTAAAGTAAATATGAAAAATTAAGTAATTTCAGTCATATTTGTTTCTTATGATTTGAATATAATTGTTCATAACAGTAATTTACTTTTTATTAATAAGACTAGTTGCCTAAAAATTTAGTAATGACTTTGGAATGAAGAGAACAACGTAAATGTGACCTATTTAGTAGACACAAAGCCAAGAAATTGATTACATTTTGGTATTTATCTCAAGATTTTAACTTGCTCCCTAGTGAATTACAGTAAGAAATCACCATAAATTTTAATTTAAAAAAATAGTTTGCTTTCAATTTTCATTCCCAGACTACAATGGTAGAAAAAGGAAGCTATGCTTCATTAGCATTTTATTTTCAACCACATTTACAATGATTTCATATTATAAATATTTTGATATTTTTAATCCTGGAATTATTTATAATAAGTCTTTCTTCTCATGGAAGATGGATCTCAATTTAAATTGAAATTTGACATTTCATTTACTCGGTTGAAGTAGCTGAGATTACATGACATTATTCAAATACGCTTAAAACTCATGGGCAACAGGAGACATAATAAAAATTGGAGCATTCATACTGCAGGAAGACCCTGCACCTATTTGAATGTCTGTTGGGCATGCTGTAGAATGACTTGAAGTAATACTGTAGCTTTAATGCAAATTGGACATGTCTCTAACATTTCCCTACAACTTCGATAAACACATTTACTTTAAACTATAAAATAAGTTATTTTTCTTATCATCAACATAGAAAATGTTGCTTTGACAAAAATTATTTAAAGTATTTTCCAATTATTAGTACAATAGAAAGTAACTAGGTCAAAAACAGAGTTAGAATTATATAACATATTTTAATAAACTAAATATTAGTGATCATTCCAAATACAAACCCATTTTGTATATAATTTTAATCAATATTCACATATTTATTACTTAATTTTTGAAATGTAAGTGTATAAATTTAAAGTGCACAGCATAATGATTTGACTTATATTTATTGTGAAATTATTACCACAGTAAGTTTAGGTAACATCCATGATCCATAATCCATATACAACAATAAAAAACACCGTCCTTGTGATGAGAACTCTTAAGATATACTCTCTTGGGGCACCTGGGTGGCTCAGTGGGTTAAAGCCTCTGCCTTCGGCTCAGGTCATGATCTCATGAGGGTCGTGGGAATGAGCCCCACATCAGGCTCCCTGCTCAGCAGAGAGCCTGCTTCCTCCCCTCTCTCTGCCTGCCTCTCTGCCTACTTGTGATCTCTCTCCCTCTCTGTGTCAAATAAATAAACAAAATCTTAAAAAAAAAAAAAAAGATCTACTCTCTTAACAACTTTTATATATACCATACAGCAATGTTAACTATATTCATCATGTTGTAGTCAAAAGGTACAAACTTCTAGTTACAAGATAAATAAGCACAAGGGATGCAATGTAAATATTTACACCTTTTAATAGAATTTAATTTTTAAAAATGTTTATAATATTTAATTAGAGAAAAGGTCTTTATTTCAGTGGATATTCACATTTAAAGCTGTCTACTTTTTTGGGTTTCATTCTTTTAGTCTTAACTATATTTAGTTTTCCTTTGGGAAGAGGTGCCCATTGTGTAAAAGGCCTGGTTTTCATTTATCATAGAATGTAATATGCATTTTTAACTTGATCTCCATTTACTATTTATCTTATTTTAAATGCCCCTGCCAACTGATTTCCTTATCACCTAAAATTGAAATCTTATTCCTTCCTGAGTCATTGAACATAGAATACACTCCTCTAAAAATTCCTCTTCCAAATTTTGTTTATATTTTAAGAAGCCTATGCTCCAATAATACTTCTTTCTTATAGTACAGACTTTATTACTCTGAAAATCTCCGTGTTTGTACATTTTATATCTATTATTATCTTTTGCTTTTTATTTTTCCGTGTGTGTGTGTGTGTGTGTGTGTGTGCGCGCGTGTGTACTCTCTAAAGTGTTTGTAACAGAAGCGTACCTTCTATTTCTCCGATATCTTATTCAGGTTCAGTAGAGTGATATGCTCATTTACTAACTAAAGACAAGCTCCAAATAATACTGTCTGTGAACACACACATAATATGATTTCATCAGGTATCCAGGAATGTTCTTGGAGTAACACATCTCAGAAATGTTACATACGTTTTCAATATCTAACTCTTGCAGAGCTGGCAAGAAAAAGAAGGGTGTTAATATATAGATTTGTTCCAGCCTTGTTCAGATGTGTATTCTGGGTCAAGATTTACAGGAATTACTGGACACAGAAAATATTTGCAACTGCCGATTATGGCATGTGCTTGCATGCCAAGATTACAGTGATATGAAATCACCCTTAAACTGTCATTTCATTTCTCTTAGTTGATTCTTCCAGTATAGAAATCGTACCTCTTATATCCTTATACATATGATGACAGAATTATTTTTAGTAAGAATCCTATTACATCAGAACGAAATTCCCAACAGAAAAAACAGAATTATCATTACTGTTATATCTTTCTATCATGTCTTTTTAATGTATATGTATTCAAAATTTACTTCCCAAATAATCTATCTGGCATAATCAAAACAGGTAATTTTTCCTCATAGGTTCTTATTTCAAGGCATGTGATAATTCCCTGTGAGTTTTCACATATCCTTTTCAGTTCCTCCATTTTCTTTAAGAACTTTAGTCTACTGCTTAAACATACTACTGGTCTAAGGAAATGCAGTATGATCCAATATAATTTATATAAATTTAATCTTCTTTTTAAAAATGTTCCTCCGCTGAAGTTTTTTTAAGTACCTACCATTTCATTTATTTTATTTATCTTAAACATTTTCAGCAGGGTGCCTGGGTGGCTCAGTTGGTTAAGCGTCTGCCTTCGCCTCAGGTCATGATCCTAGGGTGCTGGGATCGAGCCCCACACTGGGCTCCCTGCTCAGAGGGAAGCCTGCTTCTCCCTCTCCCGCTCCCCCTGCTTGTGTTCCCTCATTCTCTCTCTCTCTCTCCCTGTCAAATAAATAAATAATAAAAAATCTTAAAAAAATTTTTTTTACCTAATTTAATTTTTGAGTAAGTGATTCTAAAGTTTATGTTTGCCCTTTATCCAAAAATGCATGGAAAGAAAACAATAGTTTCTATTGAAGGTGACCTGCATCTTTGATGAAACTTGATTTATTATAATTTTTGTTCACTTTTTGTTGTTTATATTTTTAATTCTGTATTAGATTATAATATAGAAGAAAATACACAAATCATAAAGTAACAGCTTAATGAATTTCCATAAAGTGAACACAACCAGCACCTTGATCAAGACACAGAGCACCAGGTCCCAGAAAACTCCCCATATGCCCCTCCCAGTCACTGTCCTTTCTTCCCCCAAATAACCACTATCTTGACATCTAACACCACACCTAAGTTTTGTCTGTTTAGGAACATACTCCAAGTGAAACATGGACGGTCCTTTTTATTCCTTGGTTTTCATCCCTTGACATCACCCTCTCCAGTGACATTTACCCTTACTCTACCTCCTGAGATCTTGCCATGTTTAATAACTACTCCACCTCCAACATTTTATTTGCAATTATTCCACTTTCTGACCATTCACATATGATATAGTAACCTTTGTTCAGAAATACTTTGACCTTGTCCCTGTGAAAACATCAGGTCTACTGTGTTCTCACTGTCCATTATTTCTCTTGTTCCCTCACTTCTCCTGGCTCATCTTCAACCATCATTAACTCCCTTGCTTCCTTTCATTCCATTGTATTCACTAGGCAAAACCAACTAAATTTAAATCCAATTTTCCATTTAACCTGCACCTGTCCCCAGAACTGTGTGTACCTATAGGAAAAGCACACATTGTGCTGACTAGTCTCAGTGTAAATTCAAGTCTTCAGATCTCAAACTGCACCACTGAGCTTCCCAAATAAACTTCATTTCTATTCTCAGAAACAAAGATTTCACACTTTTATTTTGCTTTTCAAGCTTCTCATATCCCCTCCCTTCTCCCATTTTCAGTTTACAAACCAGACTCATATACCATGGAGAAAACAGAAGCAGTAGAGAATAGTTTCCTCAACTTCTTACCACCAAATCTTCAACTTACCTATCTGTAGACCCATGTCCTTTACCTCTTGGTGCAATGTTTGATGTTTCCCTACCCCTGTCAGAATTGAATCCCTCTTGTAAACTGCATCTTACCTCTTCCTGCCTGCTCAATAGCAACTTCTTCTACACTGGATCAGTCCTACTAGTATATAAATATGCCTCACTATGCACCATCTTAAAAAATGATAAGACTCTCTTTGATCCCTCATCTGTCTCTAGCTACCATCCCACTTGTTATCTCTGCTCAAACTATCTACAATGACCACCTCTACATCCTAATCTCCTGTGCTCCCCTTTGCCTTCTTCAGCCAAGTGCCCACTTCACTACTGAAACTACTCTTGTCAAAGTTACCAGGGATCACCATGCTGCCAAAGCAATGGTTTCCTTCCAACAACTCATACATTTGTTTTGTTTCAGACTGGTATCTTTCCTTAATTTGCCACTCATATAACATAGGGCCTACTCAATATAAAACCATGAGTTCTAGTAGGAAATTCCGTCACAGGTATGTATACTGAATCACATCCGTTCTGTTTAGAAAAATGTTCCTTCTCATTAACAGTTTCCTAGGAGAATATCAACTGTTAATTATCTTAACTCCTAACTCCTCAAGTTTAACACGTCTAAAACCAAACTCTTTACCCCTTAACACTGTTCCTTCTCCAGACACTGCATCTCAGTTAAATGGCACTAGGAAAATCTAGCCACTCAATTCGAAAACCTGCTCACTCCCTTGCTTTCCTTTACCCTGTTCTCCATACTGCCACACACACAGTAACCACACACAGTAATAGTAATAGTAATCCTGTTGCCTCTACTTCCAAAACCCGTCCTGAATCCATCCATTTTTCTCCCCATAGCTCCTGCTTTCACCCTAGTCCCCATCACCACCATCTCTCACCTAGACCACTGCAACAGGATCTCCCAAATCCTTTTCACTACACTTAGAATTAAAATCTAAATCCCGTATTACAATTAAAATCTCTGTATGATGTGGACCCTGATTGCCTCTGAATTCACTCCACATCGCTCTTTCCTGAACTTACTTCCATTCAGACACAATGGCTACACTTCAAATGTTTCATTTTGTTTGGCAAAGTCTGAAGGTATCTGAATTTTCCCCTTAATATTTGCTGTTGTTATTTTTGCTGTTATTATTATTGCCTAAAATCTAGAGGAGTGTTTCTTCAAAGTCTCATAAAATTAGGGCAGATCTTGGGATTGTTAAACCCATATTGACTATCTCTGGAATATAATACAACCTTTCAATATGTGGATCCACACTTCCTTGATTTCAGGAAAGCTCTCTTAAGTTATCTCTCTGGGTATTTTATTTCAATTTTTTTTTCTCTTCCTTAAGGACACAAACTGTTAATATCTTGTATCTCCTTTTGCTTCCACATCAATTTTTATTTTATTCTTCTTAAATTTATTTTTGTTCAGTCAACTTTTCAAACACATTCTCCCTGTTGCTGCTTTGTTTTCATACGTATCCTTCCCCCTCTACCTGTCATTAATACAAACTCATTTCTTTCTTTTTTTTTTCCTTAAGTAGACTCCACACTCAGCTTGGAACCCACCACCCTGAGATCAAGACCTGTGTTGAAATCAAGAGTCACAGTCTTAACCAACCTGAACCACCAAGGCACCCCGACCTCACTTTTTCTGTTTTAATATTCTTCCTCCTCTTTCTTGAGCACCCATTTTTCGTTTTTCATCTTTTATGGTCTTCTTACTTCAACCTTGAACCATGTGTCTCTATCCTAAGATTATGCATAGAGACTGTGCATCGTTCAGTTCGATAAGCCCACAGACAACTGCATGGCATGAGTTTCCTCTCATCCACGGCAACGTTATTCTGCTGTGTATTGTTCACCCTCCTTTTGTTTACAAGGGATCTTCCTTCCCTCCCTCCCTGCACCTCCCACCCCCACATCCCTGCTTCCTTCTTCCCCTCCCTCTATCCATCCCTCCGGGCGTGGCTCGTACTTTAACCCTCTTCAGATCTCAAAGACCAAAAATGGCTAGTAGCTTCTAGAGGCCGCTCTTCTAAGCCACATTCACAAGCAGCTGGTTGCCAAAAAGTCAGCTCTTGGTGTTTTCTTCCACAGCCCCCTTCCCTGCCACTCTGTGGCTCGGACAACTGTCAGTGGCTCCCGCACCCCATACAAGTACTCTAACCTTATTCCAGACAGGGATCCATGAGGTTAGCTCCTTGCATCATGGCGTTCTTTGCAGAGTGCGGGCTCTTCCTGCGCTCTTTGCTCTGCCCTCCACGTGTTGTCTCTTGGGCTGACCTTCCATAGGTCACTTCCCGCACGCGCTGCGCGCACGTCTCCTGTCAGTCCCACCCGCACTTACACGGCGGTGTGTCCTAGACCCGTGCTTCTGACGTCATAGGTCAGACCCGCACGTACGACATCGTTAGATGCGGGCGTCTCACGTCATCGATCCGACCCGCACTTACGACTGTTAGCCCCGTGCGTCGGACGCCGTCAGAGACGCATATCCGACGTCGCCGTCAGATTTACATGCCAGACGTCGTCCTGGATCTGCGCGTCGGTCAGTGTTCTCTTCGTTGTTGTTAGCAGTGAGGTGCACCACATGCAATCAACTCAAGTCTTTAAGTTTTATGTCTGCTTGTATTAGCTGCTGGAGTCTGTACTGGTTGATGAAATCCATTATGTCTGTGAACATTTACATGAAAAATGACGGAGGCGGGGTCAAAGAAGTGAGAGAAAATGAGTTCTAATGCGAATGTTGAAAGAGAATTGTCCTAAGAAAATCTGTGAGTATCCTTTAAAAAGTTAAATATATCTCAGTTTGCAAGTTATAATTTTCAGATCGGATTTTCGTAAACTGAGACAGACTGATTATAAACACTGAACTTGCATTGTTTTATGACTATAATCCATGTCATTTTATGCAGGCAACAAAATTCTACCCGTTTCCTTGTTTATTTGCAGAAAACGATGTAAGGTAGGAGACACAAATCACTACAAGTAGTACTAACACCTCTCTATGAGACTTTTACCTTTTACTCTATTTTATGAGTTGTCAGAGAAATCATACTCTGATTAATTTAAGAAATAATGCAAGCCATCCTGACGATTAGAATTGTCCATTATTGTGTAACTCATGTTGGCAGCAAGGTTTCCTGGAAATATTTAAAAAGCAAAAGCAGGGCGCCTGGGTGCCTCAGTGGGTTAAAGCCTCTGCTTTCGGCTCAGGTCATGATCTCAGGGTCCTGGAATCGAGGCCTGCATCGGGCTCCCTGCTCAGCGGGGAGCCTGCTTCCCCCTCTATCTCTCTGCCTGCCTCTCTGCCTCCTTGTGATCTCTCTCCCTCTGTGAAATAAAGAAATAAAATCTTTAAAAAAAATAAAATTTAAAAAAGCAAAAGCATTGTAAACATTTTGTACTCACTGCAGATTCTTGCTACTGGTTGCCTTTTATTTTTTTGTTTTCTGACTAGAAATCCCTACCCTAAATGTTAGAGAAATAAAAGCAATATTTTCACCATTAGTCAAAGATACATATTACTACTTAAGATTAAAAGTAACCGTTTTTTGTTCCAGACACTGTTCTTCACTTGAGATTATAAATGAAGTTACATTCATTTGAAATATTTAGAATATTATATTATAATCCTAGTTAAAATATGGCATAATTCTGTAATATGTATTATTTGTAAGAAGTTTATAAATTTCCTGGTAGGAATACTTTATTTCCTTTAATGTGACTAAGTCATTTCTCAATTTCTCTGAGCCTCTCCCCCCCCCAAATAATTATATGATAAAAGATTTATTAAATAGGCATGTTCTAATGGAAATAATATTTTTCTTGTCATAGGTTTTTAAAATCTAAATATAAATGCCTATCATGAATACTGAGACTTAATGGAATATCTGTCAACATCAGTCAAGTGATTCCTGCATTTTAGAATCACGGGAAAGATACTTAAATGAACAAGAAATGCAGAAGCCTTTTTGATTTATTTTAATTGCTTTATATAATTTGGATTGATTTATTTAAAAGAACTATGTTAGCATTTAGATCATGGAAAAAAGTTCAATAGCTAACTTATCTTAGTATCTTGTCTCAGATACCTTATTCTGTAGTCACTTTAATAATCATTTTATTTTCAGCTAGCTATTTGTTTTCCAATCATAAAATATTTTACTCACATAAATAGTACCTTCATTAAAAATTTTGCATCCTTCAGGCCACAGATGAGACAGACCCAATCTTTCCCTCAAAAAACAATCAATAGTATGTTCATGAACTTTAAAGTACTAAAGGCATATTTTAATACAAAAATTATAAAACAATTATAGAAAATAAAAAGTTCTCTTTATATCTCCCCAAGTAGAAAAAGATAATTCTATGAAATGATGCTTCCATTGAAGTGAAAATATTCTGAGAAATATCATAATTCTAATCTGCTGGATAAGAGATTTTATTTATTTTTCAGGTTGTGGGAGAAGGCGAGTACAGCCAGCACATGTAAAACCCTTACTATGTGCCAGAGATTTTAAAAGGCTTTGAATTTATATGTATTGTAGTCTTCATAATAACAACAGTATTATGACATAAATACCATTATTACCTCTTTTTACTAATAAGGAGATAAGTTCAGAGAGTTTAAATAACTTGGCAGTAATCACACAACAAATCAATGGGTAAGCCAGAATGCAAACCCTTAGATCAAAGACTTAAACCCTTAGTAAAGCTTCTTTACTGAACTGCTGAGCTGTGGCATCAACTCACATGTGTTGGATTGATATACCCATATTTTAGGGAATGTAAGACACTCTTATGCTGGCTCTTTTTTTTTTTTTAAGATTTTATTTATTTATTTGGCAGAAAGAGAGAGAGAGGGAGGAAGAGTGTGCACAAGCAGGGGCAGTAGCGGGCAGAGGGTGAGGGAGAAGCAGGCTTAGGCTTCCTACAGAGCAAGGAGCCCATGTGGCTCCATCCCAGGAACCCTTGGATCATGACCTGAGAGGAAGGCAGATGCTTAACAGACTGAGCCACCCAGGCAGCCCTGGCTCTTATTCTTACCAAAATCAACAGAATTTTTCACACAGCCATGTTATGTCAGCCCCTTATCCAATTAGGAATAGTGATCTTAATTTTATAAACCACAAACTTTG
The DNA here is from genome assembly GCA_002007465.1 of Ailurus styani. NCBI lineage: Eukaryota > Metazoa > Chordata > Mammalia > Carnivora > Ailuridae > Ailurus > Ailurus styani. Next base: position 7,327,022 of record LNAC01000004.1, on the reverse strand, counting down.
GTAACATGTATTCTTATTTTAGAGAGGTTAAATTGTGAGAGGCAATGTATATGAGAATTTATGAAATAGAGTGACGGTAGTATTTAAATATCTTTAACTATGCCTTATTAGTTTTGATAGGACCAGACATTTAACATTTTCATAGAACCTGTTTCTTTAAGCCTGTTTCAAGTATTTGCTCAGTGTTCACCATCAGTAGCACCTTCTGGAGCACTCTAATTTTTTTTTTTTTTAAGGGTAGAATTAATATTTTATTGTCACTTATAATCAGATGGCAGTTGGGTATAGAGTCTTCATACTTGATCTTTCCTTTTTGTAAATAAAAAAAATTACAAGTTTTCAACAGCTAAGGGCTGGTCATGTTTTCAGAAAACATAATTAGATAAATTCATTTATGGTGGCTTCAAGTTTTTCCTTATTCGCTCCAGAAAATTCACCCACCTTCTGTCCCTTTTTAAAAAACTGGAAGGTCGGCATGCATTTGACTTCACACTCTGCAGCGACATCCTGACAGTCATCCACGTCTACTTCAAGGAGCACCACATTGGAATACTTCTCAGAGAGGGAATGAAAGAAAGGCTTGATCATTTTGCAAGGCCCGCACCACGTGGCTGAGAAGTCAACTACTACAAGTTTATCCCCTGCACCGTTCAAGGCTTCCTGAAAAGCATACTTGCTCTCGATCTGCTTCACCATTTTGGCGGCCGCGGTCTGACAAGCAACCGTAAGAACCGAGGAGAGCGGATCCCAAACGCCGGACGGAGCTAGGAGCACTCTAATTTAAAATTTCAGTCTCACCTCCCACCCACAGTATTCCTAATTCAGTATGCCCTGCTGTATTTTTCTTCCTTTTTATAGTTTTTATAATTTTGTAACATGCAATAGATACAATTAATTATGTGTATCATTAATGTCTGCCTTCATTGATCACTGCCTCTTTAGAATACAAAATCCTTGAGGGAAAGACTGTTGTTTTGTTCACTGATGTATATCTAACACATAAAACATTGCCTGGTACATGCCAGGAATTCTTTATATGTATTTGTTGCATGTTCAGAAAAATCAATCAGTAAATCATAAAAAAATGAATTCATACTGTATGATCAGCATTCCTGTAAAACATCACCAGAAAGCCTTTTTTTTTTTTTTTACTTACTTTTATCTGGGATATATTTGTATAATTTTCTTGTGTAGGAAAAGTGTGTAACTTCTGTGTATTTAATGTAACATTAAAACTGCCAATACAAATCATCAGTAATCATCTACAGAACAATTCTTCTGTCAGTTTACAGTCTGATTAGGGAAAAGTCATTCACTGAGCTGAACAGTGAAAAAATAAACCAATTGACACATTTATTTAATGTCTCTGAGCCTCAGTTACCCCCTGTATAAAATGGAGATAAAAATAGTACACATTTCATAGAGTCATCATGAAAAAATATATGAGATAACTTAAATGAAGGATTTTTAAAAATAGAGTTAACTATTATGCTGTTACATAAGAAAGGATGACAAATTCAGGGCCCCTGGGTGGCTCAGTGGGTTAAAGTCTCTGCCTTCGGCTCAGGCCATGATCTCAGCTTCCTGGGATTGAGGCCCACATCAGGCTCGGTGCTCAGCAGGGAGCCTGCTTCCCCCTCTCTCTGCCTGCCTCTCTGCCTACTTGTAATCTCTCTCTCTCTCTGTCAGATAAANAAAAAAAAGGATGACAAATTCACCTGGGTGCTTATTTGAGGGATATTTTTAGAGGCACCTTGATGAGGATTTTTTTTCTCAGATTCACTTAAATAGATTCACTTAGCTATTGATTACTTCCCTTTAAAAGCTTAGAATGGTAATATATATTATATATTTATATATAATAGACTATATCTATCTTTATCACAACATCCTAACCAAACTGCAGAAATGGATCTGCATGAACATTTGTGTTCTCCACTAATAAGATTTTCACTAGTCAATCTCATGCTAGTTGCAAATGATATCTTTGAGACCAATAGACATCAAAGGTGTAAATAATATAGATTCTACTAGCAAATGTATAGTATAATTATGATAATATAATCTAATTTGTGTAATAAAATTTTTCAGCCTTTGCCATGGTAGATCAACATCAATTTGGATGATGACATCATACTGTAGTCCCTAAACTATTCTGAGGAACAATTTACTACATCTCATACAATGATAGGATTATCTTAAAAATTTGACAACTAGGGGCACCTGGGTGGCTCAGTGGGTTAAGCCTCTGCTTTCAGCTCAGGTCATGATCTCAGGGTCCTGAGATTGAGCCCTGCATTGGGCTCGCTGCTCAGCGGAGGGCCTGCTTCCCCCTCTCTCTCTGCCTGCCTATCTGCCTACTTGTGATCTCTCTGTCAAATAAATAAAAATCTTTATTAAAAAAAAAAGAATTTGACAACTCACAGGTGAAAAAAACCGAATTGTGACTCTACAACAGGTCTGATTATATTTTTATGTAAAGTTGACATGGTCACCATTTTGAATTCTTTGCATACAGAAAGACACAGAAACAATTTAACAATTAGTCTGTAGGCAAAAATTAAACCAGACAAAATTGTTCCAAGCTTTCAGGACTATGAAAAGAAAGATAGCCTATTTGGCATATAAGATACTGTTTACTGACCCAATTTTATAAGTTTATCAATCATCAGACCTCTTAGTACGAGAAATTATACAAGTTGGCTGATACTTTAGTACTCTAAATGAATGTGATCATTTGTTTGTATAAAAATATTCCATAATACTGTGACTCTCAAACATTGATATATACTAGAAACAGGTGAACGTGTTTAAAATGCTGATTTTCAGGGCGCCTGGGTAGCTCAGTGGGTTGGAGCCTCTGCTTTCGGCTCAGGTCATGATCTCAGGGTCCTGGGATCGAGGCCCGCATCGGGCTCCCTGCTCAGCGGGGAGCCTGCTTCCTCCACTCTCTCTGCCTGCCTCTCTGCCTACTTGTAATTTCTCTGTCAAATAAATAAAATCTTTAAAAAAAAAAATAAAAATAAAAATAAAATGCTGATTTTATGTAAAATCTCAACTCTTTTGTGGTTCAAATTCAATAGTTCTGGCATGAGGTTTGGGGGAATTTACATTCTAATAAGCAAACTCATTAATCGTGGTGCTGTTGATGATAGGCCACACTTAAAGCAAGACTGCACTAAGCCTACTATTCAAAAATTCAACTTTTTCTTGGTACAAAGAAACAAGATGCTGAATTAATGTAAAAAAAAAGATATATAGATGATTTAGGGACAGTAAATTCACCTGATATTGGAGCCCTTGACACAAAATATCACTCCATCAAAACAATATGCTACTGTGTCTGTGCAAAACAAAGTATTATACTCTGAGGGATAGAAACCCAGTTTGAAAATCATGGGTGATGTGGGTTAGAGCTCAGGATTGCTATAGTAGCAAACAACTCTAACATATGAGAGACATAAAACAACAAAGATTTACTTCTTGTTTATGATCCATGTCTATCATGGATCTTTGCTTATTGCAATCACTCAGGGACTTGGGATGATGGAGCAACTCCTGTTGCACCGGGATTTGGGCCTCAATGTCAGACTAAAGGGGAATGCTCTAAGAGTTCCTGCTGATGCAAGTAAATACCAAGTCCTGGCTTCAGCAATTAAATACTTAACGACTCATCGGCCCAAACGAGGCACGAAGCTATTTCCAAACATGAGACAGGAGTACAATCCTACTATGAGTCTGAAAGGTGGTAAAATGGAGGAAAATGGGAATATTTGGCTAATCGCAATTTTTGACAACCACAAGTCACCATATTCTCTTCTGAGAACTGCTCCCAAAGCCTAGTGCTTGAACATCAGTGAACCATTTAGCTGTCCGCTAAAGACACTTTATGACTTAGGAAAATCTATACATGAAAAATGCTGTGCATGAGCTGTTTAGACATCAACAGTATGTCTACTTCAAACAGATGGCAGAAATGTAAAATCTGCTGAAGTGGAAGCAAGAAACTTTAATTATTGAAAGATGTGCATATTATCGACAGAGAAACTTGTCCTATTGACTTTTATTTTTTTACTAGATAATGACTCATTTTCTGACCAGTGCAGCTTCAGTAGTTTTTCTGTAAACAAAATTCATCATCTCAAACTACCTTTTGATTTGTTTAATTAGAATTTCTGCTTCGCTGTCACTAAACAAGAGAAACTTAAGGAGTGGAAAGAGGTCAAAGATTTGCCTTACTACTCAGTTATTCAACACAGAATAACATAAAATTTGTTCAGATAGTGGAAGATAACTGATTTTTTGAAACATAATTTCTTTCCTAAACAATGCATCTTTCCTCTAAAATTTTAACAGACTCCATTTAAAATTTTGTGATATTCTTTATCTTTTGAAGCAATACTTTCTTCTTCACTCTTATTTTTTTTAAATGAAAGGAATTTTTTTTTAAAGATTTTATTTATTCATGAGAGACAGAGGCAGGGGGAGAAGCAGGTTCCCTACTGAGCAAGGAGCCCAATGCAGGACTTGATCCTAGGACCCTGGGATCATGACCTGAGTCATAGGCAAATGCTTAACCATCTGAGCCACCCAGGCGCCCCTTCTTCACTCTTTTATTTTATTTTATTTTATTTTATTTAAGATTTTATTTATTTATTTGACACAGAGAGAGAGAGATTACAAATAGGCAGAGAGGCAGAGGCAGGCAGAGAGACAAGGAGAGGAGGAAGCAGGCTCCCTGCTGAGCAGAGAGCCGGATGTGGGCCTCGATCCCAGGACGCTGAGATCATGACCTGAGCCGAAAGCAGAGGCCTCAAACCACTGAGGCACCCAGGCGCCCATTCTTCACTCTTTTAAAATAATGCTATTGCTTTTATAATTTTGTTTAGTTTTACTTTATGATTATCAAGACACTACCTTTTCACTATAAATGAGGAGTCAGTATAACAACTGTCTATTTTTGTCTTATTAATGTATATACCTGAATCTGTTCAGTTCTTTAAAAGAAACTGTCAGTAAAAAATTGGAGAGTTCTCACACTGTGCTTGCAAAAGAATAATTTTTAAATGTTTATCTAGTTTAAGAGGAGCTTCAGTTTCTACTTTCTCAGAATTCACATGCCTAATGTGTGAAATATATATAGAACTGATTTTAAGGGGCCATTTATTTGAATAACCTCTTTCATTGTTTTAGTAATTGCATAGCATTATTTGGCCTCAATTATTTAAAGAAAAACTAAAAAGGTAGAAATGTGAATAAGATATAATGTTAATAATTATGAGTTCAAACAGATTATTGATGAACTTGAAACTATGCCATAGGGCTAATGGACAATTTAAGGTTATGATTTCTTCTTGCTGATCAAGGCCTCATATACATTCTGATTTAATACTGAAAGTGAGTTCAGTTATCCTTGTAGAAACCAACAGAACAAACCATATGGGGTTTTCGATCACAATCCCATGTATCGTATCAGTGCTAACAAATCTACAGTGCATTCAAATTCACTGATCTATGTGTCTATTTTGATAATGTCTTGATACATACTGTCTTGATGATTACAGCTTTGTAATATAGCTTAACGTCTGGAACTGTGATGCCACCGGCTTTGGTTTTCTTTTTCAACAATCCCCTGGAAATTCGGGGTTTTTTATGGTTCCAAACAAATTTCAGGATTGTTTGTTCCAGCTCTGTGAAAAATGTCAATGGTATTTTGATAGGGATTGCATTGAAAGTGTAGATTGCTTGAGGCAGCATAGACATTTTAACAATATTTATTCTTCCAATCCATGAGCATGGAATCTTTTTCCATCTCTTTGTGTCTTCCTCAATTTCTTTCATAAGTGTTCTGTAGTTTCTAGAGTATAGCTCCTTTACCTCTTTTGGTTTGGTTTATTCCTAGGTGTCTTATGGTTTTTGGTGCTATTATAAATGGAATTAATTCCTTAATTTCTCTTTCTTCAGTCACATTCTTACTATATAGAAATGCAGCTGATTTCTGTGCATTTTCTTTGTATCCTGCCACATTGCGGAATTGCTGTATGAGTTCTAGTAATTTGGGAGTGGAGTCCTTTGGGTTTTCCGCATAAAGTACCATGTCATCTGTGAAGAGGGAGAGTTTGACTTCTTCTTTGCCAATTTGGATGCCTTTTATTTCTTTTTTGTTGCTTGATTGCTGAGGCTAGGACTTCTAGTACTATGTTGAACAAAAGTGGTGAGAGTGGGCATCCCTGTCGTGTTCCGACCCTAAGAGAAAAGTTCTCAGTTTTTCCCCATTGAGAATGATATTTACTGTGTGCTTTTCACAGATGGCTTTTATGATACTGAGATATGTTCCCTCTATCCCTACACCCTGAAGAGTTTTAATCAGGAAAGAATGCTGTATTTTATTGAATGCCTTTCTGCATCAATTGAGAGGATCGTATGGTTCTTGTCTTTTCTTTTATTAATATGTTCTATCACGTTGATTGATTCGTGAATGTTGAACCACCCTTGCATCCCAGGAATAAATTCCACCTGGTCGTGATTGATAATCCTTTTAATGTACTGTTGGATCCTTTTGGCTAGGATCTTGTTGAGTATTTTGGCATCCATGTTCATCAGGGATATTGGTCTGTAATTCTCCTTTTTGATGGGGTCTTTGCCTGGTTTCGACAAGACAGGAAACAACAAGTGTTGGCAAAGATGTTTAGAAAATGGAACCCTCTTACACTGTTGGTGGGAATGCAAGCTGGTACAGCCACTCTGGAAAACAGTACAGAAGTTCCTCAAGACATTAAAAATAGAGATACTCTACAATCCATCACTTGCACTATTAGGTATTTACCCTAAAGAGACAGACGTGGAGAAAAGAAGGGCACATGCACCACAACATTCATAGCAGCAATGTCCATGATAGCCAAACTGTGGAAGGGGCCGAAATGCCCTTCAACAGATGAATGGGTAAAGAAGATGTGGTTCATATACACAATGGAATATTATTCAGCCATCAGAAAGGATGAATACCCACCATTTGCAAGGACATGGATGGAACGGGAGGGGATTATGCTAAATGAAATAAGTCAAGCAGAGAAAGACAATTATCATATGGTTTCACTCATATGTGGAACATAAGGAATAGGATGGAGGACCATAGGGAAAGGGAGGGAAAACAGAATGGGAAGCAATCAGAGAGGGAGCCACACCATGAAAGACTCTGGACTTTGGGAACCAAACTGAAGGTTATGGAAGGGAGGGGTTTGGGAGGATGGGGTAATCAGGTGATGGGTATTAAGGAGGGCATGTGTGGTGATGAGCACTGGGTGTTATATCCAACTAGTGAATCAGTGAACAATACATCAAAAACTAATGATATTCTATATGCTAGTTAACATGATTATAAAAAGTAAATAATAAGCATAGAAAAAATGAACCCTATGCCACTTATAATAGACACACTTTAAATACAAAAATACAAGAGTATTACATATAAGCTTTTAAAATGCATGCAAAGTCAACTAAAAGGAAGATGATATAGTTGATGTAGGAAAGACATTACGGTTCAAAGCCGACAACCAAGAAAGAATTCTTGAGACATTTTTGGTGCAAAAAGGTGGTTTTATTAAAGCACAGGGACAGGACCCTTGGGCAAAAAGAGCTGCACTGGGGTCATGAGGAGTGGCCAATTATATACTCTCAAGTTGGGAGAAGGTTAACGATAGTGTAAGTCTCTAAAGTATTTTGGAAGCAACGTTTCCAGGACCTTGAGGGGGCTAGCTATTATTGGGCAAAGGCAATTTATTACTGCCTAATAAAACCTTAGTCATGAGGCTCTTCAGAAGTATATCGGTGGGTCATATGCTTGGGGGATGATTGCCAAGGCGTATGGTTGGAGGGGAGGGGGCAGAGATATAGGAAGTTTGCAAAGGAGTTTTTGTATGTTAGAGTAGACTTACAGGATCCTGGGGGTTGGGCCCTTAGCAAAGTATTAACATCCAGGCATTTGAGTCCCTAAAGGAATGTCACTCTGCCTATTTCAAGGATTTGTCAGTCCTTGTCAGTGGGCTGTAGGTAGTAAGGAAACTTACTTTTCTTCTGCCTTTTTTTCCCACATCATAGTTTGATGTAAGCCGTCTGCGTGGTAGAAGCAGTGAACACCTTCTGCAAGGCATGGGGCACCACCCTCCTGCAAGGTGAGGAGAATCGCAATGGGTAAAGCATTAATCACCCCCTTCCAGTTAAAAGCGGCTTGCAGCTCAAATGACGCATATTAATATGAGTGGTAAGAACAGACTAGATTTGTTAAGCATAGGTGGGATTTGCTATTTGTAGATCCCATATTATTAACATAAATATATATAATATAAACCTAGTTACTAGAAAAAACAGTCTTATTATAAATAATTCACTTTTTCTAGGTATAGATAATTTACTCTTTCTATAGATAAACAGGCCCGAGTAGAGTCCAGGATGACTGCCAGAAATAGAGTCTGGCGCTATGCTGTGCCTCCCCCAGGACAAGTAGCATTTAGCCTTGGGGCTAAATAACCTTGCACAAAACCCATGATTTTAAACAGAACTAAAAGTAACTATAAGAAAGGGCACAATACAGATAAGCAGAACAAGCTTCATCTATCAAGCCTCTGGGAAAAAAAACACCAGTTGCATCTACAAAGGTCCCTTTGACCAGTAAATAATCATCTTGGTTATGTCTTTGGTCATCCTCTGTTACAATGTTATAAATAAAGGACCCCGAGCCCTGAGTTTTTGGGAGACTCCTGAAACAACATTCAAGTCCGTCTCCTCATTTCGTATTGCTGACATCGTCCTTTCCTTTCGGGGACCCTGACTATTGCTGAAGCTGGACTCTGGCAATAGTTACAGTAATATCAGATAAAATTAGGCTTGAAACAACAACAAAAAATAGTGATAAAGAGGGATATGCAGTAATGGTGAAAGGGCCTTAAAATGTCATGTGCTAATAACAGTCTTAAATATAACAGAGACAAATTAACACAATTAACAAGAAGGAAGAGACAAAACAACAATCATACTGGAAAATTTAGCACTTTATATCTTTGGAATGAGGGAGCAAACAGACAAAGAATTTATTAAGGATGTAAAAGATTTGAGAAACAAAATTAATCATGTTGACCTAACTGACATATATAGAACATTATACAAAGCAATTGCAGAATGCATACTCCTTTTGGGAACACTGGAATATTTACCAAAATTGACCAAATGCTAGGCTAGATTATACCCCTCAACAGATGTTAAATTATACAAGGCATATTATCTTACCAAAACAGTACTAAGCTTGAGCTCAGAAAATACAACTAGAAAATACCCAAAAGGTTGTAATTAAATTATTTACTTCAAAATAAAAAGCCATGAGTCAACAAGGAAATCTTAATGGGAAATAAAAGTGTTTTGAAAAGAATAAATGGAACACATTAAACAGAAGGGGCAGCACTGATACAGGATTAAAGGCAATTGTATAGCCTTTACTGACTACACGAGAATGAAGAGAACTGAAAATCAAGTCTAATTATCTATATCAAATACTGAGAAAAACAAAAATTAAACACTATGAAATAGAAGGGAGGCAATAATAAAAGCAAAAGCTGAGGTTTATGAAATGCCAAATAAATGTCCAATAGGGAAAATTAACCATACCAAAAGTTTGGGGTTTTTTTGCTTATACTATAGTAAAATTGATACAAGAGAAAATAGAAAATTTGAAAAATGTTTAACTACTTCTGTCCTGCCTCACCTCCACACGGCTGACTTTTTATAGGCTCCCAAGTATATACAACTCAGAAGTACAAGTTTGAGGAAGTTAACATTCCATTTGACAACCCTTAATCAATGTTGTGTAAGAGCTAATGAAAGAACATTTCTTCTTTGCAGGACTAAGGCAGACAGTTCTGAGGTGGATTCTTCATACCTACATATCAGGTTCCAGGGAATCATATCTCAGGTACTCAGGGTATCTAACAGCTTGATTACACAAATCTGCATTGACTATCCTCTTCCTCTTTCTTAATTCCCTCACTCCTGTTTTATGGGATACTAATTAAATTACCTTCATCTAAGTCTGTGGCTCAGGATCTGCTTCCCCCTGCCCCAACACATGGAAAGACAGTCCCATATAGTTTCAAGTAACTTGGATCCGTAATTAAAAACCTCTCACAACAAACTCCAGGCCATATGGTTTCATAAGTGAAGCTACTAATCATATACAAAGTCTCCCACAGAATAGAAAAAGAGGGAAAACTTCCAAACTCATTATATAAAGTAAGCATAACCTTGACATCAAAACCTGATAAGGAGATTAAAAGCAAAATTGGGCCAATCTGTCTCACCTATATAGATAATGAAAAATTCTAAACAAAATATTAGCCCTGAATCCAGTAATATATAAATTAGGACAATGGATCATATCCTTATAATTTGTAATAAAATTTGTAATAAAAATGTAGTTAAGAATTTGAAGACCATCAATATTATTCTCCATGTTAAGAGAATGAAGGAGAAAAATCATACAATGAACTCAATACATGCAAAATAAGTATTTGAAAATCCAATATCCTTTCATGCTTAGCATGCTATAAATTGAATGGAAATTCTATAATTTTACAAAGGTATCAAATTATGTCCACATATCCTAGAGCACATATCATCAATAATGATGAAATGTTGAAAACTTTTCCTGTAAATTTGGGAATAAGCAAGAATGCCTGTTCTCATCAAAACAGACTCATTAATAATAGGAAAAATTAAAATCATGTGCAAACTGATAGAATGTAATGAGAACATAAGATTATTTCTGTAACAATCCTGCCAAGATTAATAATCTAATCTAGTTTGATAACACATCAGACAAACACCAACAGAAGGATCTTCTACAAAGGAAATACCTTATAATCTTCAAATGTGTCAAGGTTAAATTGATGTCAGAAACAAAGGCAGAAGAAAAATTATTAAATTTCCTTACCACTTACAGCCCATTGACAAGTCCTTGAAACAGGCAGAGTGACATTACCCTAGGGACTCAACTGCCTGGATGTTAATACTTTGCTAAGGGCAAAAGTCAATCTTAGCCCAACCCCCAGGATACTGTAAGTCTACTCTAACATACAAAAACTCCTTTGCAAACTTCCTTTATCTCTGCCCCCTCCCCCGCAACCATTCGCATTGGCAATCCCCCAAGCATATGACCCACCAATATACATCTGAAGAGTCTCATGACTAAGGTTTTATTAGGCAGTAATAAATGGCCTTTACCCAACAATAGCTAGCTAGCCCCCTCAAGGTCCTGGAAACGTTGCTTCCAAAATACCTTAGAGACTTATACTATCCTTAACTCCCTCCCAACTTGAGAGTATATAATTGCCCATTCCTCATGACCCCAGTGCAGCTCTTTCTGCCCAAGGGTCCTGTCCCTGTGCTTTAATAAAACCACCTTTCTGCACCAAAGATATCTCAAGAATTCTTTCTTTGCCATCAGCTCCTGAGCTCACCAACATTCCAAAACTACATCATTTGGTGACCATGAAGGAACCCCCCCTCAACTCTAGAGAGCTTTCTTTCTGTTCTCACCTTCACTTAAACAATTATTTCATGCTTTGTGTCCACGAGATTCATCCTTCATCTCCATGAGACAAGAACCCTGCCACCCTGCAGCAAAAGGAGTCAAGGAAAGATTGAAGAATAAAGAGACCAAGAAAGATTAAAGAGACGTGACAACTAAAATTAACTTGTGGTTCTGAACTGGAATTTTTAGTATAAAAGACATTATTTTGACATTTGGTGAAAACTGAAAGATGATTTTTAGGTCATGGTAGTATATCAATATTAATTTTCAGCTTCTGTTGGATATAATCGGGTTTTTTATGAGAATGTCCTTGTTTGCAAGAAAATATTCCAAGCTGATAGGGTTTCAGCTCTGCAGTTTAGTCTCAAATGTTTAAGGGGGAAGAAAAGTCATTTGTACTGCTTGTGCAACTTTTCTGCAAGTTTGAGATCATTTTTTAAAATCCTAGAATTTATAGGGGAAACCTACATTGGTAAGGTCATTTTACCTTTTTAATCATTTAAATAGCTTATTAATTTCAAATTTGGCTTTTTTAAAGGAATCAAGAGTTTACATAGATGACCCTTTCCATAGTCACAACTGGGTGAAATCAGTGTTTCAGAATCAGCTCTTTTCCAGGCACAAATGAAAGAATGGGTGTTTACTTTTTGATTGTACTCTCAATCACTAAGCATGAATATATATATTTGGTCTTTTGCTTGATGTTCTAAAGTTCATTACATTTATTAAATATACATATAAATCTGTATTGGTATAATATAACTTGATATGATGCAAGAGAAAAATATCAACAGTGCCTGAAAGACTATGCTGTCTATTCAGAAACTGTTTCTGAAGATGGATGCTAATTTAATGACTATTGATGTGGAAACCAAAGGCAAAAGAAAAAATTAAATCTCCTTACTACTTACATTCCACTGACGAGTCCTTGAAACAGGCAGAGTGACCTTACTCTGGGAGCTCAGCTGCCTCAGCATGGACACTTTGCTAAGGGCAAAAGGCAATCTTGGCTTAACATTTTTCTGACACCCCAGGATCCTGTGAGTCTACTTTAAACATAGGGAAATTCCTTTGTAAACTTCCTTTGTCTCTACCTGCACCACCCCCAGGTATATGTTGGCAGTCATCCCCCAAGGATATGCCCCACTAATATCTCGAGTACACATTTGAAGGGTCTCACGACTCAGGTTTTGCTAAACAGTAATACATGACCTTTCCTAACAGCAGCTAGCCCCTTCAAGGTTCTGGAAACCTCATTTCCTAAATACTTTGGAGGTTTGTGCTGTCCCTAACACCCTCCCAATTGGAAAGTATATCATCAGTCACCTGTCACAAACTCAGTGCAGCTCTTTATGCCCACAATTCCTGTCCTGTTCCCTTGCTTCAATAAAAGCCCCTTTTGTACTGAAGATGTCTCAAGATTTTTTTTTTAATTTTAATTATTTATTTGACAGAGAGAGAGCACAGGCAGATGGAGTAGCAGGCAGGGGGAGAGGGAGAAGCAGGCTCCCTGCTGAGTAAAGACCCTGATGCGGGGCTTGATCCCAGGACCCTGGGATCATGACCTGTGCCGAAGGTCAGCCGAAGGTAACCAGCTGAGCCACCCAGGCACCCCTCAAGAGTTCTTTCTTAACCATTTGTTCTGAACCCCAACATTTCCACATCAAGTATGTTTGTGCGTTTTTGTTTTTTTTTTAAGATTTTATGTATTTATTTATTTGAGAGAAAGAGAGCACAAGCAGGGGAGCAACAGAGGGAGAGTGAGAAGCATACTCCCCACTGAGCAGGGAGGTCAACATGGGGGCTCAATCTCAGGACCCTGAGAACATGACCTCAGCTGAAAGCAGACACTTAACTGACTGAGCCACCCAGGCACCCATGTTTGTGGGTTTTAAAGAGCTACATTTGATATGATTCATGGTTTGAAGGGTGGATTTTATTTTACATTTTTTATTGCTAAAATTGAGTAGAAAAGTGAGTGGACTACATTGTATATTACTAAAATACTTTGTTTTTTTCTGATAAGAAAGGTATTTATATGTATCAGACTTAACAGAGAGACCATTAATTTTCACAAAGCAATCTGTGAAATTTCCCCATATTGTTTTCTAGCTATATATTTATTTTATTATAAAGAATTTTGCCTGTTCAATAAAATTGAGAAAATACTATGTAAAATGGAAGCTAATTTTTCACTGGAGTAATAATGCTATTAAGATTAAGAAACTTAGCTGAACTTTGATTAGTAGGATCAGTATTGTCACAGTTACTACTTCCACAGAATATCATTTCTCCTTTTAATATGCACTTTGTGTGAATGAGATGACTTAGCGATTATCATGAAATTGTTTTGGTAATCTTAACAATCATTGCAAAAATTTCCTATTTAAATGAGAAATCATTTCCATTAATTCATTAAGGGTGTCTTTATCAAATGCTTATTATTTTCCACACTTGATACATGGAGGGTATCGAGGTTAAAATAAAGATGCAGTTAAGAGATGAGTATGTTCCTTTTTTAAAAATTTTGTTAACATAGAGTGCAATATTGGTTTCTGAAGTAGAATTCAGTAAGATAGGAGTATGTTCTCTTGATCCTAAAAAATTCTTTCTCCTTTCAAAAGACCTGAAACCAGAAGTAATTTTAATTTTTTAACTTAAAATAGTAAAATACCTATTGTCTGTCTATAGTTTTTTACCACTGCATGAGATAGATAGCATAGCATTAGATACATAGAATATAATAAAATAGGGGAAACAACAGAAAATTAATGTAGTTTACATGTGATAATTCTCATAAGGGTGAAGCAAAGATAATTGGCTAACATCAGATAAGGGTTAGATCATAAAGGAGATATAGGAGCTTGAATAAATTTGTGGGCCAGGGAACTAGGGTAACTTACTTGGGTTTTGTTTCTAAATCTATAGGAGGATTGTCGATGACACTTTCTTCTCATCCCGTTGCATGACTTTCCTATAGTGTTTTATGTCCAAGTAGTATTTTTAAAAATATTTTTAAAATATCTATTTATGGAAAGTGAATTTTCTTTTGTATAAAAACTGGTTTTTACGGGCTATTGAAATTTAAAAGGCATATTTTAAGTAACAAATAATAAAGGTATTCAACAGATAAAACAAGTAATACACGGTCATGTCAAATATTAAGATGATGTCTCCAGAATGAATGAAATTTGAGTATGAGGGATTAAGATAATTAGATTAAGATTTGCTGGAAGAGTAACCAGGCAAAGAAGGAAAAACATTTCCTTCTACGTGAGGGTACATTAAGGGCAAATACCTCATGTCAGTCATAGACAAGAAAACAAGCCAGTATGGCTGAAATGGAGGTCTATAGCAAATAGACTCCTACAAAACCTAATTAGTCTGAATTTCATGTTGTACAATATAGTGAAATATAAGATTAGACATGGAAGTAAGGGTTGGATTCTGTACGACTATGTAGGCCATGTGAAGAATTTTTGTACTTACAAGAGCAATGGGAAACCCATAAGCATTTTCAGTGGAGAGATAACATGTATATTTGTAGTATGACTTGATTGCATGCTTTAAAGCAAGCAATTACTAAAAAGATACCAGAAAGAATGTAGTAAAAGGGATAATAATTTAAGTGATACAATATTACCACTTCTTTGTATTTTAGAAACATAAAACAGTTAAAACAGTTTCTTCTGATTAAATGCTCACTCTGGTTTTCTTTTTCCCTTCCTCTGCTTCTCAACAGAGGGTTTCTGGGTTTGAGCAATCACATTGCTCTTTGAGTTCCCACTGGTCTCTGTGGCAGAAGGGTCTTCATCATAGGCTCCTGACCTAGTATGTACTAAAGTATAAATGGTTCTATTCTGCTGTAAACAAAGGAAAAAAGATTGCCTTTTTTTTTTTTAAGAAGATTCTTGGTCTCATTTTTACAACATGAAATTCAGACTAATTAGGTTTTGTAGGAGAAATAAATTTAGAATTCTTGAAGAAATATATTTGACATTCAAATATAGAATTCTGCTATTTTTAAATGGATTGCCTATACCGTCATCTATAATTTCAAAAATTCTCTTATGACTTAAGTCTTACTTAAATTTATTTGGTTTTTTTCCCATTTCTTCTTCTGTTTCCTTAAAAAATACTTCATGTGCTTTGTTTATGCAGTAGTTTGAAATAGCAATTAGGAAACCATGATTTATATGCTTTGAAGTAAGTTTTTAAGAAAAGTTCACAGAACTATAAAAATATTTGTCCTAAGAAGTCTCATTTTACTAAGAATTTAGAAACTAAAATAGCCTGAGGAATGTAGGAAAACATGAACATTTTATTTTATTTTATTTTANTTTATTTGGTTTTTTTCCCATTTCTTCTTCTGTTTCCTTAAAAAATACTTCATGTGCTTTGTTTATGCAGTAGTTTGAAATAGCAATTAGGAAACCATGATTTATATGCTTTGAAGTAAGTTTTTAAGAAAAGTTCACAGAACTATAAAAATATTTGTCCTAAGAAGTCTCATTTTACTAAGAATTTAGAAACTAAAATAGCCTGAGGAATGTAGGAAAACATGAACATTTTAAAAAGATAATTTAGTTCTTAAGGATGACATGAAATAAAGCTAAACCATTTTGTAATCGCATTCCCTGAGTCAGTTCCCTTTGAAAATCTCCATAAGAGCCTTTTATATTTGACAGGAATCTCTAGATTTGGCCAAAGAAAATACATTTTAGATTATGCAATTTGAAAAAAAATGTGATTGATTGCTTTGCTTTTTTAAATCAAAATAATAAAAGCTTTAGCTAGTGTAGACGGAAAATGATTTCAAAGCAAATAAACCATTTATGGGTGAATTTTAAATATGTTTTAAATTAACTGCTCAACGTTGAACATATTTCTCTTATTCCATTTAAGAGTGTTTGCAATAATTTAAACATCTGTTCTTTGTTCTGAATAAATTTACACTAATTTACTCCCAAAATTATTTTTAGATATTCTTACTCTCATATGTTCATGATCCAGTTAATTATCATGAATCAACTTAAATTGATTAATTTAAATGTTATATATTTTGAAGACATGAAAACTATTTTAGGATTTTTTTTTACATAAAGTGACAATATATACAAGTTTGCATAGATCTATTTAAATATAAATATAAATTTAGAATAAAGTTAAATTTAGCAGATTTCAATCAATTTTATAGCACAAAATATATTACCTATTGAGTTTGTTAATAAGCCAAACAATTAGAGCTTTGATAAAGTATTATGAAGTCCCTCTTTTCTTCCCAAGTGACAATTCAAAGGTACAAACTTTCAGATTAACTTCTTAGATATATCCTAAATTAATTCATTATAGAAGTTATTTTAGGAGTCATCAATACAACTGTCTCTTCCAGTTTTAAGTTTTGTGATCCAAAATTCCAAATTAACATAGTTCTCCAATCAGAAATCTATACATTTTGTTTTCTGATATTAATATAGATGCCTTAGCATTACAAAAGTGATTAATCCTAGGCCTCTTTAAGAAGTTACATGTTGCACAATAGTGGATTTAAAAAAGCAAAATTTTTTGTTTAGTTTTTTTTTTCTAATTAGATTTGTGATCTTATTATTTATGATCTTATTAGATACATGATCTTATTCTCCACAGAACGAACCTAGTAGAGTTGTTCTAGTAAAAGTTAAGATCTCAAGATCAGATGAATCCATAGGTTTAGAAAAGGCAACATAAATGGATCAAGTGGGTAGGAATTTGGCACGAAGAAAACACTGTAATAGATGACAGATGTATGCTTCATGTAGATAGAGTGTAACAGCAAAAGGAAACCATCATCAGACAATAGAAACCAGATATGCATAAAATGTCTCAAAACCAATAAGCCTGATATAGACTCAGCAAGTGCTGGTTTTGTAGGCTATTCCAGCCTCAAGAACAGAGCCCTCCAGGGATCTCACTATGACCAAATTCAAATCATCAGTCTCACTCTAATCAATAAACAATGCTAACAAGCTAGTTCAAACACCCATAGATCTCCTTAGACCCATGGTCACAGAGTAACACCATTAATCAGTATGTTTCATATTGTGACCAGAGAGCAGTGTCATAAATGTGTACTTCTTATTTCAGCAGGAGAGCTAAAACTAATCTCACACCTCCTTAAATTCTCCCAATACAGTCAACCTGCCAACTGATAGTCAAAGCCTCCTTAGGACAAAATGCTCAAAATTCTTTGTCAATAGAACTTGCATTTTAACATTATGTAGTAAGAAATTATATAGATAATTTAAGCTATATACAGATTTCAAACATTTGTAATACCCAAACATTTGGATCTGGTATGGGATTGAACAGACAGCTATACCATCTAATAATACCAGCATAAACTTTTTCCTATTTTTATACTAACTATAATATTTCACCTCCCTAGTTATAGAGCTTTCTCTACCTTACATATATATCTACTGAATGGTTAAGAAAACAATCAATCCACCATTAATCAAGTCTAAGACTTCTTCAGGTCAATTGTCCCCCATAAGGATAATATCCTGAGGGGGCTTTAATTCAATCTCCTGGTATATATTGCAAATTCATATATTTTAGAAAAGACTGTGCTCTACACAGCACACTTATGTTGGCTTTTATTTAAAGACAAATGAAAGAGATGAGACACCTGAGACACCTGACTGGCTCAAATAGTAAGCACGAGACTCTTGATTGAAGGTCGGGAGTTCAAATCCCACATTGGGCATAGGGCTTGAAAGAAAAATGACGAATGAAAGAGAATACAGGCAAGCATGGAGTTCTAAGAAATATTACATGAGTAAGCTTCCCAGGACTCTATTCACACACCCTGACCTTGCTCTGTCTCCAGCTTAAACCACCAAGATCCATGAATCTTAGCTTGGGAGACGTCAAATAAGAAGTCCCAAGCATGGCTTTTATGCCTTTCTGACTATATAATCTACTAGGCTGACTTAACGGGTTAGGCTGGTTGCAAACCTTCAGTAAAGAAACTAAGTTTCAAGGATTTCTAGGAGAAGTTTAGATATTTAAATAAATCTTCATAAATCCCACTACACTTACTTTAGCAAAAAATCAAAGACCAAACATTCAGGAATCCCAACTGAAATCTATCTCACATATTTATGATAATCAATACCAGTATTATGTTCACAATACATGTATTATAATAGTACAAATAGGTATATAATAGGACATCAGAAATAGAGAACTCTTTTTTTAAAAAATGTTTTGGTTTTTGTTTTTTAAGTAAGCTCTATCCCCAACATGGGGCTCAAACTCATGACCTTGAGATCAAGAGTTGTACCCTGCACCAACTAAGCCAATCAGGTGCCCCTAGAGAACTTTTGTGATTGGTGACACCCAGCTTACAGAGACAAAGGTGCTAAACAGTAGGGGGAATATATTGTAAGGACTAAGTACAAGGGGGAAAAATTTACAAAACCCCCAGGGTATTGGGTATGTGCTTTGAAGCAAAGAATAAGGACAAACTACTCAATTAGGGGCTAGGGAAGAGAAGAACCAAGTGCAAAATTGACTCGCAATCTTGACATTAAGTTCTTACCCAAACTTCCTTAAATTATTCCCCAGAGTCTATTTTCCCAACAGCCAGGAGTATGAACAACTTCATAGGCGGGTGTTAACACAAGAGATTTCATGGTACCACAATAAGGTATAAAACGTTCAAGTATATTTGTTGTAGTCAATGAAAATTACACAGTTTGGAACCCTCTGAAATACGGAAGTAGGAAGTCAGATGATCAGAGATAAAAATGCAAAGAGCTGATTGGTGACAGAACTGTTATTCCCAGGCCAAAAGGGCTTACAAATACTCTTCTTCCCAAATAAATCCTGAAATTGTGCCCCCAACCCTGCAGGAATAGAGCTTGTTCAGGATCATTTTTCACATACATGAGCACAGAACAAGTACATCTGAAAATAGGGATTTCCCAAAGAAAAAAACCTAGAACGGTTAATTTCCCAATGCCCAATCTTAAGTGGGGATCATTACTCAAATGGAGAAATGATTTATGAAGAGTAAGTGTGAGGATGTGGAGAAATAGGATGGAGGTAGTCATCATACCCTCCAACATTTTCCACCTTGTAGCAGCAAGTTCCCTTTCCCATACGAAAAATGAGGTTTAGGGGATAAGCATTTCCTTCAACAGAGTCAACTCATCAGAACATAATGACAGTATTGCTAAATATGTCTTTGCAGAGAAAAAAACTTTTTTGAGAAATCTGCTTCAACATTAGATTTTTAAATTAGATTTATTACAGTTCATTACTGAATTATTTCCAAGATTACTAAATGTTATTTCCTCATCAGAAAGTACAGCTTATATAATTTTTACATCATAGCAAATATTCCATATTTAAATTAATGTGTTGTATATTTATATATGAAAAATGAAAATGAATTCTAATATAAATTAAAATCAAGAAGAAAGAAACAAACTTTAAATAACTGGATAGACTTGTTTTCATTAACCTAACAGATTAGCAGTAAGCAATAGTCATAATTATATTTTGTTGTTTTTCATGTTCTGCTTCTTTAGTAAAGATCTATCCTAAAATTCTTCCCAGGTGCACTGGTTTCATCTGATCAAATGATAGCTTGTACACTATGTATAATGAACTAGTTTTCCTTCTCCCATCTTTCAACTCAGATTACTAAAAACAGAATATATCTTAGATAAAACTTATTAAGCTTAAACTATGTATTTTTATATATTTGGGCCACCAAAATAGAGTGGTTAAATGAATTGCTTAGGTTTTTTGTTGTTGTTTTTCTTCCTCTTCTTTTTGTTTTACCTAGTGAATTAGTCATAAAATCAGCCGTAAACCCCAATTCTTTTGTTGTTGTTTGTTTGTTTGTTTTTTATTATTTGCCCCAGGGGTACAGGTCTGTGAATCATCAGGCTTACACCTTTCATAGCACTCACCATAGCACAAACCCTCCCCAATGTCCATAACCCATCCACCCTATCCCTACCCTCCAATCCCCCAGTAGCCCTCAGTTTGTTCCATGCGATTTAAGAGTCTGTTATGTAAACCCAATTCTTTTGAATCATAGTTTGTCATACACTGTTGCCTTGCAAAGTAAATGGAGAATTTCCTGGCTTTTGAAAGGTATGTTTCATTAATGAATTATATATTCTATGTAGTATGCAAAAAAAGTTGTAACATCATAAAAATGGCAAAACACAAATTTTACTATATGAATTCTTTAGCTCTAGTATCAACTCTGCTTATCTAAAAATCAAAGTTAAACACCATTTAAAATTAAAACATACTTCAATAAATAAGTGTACTATTGACTTGTCCTATTTTAGTTCTATATATGTTTTCCATATTGCTTCATGTTATACATTGCTACTTTATATAATCGATTCATTGTGATTTTTTTTCCAAATTTGGGCAGTCACGTTTCTTAAAAAAATTGCATCTTTTATAGTATATTTAGCTCATTTTATCCCTTTAAGTCAATTAACATTTGCTTCAGTGAAGCCATCTATGTTTTGTATATATCTTATATTTATTAAAGATAAAATTTTTGTTGCTGAAACTCTCTGAAAGATTTCTATGAATTTCTGTATTAAAATGTAACTAAACTTTATTCTTGAATATTAATTTTGCTCGGGGTTAGAATTCCTTCTGCCTCCTATCAGGAAGAGATACAAATTACAAGAATATGATTCGTATTTAAAACATATTAATTAGTTTTTTATCATGTGAATTGTTCAGATGATAGTACCAGTAACACCTTACAAGACAAATGACTAAATTGTAGGTCTGTAGAATTCCAGTGAGGAATATACCTTTATGTGTGACCCCTAAGTTATCAATAATGTTTTATCCTAATGCATTTATTTGATACATTTTCATTTACTCTCATCTAAATAAGTTGCTAAAATTTGTTATTTCTGCCTTCAACAAAGCCTTTTTTTAGAAAATATTGATTAAATATGTTATACTTGTAATATAAATTTGTTATAACAGAAATGATTAAGCCAAATTTTGTCTATGACTCATGCTACATGATTCATATATAGCATTTGTGTATGAAGTAGGGAGACCAAAATGGGCCCTATCAGGAAGCAAATTGTATCTTAATTATGAATAAACTTAGTTTTAATAAAATCATTAATAAACATAATCATGAGTCATGATAAACTGAATTCAGACATTAGATGTGAAATTCATATCAATGACTGGCAATCATAACCCAGAATGACATAGTTATTAAGAGTCTAAAGGAAACTGTATAAATTATAATGTATTAGTAAAGAACTACCTCCAGAAAAGGTAGAAGTGAGAAACAAAGCCAGATTATGATGCAGTTAATACAAGTAATTATATCATTGTTTTTTCTGATATAAGAAGCGTTTATCAAAATTATTTAAGGTATTTTATTAGTTTAAGAATAGATTGCTAGTTTAAAATAGGATGTTTGGAAATAATATGCACTGACAAGAAGGGAAAAAATTTTAAAATCTTAAAATGTTATCTCTACATAATCAAAAGTTGAAATCAGGTGAGCAAACAACTGAACTGTTATTTGACATTGTTAATTCTGGATAGATTGCTAGAATAGTGAGTTGATTTAGCTGTGGTGTTTTTTTTCCTTTCCTTTTTTTTATTTATTTTTTTAAGTAGGTTTCATGTCCAATGTGGAGTCCAACACAGGGGTTCAGCTCACGACCCTGAGATCATAACCTGAGCAGAGATCAAGAGTCAGATGCTTAACTGACTAAGCCACCAAGGTGCCCCTGAATTGATTTAGTTTTTGTTATTAATAGTAGAATAAAAAAGTGGCCAAAACATGTATGTTGAGGAGAGGCAAAGCCAAATTACATACCTTTTGCCCATAATACTAAAGTTTAGAGACAAAAAATAGATCAAGTTTTTCTCCTAGGAATACACCAGCTCCAGGTTTTTTCCTTGAAGCTACTCTTACTGGATCACTGGAAAAAGAGCAGAACCTAAAGCTTAAGACCTAAAATGGTTCCCAAGTGTTCAAGTAAATGATTTATAGTGCTCAGCACAGCTCTGCCCACATCTGATAGAATTCTCCTTATCTAAGAATGCGTAAGAAAAAAAAAATATTGAACTAATGGTGAAGTCAAGAAATATGCCATAGGATACAAACAACAGATAAAACAAAAATTATGAGCATCAAATACCAAAAGCAATAAATATGAATTTTGGGCAAGTATTACTGCATAAATCAAAGTAAATCTTCTCTTCAAGAATATTTGTGTCAGTGTTACTTTTAAAAATGGAAGCAATTAAGACGTCTCCAAATACAGAAATATAAGTAAACTGAGATGTCCCTACACTGAAATACAATAGAACCTCTAAAATTGATGGGGGAAATGACCACAAGTGATTAAAAATATTTTGTATATAAAATATTTACTTACTGTGTATGTAAACATATCTATTGAAAGATAAAACAAGATGATAATAGCTATTCTCCCAGTTTAAAGCATTTGTTGGTTATTTTTTACATACTTTTCATAGACTGTATTTTTTTAAAGATTTATTTATTTGAGATAGAGCGAGCATGAGCGGGAGGGGCAGAGAGAGAGGAAGAGAGAATCATAAGCAACGTCCATGCTAAGCACAGAGCCCATGTTTCACTGTGCTGAAACCAGGAGTTAGAAGCTTAACCGACTGTGCCACCCAGGCACCCCTGACTTTCTGTATTTTAAACTTCCTTTATAGTAAATACATTTTGTAATCAAAAATAAATATTTTAGGGCGCCTGGGTGGCTCAGTGGGTTAAGCCTCTGCTTTTGGCTCTGGCCATGATCCCAGGGTCCTGGGATTGAGGCCCACATCGGGCTCTGTGCTCAGAAGGGGGCATGCTTCCCCCTCTCTCTCTGCCTGCCTCTCTGCCTACTTGTGATTTCCCTTTCTGTCAAATAGATAAATAAAATCTTTAAAAATAAATAAATATTTTAAAAAGTATTTTAATGGAAATAGGAGAGCAAAAAAAGCATTAAAAAGTAGCCCATGGTGAGAATAATAATTTACTATTAAAGGATAAAAATAAAGAAAGTTCCTTAATTCATTTCTACAAATAGGACAGAAGAAAATGAAATTATGTCACTTAGGAAATTGAGAGAACAAGGGTCCTAGGACACAATCATGAAACAATATAAAACAGTCTTTGTTTTCTTTCTTAAGACTGCCCCTGAAAACTCACTACATGAGACCTTTTCATCTCTGTCCAGAATTAAATCTGGGCAGCCCCATTGCTATTCACTCTTTGTTAACAAAACCACCCTGATTATGGAATACTACGCAGCCATCAAAAGAAACGAAATCTTGCCATTTGCAACACGTGGATGGAACTAGAGGGTATTATGCTAAGTGAAATAAGTCAATCAGAGAAAGACAATTATCATTTGATCTCTCTGATATGAGGAATTTGAGGGGTAGGGCGGGGGTTATGGGGGGTAGGGAGGGAAAAAATGAAACAAGATGGGATTGGGAAGGAGACAAACCATAAGAGACTCTTAATCTCACAAAACAAACTGAGGGTTACTGGGGGATGGGAGGGTAGGGACAAAGTGGCTGGGTTATGGACATTGGGAAGGGTTTGTGCTGTGGTGAGTGCTGTGAAAGGTGTAAGCCTGATGATTCACAGACCTGTACCCCTGGGGCAAAACAACAACAACGACAAAAACAAAACAAAAAAAAACCACCCTGATTATTTAATGCTGAAACAGTCTCAGTCTATAATTAATGTACACAAACATGTGTAATAAAACTCTCAAATTCAAAGTTAAAAATCTTCCATATCCTAGACATACCAGTTTCTCCTACCCCATCTGACAACTCCAGGGTTGGAGAGATATGGGGGAGAAGATGTAAATGATAATAAGGTCTTTCTTAAATGAAGTTCTCTAATCTATTAGTTCCAGTATAAAGGAAATATAAGACCTACTTGGACACTTATGACTTCCCCTGTCAGCTTCTGGTCCAAATAAACTCTCTTAATTGGGCCCTTCTCTTTCTCATTTCTCTCCTTCTCTACTAGTCCATGATAGACCCAGCCCTTTAACCAGTCATTACTGGGATTCCTTTCCCAAACCACGTCAGACCTCTACTTCACTGTCATAAACTCTTATTTTTCCTAGGAAGGAAATAGGAGTTCATTTGTCCCCTAAACTTCTGAACTTCAGTAATCTCTCAAATTCTCCAAGTTCAGTCTTATTTAGCCTTTATCGTTACGTCTGAGGTAAGAGGAAGCGTGAGCTCTTCATAGCACATTTACAACTTTACCTTGAAAATCCTTTCAACTTTGCTTTTATATCCTCAAGTGGCCAAGAGACCAAGGGCTGCAAACACAATTTTTATAAAACTTTTGCAAATCCTGATACATGGACAAGTACTTCGTTTTACTATTTCTGCCTGAACAAGGGGATGGAATGATTGGTCCTTTGACTTCAGTAGAAATTCCCTATCCCCCCTTCCCGCTCAAAAAAACACATCTTGTATTGTGACCTTGTTTATGCCTACCACAGAATAGCTCAGCATCACCTGCCTTTAGGGCTTCTCATTGACCTATTTCCCAGCTAGCAGCCTCACACAGCGGTCCTCATAGTTCACACAGTCATAAAGGTACAGTGTTAAAACACATAACATTGTCTCGGCCTATGCTGGGGTGAGGAAGAGTCTCCCATGGCCTCCATTAAAAGCATCACTGAGAAAGTCTAGAAACTCCAGTTTCAAGGAAAGAAAACCAATGGAGGCTTGTCGTCCCCTAGACGCTGTCAAGAGGAGATAGAAAGCATGACTCAGAAGTGTGGAGCACATATCACTACAGGATGGACTTTCTCTCAGGAGGGGCAGTAAATAGTGCTGTTCAATAAACAGTGGTTTTAAAGTGACTCTCTGGAGGTATTCTTCATGACTGAGCCAACATGTGAGTTTTCTTGGCTGTTGGAAATGCTTGTGCTGGCTTTTCCTCCTTCTCTGCATCATTTCCTTTTCTCCTAAATTTTCTTCATTTGAATGATGTTCACCAATAAAACATTAGCATGAAAGTTGCCCCAGGCCATATTTTCTGGGTAGCTTAGGCTAATGCACCCTGAGAGAAAAGCAACTTAGTGAAAAGAATTTAAGAGATTATTGTGAAAGGAACATGATTTGCAGATGGTCAAGAAATTACAAATGCCTATGACATCATGTAACAGCTACTTATATCCTATAGAAGTACAGTTTGAGAAACACTTCACTTAACTTTGGATCAATTTATTTCAAGCCTGAAGTATTAAAATTCCTCACTTTTTAAGTACATCTATTACATTCAGAGATACTGTAAATCCACTCATTTGACCTATGAAAATTCCAAGAGGTCATGATTCTGACTTTGAAAAGGAAGATATTAAGTGGCAATAAAATGAACAGCCTTTTGCATGAAGATATGTGTGCAGCAAGAATCATCCACAATGACTTCCATTTATTATGACCTTATAGCATGAGAGCACTAAGCCAGTAACAGCTCAATGTCAGGAAGATGAGCTGACCCAGAGGAAGCAAAGCACTGACACTGGCATCCAAATTGTTTTGTACTGAAACATCACCTCAGCTTGCACCTGGCACATTGACTCTACTTGCTGACACTGAAACTGGAAACTGCCACTTGGCATTATCTATCAAAGTCTAGAAGGATAAAGGTTCAATATAGAATGCAATACAATCAGGGTCAGCCTGTAGATATGAAGATAATTTTCAGAATTCTCATGGGTGTGGAAATGACAGTCCTTATATTCATGCAATAACCACACTCTGAGAACTTTATAGTAAATACTAAAGTAATTTCTCTGCATTAACATCAATTTAGTGAACTTAAAATTTGGGAGCAACATCTAACTACTAATTATACTTTTCTCTAACATGTCTTTAGGCTGTTTCTAGGAATACTTTTGATTGAAATACATCTAAAATTATATTCCATAATTCTATTTCTTTAAAAATAGTGTGATGTGTTATTTAAGAATCACTTACTCATCATGCATAAATTTAAAAATTGGAATGCTTTGCTGATCCAGATATTCCTGTTGGTCATTAATTAGGAGTTGTATAACTCCTTAATTTGTGGAAAGATATTTTAAAACACATTCTTCCACCAGATGAATGTTAAAGGACACAAAAAGAATGACAGTCAAGGCTGAAATTAGGAAATGGCAAAATGGCTAATAGCTGCAAACCAATAACAATCACACTGACAGGCAGTGGCTAACTCAAGAGTCGTACACAGCGATTGCATACTCAGGATTGCTGAGCCAGCGAGAGCATACAAGGAAATGAACAGCTTCAAATATAAAGGTTCTGTGATCAAAATCAATGTTTCTCTTTGATATGTGAAAGTCCTAATAACCACCTTCTGAAGGACATGTGAAAAGAGTTGACCTCTGTGATCCTCTCTCCTAAATGCTTTTTTTTTTTTTTTTTT
>LNAC01000004.1:7064582-7299845 GCA_002007465.1 Ailurus styani | reverse complement strand
TTTTTTAAAGATTTTATTTATTTATTTCACAGAGGGAGAGAGATCACAAGGAGGCAGAGAGACAGGCAGAGAGAGAGGGGGAAGCAGGCTCCCCGCTGAGCAGGGAGCCCGATGTGGGCCTCGATCCCAGGACCCTGAGATCATGACCTGAGCCGAAAGCAGAGGCTTTAACCCACTGAGCCACCCAGGCGCCCCTAAATGCTTTTTTTCATTATGCTTACACTCAAAATCTCCCAGGTTCTTCCTTCAAAATCCACATGAACAGTCAACCTGCAGTAGAAATAGGTCTTACAGATCCCAGGCATTTATGTATTTTAACAAAGGTCCCCCAATTCCAGACACTAGCAAAAAGATATTACATTTGTTATTTCATCTTGTTTAACCCACACAGAACCCAGTAGTAGGGACCTCACATTCCGAAAGAGGGGAAAATGAGAATCAGAAAAATAATTAATAAGGAAACCCATCTAGCTATTGCGCTTAAAACCACCATGCTCGACTGTGTTAGGCACTAGTGGTTTATGTAAAGTCAACTCATGATCTCCATCGCTGTCCTTTCACAATCAGAAAAACAGAGTGCCATTGGGAGGCCTTGCAACATGATTGCCAGAATTTCCACAGGAAGCAGACTAGCATGACTGAATGGCAGAAGTCTCACCGGAAGTGGGCCACTAGACCTATTCCAACATGTGCGTGCTATGCTCAGACTGCTTGCTCTTCCAGCCCTGCCCTCTTGGCACCATGGATGTTTAACTCCAATATACCTAAGCACAGAGGGGCAGCTGCCCATTCTTACCCCTCCCTACCTTCAAGATTCTACGACTACTTTGGGAGAGTCTTTTTTGCTTTATAACAGGGGAACCTATAATTTCCTTTATATTGTAAAACCTGTGCTCTGGGTATTTGCTCCAGGAACAGATGCAAAAATACCACAGTTGTACCATCAGGTTTTAAGGAGAGAGTCTCAAATACATCACCGGCGGTATGCAAAAGTGTGTACTATTAGCAAAGAGATGGCCTTAATTGGTTTTATTCTGATTTAAAAAGAAGTCCACTTCTGCCCACCTTAGCTCCTCAGTTTAACTTTTAATTTCACACCTTATTGCTTTTATTTTTGCTGTTCTTATCACTTGGTCTGTTCCGTTATCTTTGTTATGCTTGGTTAATAGCTATTTACTTTGGCAAGGCAGTTTTGCTTCAAGCAGCTATCCTTTCTGATTTAGTCAACATAGCCTCCTTCACTTAATATTCCAATAAAGAGGGGCGCCTGGGTGCCTCAGTCATTAAGCATCTGCCTTCAGTTCAGGTCATGATCCCAGGGTCCTGGGACCGAGCCCTGCATCCGGCTCCCTGCTCAGTGGGAAGCCTGCTTCTCTCTCTCCCACTTCCCCTGCTTCTCGCTCTCTCTCGCTGTTTCTCTGTCAAATAAAATCTTTAAAAAAAAATTCCAATAAAGAGTAATATGGGGAACTAGAAAGAAAAGAGTCCATACATCAAAAATTAGCCCTTATAATTAATGACTATGATCTTGAACACATAAGAACAGTTTAGGTCTCCTCAAACACTTTAAATGCCAAAGTGCATTCTTCACTAAATAACAGAATGTATCAGGGCGCCTGGGTGGCTCAGTGGGTTAAAGCCTCTGTCTTTGGCTCAGGTCATGATCTCGGGGTCCTGGGATCAAGCCCTACATCGGGCTCCCTGCTCAGCGGGGAACCTGCTTCCTCCTCTCTCTGCCTGCCTTTCTGTCTACTTATGATCCCTCTCTCTCTCTGTCAAATAAAAAAATAAAATCTTTTAAAAAAATAACAGGATATATCAATATATAATAGAATATTAGTCACTGATTAAGCAATAATCAATAAACACCTAAACTAAAAAGAAAACTGTGTAGCCTATTACGTCTTCAACTTGTTAAAGTTTTGCTTTTATTAAATTTCCATGTGTTGTAGTCCCCTGACCACATCATACATTTTTTAGCAGGGATTCCCAAATCACAAATATTACATTATAGAAATTTTAATTTTGTCTCAGCAATTTTTGCACTATGTGGCATTCCCAGAGGTTGTCACCATAGAAATACATTACTTGATATTCTGTGTTTTCAACTGAACTTCAAAGACAGTAATTTCACTGTTCAGACAAAAAGAGACTTGGTCCCTCAAACAATACATTTTTCTTTTTATTCTGGTGCATATACTCAAAGTTGTGAGGCCATATTTCCAAGTATCCTGAGAACCTGCCCCTTGGTTGCAAATTGAGGCTGGCTTTGGTCATTTTGGAGATTCTCTGCTGAGAATAACAATTCACATTCCTCAAGTTTGCCCAGCAGTTCAAGAAAAAAGTAAATTAAATGGGAAACATAAAAATAACTTTTCTTCTTCTCTGGTGTTTCTAAGAGCATTCAAAAGTTCTAGAGGTTGAAGAGGGATAAAATATTATATATAAAAGTAACTTGAAATTATGGAAATTGTTTGTATCTGTGGAGAGTAGTGACAAAACAACAAACTCAGTGCTCACTGTGTGCCATAGTATGTGCTGGGTGACCTAGTAAAATGCTGAGGAATCAATTAGGAAGGAAGACAGTCTCTAGACTCAATGACATCACATCCTTACAAATCCCTAAAGTAGTCTCATCAGATGAACTCAGATATAAAAATCCACAGAGCAAACAAATAGTTTGTTAACTTACCTACATAGTTTTAAAGTTTTACTTTTTCCCAAAGTAAAATGTGAGTTGGCTGTTTCCAAAATACCAGCTAAAACTGAAAATCAAGATTTTTGCTATTTTAATTTAAGGATAATTCCCAAATAGACATAGAAGTAATTTCCTAAATTACACTTTTATGTGTTTGGAAAGGAAGAAAAAATGTCCTAAATTAGGAATACCCGACAAAGGAGAAGAAAAATGGAAGTAATAATCATTTGGTATTAACATAAGAGCTACTCTTGACTCTTACATTCTTACAAATACTTCATTGGCTGGTCTTATTACTCTCCTAACAGCCATTGTTCTTACTGATATGATATTGCATTTGTGTTCACTACAATTCAAAACCAGGAGATAATTCACCTAACCTGGGAATTTGCATCAAGAAGCTACAGAGTTCTTACTGATGAAAGAGTTCTTACTCTCAGATTAAGTATTGTAGATATTGTATGTAAATAAATACTGCAATACTGTGTGTGAATACATACTGCTGAAACCTTTCAGCTTCTGACTGTTGTCCCTACTAATATTCAGAAATTTCAGCTCTCACTTTGGTGTAACAATTACTCATAAAATATACCTAGTCTTTTTTTAAATCCTATTTTTGGAGATATTGATAGCTTGCTAGCTAGCAAGATATAAATATACTAGATTTCTTTCAGAAAATTAAACATTGAAGAATTAAATTGGTTGTCCATCTGTGTAAATAGCCTTTGCTTTATTTAACCTCTTTTGTAACCTCAGAGTTGTCTATACTATTAAAGAATTAAACCCTGAGTCATATAACGTGCAGGGACCATTTGGCCAGAATATCCTGACTAGATAAAAAAGAAATCTCTAACACAATTTTATAATTTAGTCCTCTCACCTCCTACCTGTGATTTCTGGAAAACAACTTAATCTCCTCTTCTATAATGTTCCATTCAGGCTGTATTTATTCTCTCAGAGGAGTTGTAAGATCTTGTTTATTTTTCTTTTCTAGACCATTTATGTACTGAGAATGCTTAACCCTGACACAATATCCACAGAAGGAAGAGTTCTTCAAGGATCTGTGGCAAACAGAGGCATAGAGTTCATCCACAAATCTAAGTGCTGTCTTCTATGCGGGACACCAGAGCAGCTGGAGATGCCAGGAACATAATATACACAAAAAGATGTGTCTTGATGCAGTACTTATAATGGCCCATAAATCCTTATCTAAAATTTACTAAAAACAAAATATTATTTCAAATTGAAAACACTGATTCTTTTTTTGTTGTAATATTTTTAAAGAAATAGTAATACAATATTGAAAATAATATAGATATTGAAATTAACACATCTATTGATAGAGAAATACAGTGCTTCATTAAGGAATTCATATTTCCATATCAGTTATTAACATGTCAGGCTCAAAAAAATACTAACATGGGGCACCTGGGTGGCTCAGTGGGTTAAGCCTCTGCCTTCGGCTCAGGTCATGATCTCAGGGTCCTGGGATCGAGGCCCGCATCGGGCTCTCTGCTCAGCAGGGAGCCTGCTTCCTCCTCTCCCTCTGCCTGCCTCTCTGTCTACTTGTGATCTCTCTCTGTCAAATAAATAAATAAATTCTAAAAAAAATAAAATACTAACATGGATAATCTGCAAATTGGATCCATTTATTACATAAATCAAAATTAATTATATGCCCATTAGGTATATGTCTCATATACTCATAGAGAAAAGGCACAAATAAGGCGAACAAATATAAATGTAACAAATTACAGCTTATTTTAGACACATTTTAAAATAAAACCTTTTTAATGCTCTGTGATTTTGCACTTGATTTCCATCCTGCCTATTGTGTCTCGTACTCCAGTACTGTTTCTAAAATGCCATTTAACAGAGAGTAATCTCTAGAGTCCCAGGAAATGTTTAAGACTACACATGAGATAGATTTTATTCTTCCCCTTAAGAGCCATTGTTAAGAGATTACCACTTGCCTAGATCTATTCCATCAGGTATATTGGCCATTGGTGTAACTACCAGGAGCAGTTTGCTTAGCAGTCACTTCCGAGCATTCCTCAGGTCATTAAAAGCCAGTAGAACATGGTGTAGTGGAGCAATCTGGTTGTTGAACATGAACAAAAAAATAAATTTGCTTTGCTTCACAGACTCTGTAGATAATTACTGCATAAATTCATATTGTGGAAGGTTAAAAAAAAGGGTGAAAAGTGATGACTTTCCACAAGTCAATGCTGTATGCTACCAAGTAAAATACCCTTCATTAAAGAAATTCTGTCTACATTTTTTACACAATGTGCTGTAAGCTAACTCATGAGTGGTCATAGAATGCAAGGAGCTGAGTGCTCCTTGCAGATCTGCGGAAGCATGCCTCCTTTAATCAAGAGCATGTGGATCTCTCTTTAGAAGCCTTGCTGTGATTTAAAGAATTTGGTCACAGCAATTACCAAGCTCACACATCATACAGTCTCATTAAAGATCCTTTCACTGCTCATTAACAGCAGCCAGACATGACATAGGAATTCTCTATGACTGCTCAGAAGAATTTTAATTTTAATTCTAAATGTTTCCAATGGATTATGCAATTTGTCAGAGGATTATATAGTTTGGGGGACTGTGTACTATGTTAACAATGTGGAGGCTTAAAGGAATTCCGGTATTCCTAAATGTGGCGATGTTTAGGAATGATGCAATGAGCTATGTGGCATCATAGAAGACAGGCTTCCCTTCAGTATGAGATGGCTTTTCCTTTCTGGTTGGAAATTATTCTAGAGTCTTACTTTTTGAATTTTTTTTACTGTAGGGGAAAGCCATGGCATTTTTCATTCATCCAAGACAGATTATACTTTTTTTTATTATTACCTTTTTTAAGCAATAATATTTTAACAGGAAGAGTTGTCATATGAGTCTCACTTTGCACTACCTTTACCACCACAGATAATTTATGTTTAAAGAGTGTCTTTGATAATTATTATTATTCGCCCACATTGAAAATTGTTATAAATAATTGCTTTTGTGATTGTCAAATATCCAATCAGTCCTGGGTTTGAAAATATGACAAAGCTGCTCGCTAGAAGCTAAATGCTAGGGTTTAGACTCAATTGGATAGAGCTTCCCATGAGTAAGTTCCTTCTGCCTTAGTAGGTTCTAACATGGACCCTAGAGGAGGGGAAGACACGATGATCGACATTCTACTAAGACTATTCAAAGTGAGAATTAAGTAACACCTGAAAAGGAAATTAGGGTTGCCAAGGAATGGAGAAAATGACTGCTGAACAGTCAATTAGCAAAAAAAGAACATTTCATAATCAAAGTAAATCAATGCTTCTGTCTGACACCATTATACTTTTAGGTTCTCCATAAATATGAAGCATATTTACCATTTCAAGGTGTAAAACTTTTGGCCCATTTCATATTTACTTGTGTCTTACTGCACTTTGTCAAAAATTTCACAGAAGTCATCATGAAGGTTAAAAAACTATATAATTCCCAATGTAGTCAGCTAATTAGTTAGAACTGATTACTATTACTAGTATTATCTATCATTGTTATAGGTTACACTTATAGAATACTTGGCACCGAGCAAGCACTCAATAAGTGCTAGCTAAATTTAATGGCAGTAAACATAACCATTATTATTTAATTAACCAACAAAATATATATAAATGGACATTTTTTCAAATGAGAATTAACTGGTATGGGAACTTCCTTCAGTTAGATAACAATTTAAGCATTATAAATTACACATGCAAAAACTGTACTATCAGGGTGAATGAGATCACTTTGCCTTTTTAGAATAACAATAATAATACTGCTAATATTATTATTAAACTATGTTTACATCAACACCTATTTTGATCCAGATACAAGTCATAATGCCTTCTAACCCTGAAAAATAATGGTAATTATGAAATATAATAATATCAAAACTTTCCAAGAAAGTGGGCAGAAGAGGATCCAGGTTTTCTGGGGCCTGAAGATTTTAATATGAGAGGTTAAAGATAATATAAAATCATGAATATGTAATTAGGTACAGGATCTTGGAAGGATTCTTTATTAGCCATTTGGTTAGTCTACCTCTGAAAGGAGGCACTATCATGATCACAATTTTACAGATAAGGAACATGAGCCACGGAGTGTTGAGATAGCATGACTAAAGTCACACAGCTGGTGAATGTTAGAGATAGACATCAAAGCCGGTATTGCGTTTTCATTTTACAGAGGAAAAATCTCAATCTCAATGAGTTTACGTAACTTGCCAGAAGTCCCAGAATTACTGAGTGGCAGAGGCAAGATTAAAACCCAGGTCTGTCAAATTCTAAAGTTCATACTCTGTACACCAAGCTTTTGAAACCAACTCATGAAGAATTCTAGCACAGGATATTGATATTTTTTCAGATTTTCATTGCTTTTGATCAAAGAATCAAAAGAATAAGAGTTAGCCTAGACCCTAAAGGAAATAAGGCTAATTTCAAAGATGAATGGTGATCCTCTGAGGGCACATAAGCAGAGGTTACTTTGATATGTTTTATGTTAGGTATCACTACATTTCTTATTTGCAACACAGTTTTACATATACCAGTCATCTATTACATCATACAGTATTTGAAATTTCTAAACAAAAAAATTCCATATTTTTATCCTAAGGCTTTCCAAGTTTTAAATAAAAAATCCACCATAACATAAATATTCTATTTTTTGGCGATATAGACAAGCTTTGTTCTAACTTTAGAATTTAAGAAATTGTTTCATTACTATAACTCTCCATAAAACCACCTTTCCCCTTGCATGTATTGCATATGTAAATTAAGTAAATTGATGGTTCTCCCCCTAAGGACGTAAATGAAAAAGTGAATTCGTGCCCGATGTATCTTGATATAATGTTGAGACCAGAACAAAGTTGGTGGGAAATATGAATATTTCCACTAAACTTATTTCTCACAGTGTGCACAGGCATTTAAAATTTTATGTAACTTGACAGGCTAGAGGAAGGCATGATAGTAGTCTGGTGTTCCTTCATATTCTTATACCATTAAGGTGTACATCAGATAAACAGGAGGTTTTAGAATTTATCAATTATCCAACAGTTAGATTGATATGAACAGCAGCTATAACACTTGAGATTCAGGTCTTAGTAACCCTTTAAATAATTCTTCTCCTCTCACATCACTCAATACAAATACACACTATGCTTATAGGTATGATGTTAATCAGTAACATCCTTGAATTGTTAGTTCCCAAGAAGGCACTTTTACGATAAAGGAAGTGTAGCAATGAGCTCCTGTCTATGGAATTCACTGGTTTTACCTTATGCCATGCTGCAGTTGTGATGGGATGTTAGGACAATATAATGGTCTTAAATAATGTTACAGATCAGTGGTTCTAATATTTCAGTCAGGTACTGGTCTGTGATTTTAAAAATATTCACAGAAAAATAAAACTAATTACGCTATAGAAATTTTTTCATGATTTCTTTCAAATAATCACCTTTTATTCTGATATTATGTTTTTCCTTCTTTTTAGATGTTAAAATAGTCTTTCTTTCATGTGGCTAAAGTAAATGGAAGGGTTACTTTTCCATTGCTTTAGAAAAATTAAAAATTAGTATTCTCTGTAAAGCACCTATTTTCTGAATGTTTGACTATAAAAATCTAAAAATACAAGAACTGGTATTACAAAGTAATTAGTATGACACATATTTTTGGTTAAAGGAATATGTATGTACCTTAAAACAGAAGTTATCTTCTGTTTTCTCTCTCTCTCTCTCTTTTTTTTATCTTCCTATGGATTAACACCTACGTGGATATTCATTTGCCTTCTCGAACTGCAATGCTTCTGTAAGCACCACCCATTGGTAGATTTATAGAATCCTTTGTTTACGATTAGGTTATGCTGCACAAATCTTCACAGGCCAGGGGCATATTTTTTGACAAAGGAGGTGTAGCAGTGAGCTCATGGCCATAAAATTTACTGGGCTAGCCATATGTCACATATCTTAGGAGCAACATGCTTAATAGGAAATGGTAAGCTGAAGACTCAATTAAAATGATTCCTGAGTGATTAAGCCCTGTGCTGCCAGGATCTATCCTACAGATTGCTAAATATGCCATAAGTAAGTGGCCAAAATATTGTGCCAAATTCTCCATTGGCAGTATGTACAGATCTGTGACTCCAAGGCAATGACCTTCTCTTTGATACACTACTAAAATTTATATATCTTCCATCAACAGGACCTCTGGCTCCATAGATTTAGAGGTACCATTTCTCAGTGAAAGAACATTTCCCTGGACTTGGTCATGTTTCCAAAGAACTAGGAATTGAGATGATCTCTTGCCATTTCGATCTCCTAAGCCACTGAACCAATAAGAAAAGAAAAGGTCACAATACTGTGCAGGGTGCTTGATGCTGATGACTAGAAGAAAATTGGGTTTTACTAACCAATGGGGTCAGTGGGAACTATGTTCATGAGATTCCGTTGGCTTGGGTGCCTTTTGGTGTTTCCTGCCCAGTAGTGTTCTTTCTTAGGAAATTCTAAGAACATAGTATGTATAAGACCAGTTAGGACTCAGTTTCAGCAGAAATGAAGATTTGGCTTATCCACTGGTAAATAGTCTCATTTGATAGAGGCAAGGGGTAAGAAAATCATTGAATAATGGCAGAAAGCCCCTATAATTGTCAACTTTGGCTTCATTGATGATGACAGAGAAAAGGACTAGAGTAGCTATATTTTATTACTTAATAAGTTATTTTCTACAACATCCCCTTTTTTTCTCGACCACTTTATATGAAGAACACAAGAGTATTTAAAGTTGTGGATTTTACGTAGGAATAAGAACTCATTAATGGTACACTTTTATGATAAGGTAGCTGTTCAGACTTCATGCTTTCTAATATAGAGACAAACCTTAGAAAGAAAAGAGTGGACACTGAAAGACAGGAAGAGTAGACTGTCCTAGGTATCTTTGCTCCTTCAGATTCAATTCACCTTTCTTCATTCTGCGCTATTTCTTCAGGAGGCTGATCCCTATGGACTATATCAATAAGATCATCATTCATACTGATTTGGGGTTAAATTCAGTCTTGGGGAGTCCTGGCAGGAAGTGAGAAAGAGAAACAGAGAGACAGAGACAGAAATACGGGGAGAGACTAAGATAGAGACAGGGAGAGGAGAGGAGAGAAATATGAATGTATCCCCACAGCTCTCTCTTTGTGGCATTCCCTTGAATTGTCAATGTCCTTCCTGTAAAGGTCACATCATTAAGGTGGCTCCTCTCAAGGTGGTCTGCTCTATCCTGCCTTTCTTTTTTCTTTTGGATTCTAGTTTCCTCCCTCCTTTTGCCTTGTTAGACATAGGGGTACCGAGAGTAAGCTGTTGTTAGGTCTAGATCCTACCTTATTCTTATGTTTCCCCCCAAAATGTATAATTAGTACTTTTGGGAATAAACTCTTTCTGAATTATCTAAATGTATGTGCGCCATTTTTTTCCTGTAGGAACTCTGACCATCTATTTCCATTTCACGCTAACAGTAGAACACACTAAAGATAGAGGAGATTCAGGTCACAAAAAAATCACCAAGCAGAATGCATATGAAGAAACAGGGAAACCAGGTCACAGAGACAAACCCACAAAGTGCGATACTTTGCCAGTAGAAGCAAAATTTGTTGTATATATATGTTATATAACATATAATTTGCACCACTTTGTACAATATATTGGAAAAACAGACTAAGAAACATTCTTTTTTAAAAATAGAGAGATACCACATAAACTTATGATAAGAACTTCGGCTAAAAATAATGGTTCATGTAAAAGAGACACTGCAACTCAAATCAGCATGTGTAAAGAACAACACATGACAAAAAGGAATCAGCAACACTTGATTAATATCATAAGCAAAAGGACATCCCATCAGGACAGTACAAGACTAGTCATGTTTAAACCTGTCTAAGGGGATTTCGCTCTCTTAATGTGGACCAAACTGTAAATAAATAATATTATATTCTTTTGTATGACGTGAATTTTCTATTAAACATTATTGACTGTATTGTGATTTATACCTGGTTTACAGTATAAATCACAGTGTACACAATACACTGTATTGTAGCTTACAAATCTTTTTAAGTTTGTGTTCATAAGGTTCTAAATTAAAAAAAAAAAATACTTAGAAAAAACCCCAGACATTGTGACAGGTAGAATAAGTAGATGCAGATAGTGTAAATAGTGTACAGGTTAATAGTTTCATCATCTGAACTGTGTGCTCCTGACCATATTGTGTTTTAAGATACTGTGTTCTAGAATTAAGTTGGAGAGGGAAATGATAGCACCACAATGAAGAACATATTTTCTTAAGAACTTTTACAAATATATAAGTATGCTGCAAGTTATTCATAAATGAAAAATATTATTTATGGAAAAAACAAACGAGCTAACTTTATTCCATTAAATGATAAGAGTTTGCCTCTAATATTGAACTTATATTTCTCTAAGAGTTCCTGATCATATTCACTTCCCATTGTACTTCATTTTTTATCTTTCTGTATATATGAAACAAGATTAAACAAGTTATATAATTTTACTCATTAGTGCAATGTTTTGTAGTTTTTAGACAAAGCATATTTACTTTTCCTTTAATATACCTCCATGAAACTAGTGCTTGTGAATTTTTTATCTTGAACCAAATGTTTTCTCTCTGTGATACCTCTGAAATAGTTACAGACTTATTTCTCTTAAAGCAAGAAGCTTTGAAGTCAGTTATATTATGTGACAGATTTATTTTTAAAAAATTGAACAAACTCTCTAAAAAATGGTTAAGCTGTATAATAGCTCCATCTATTATGCTATATTCTGGGTATACCTCCTAATTTATAATAATAATTATGGCATTAAAAATGAAAAGTATAGTGTGAACTGAAGTTATTAGTGAAAATGGTGACAGAAAAATATACATGAATATGGACATAGATATGGATTTGATGGAGGCAGAGATATAGAAAGAGAATTTTAATTTTAGTCACTACTTGATGTAAAATAAAAGTACAGCTTTATGCTATGTTTATATTCTAAACTTCTAAAAATAAATAATGCTGGCTTCTTCAAAAGTCAAACTAAAATAGACAGTATAAATTTTATCCACAAATTAATAAAAAAAATTTATCCACAAGTTAACCTCACTTTTCAGTCGATAATTTATTTTACTTATTTATTTTTATTTGACAGAGAGACACAGCAAGAGAGGGAACACAAGCAGGGGGAGTGGGAGAGGGAGAAGCAGGCTTCCTGCCGAGCAAGGAGCCTGATGTGGGCCTTGATCCCAGGATCCCGGGATCATGACCTGAACCGAAGAAAGACGCTTAACAACTGAGCCACCCAGGCACCCAAGTCAATAATTTTTTTAAAGATTTATTTATTTATGTTAGAGAGAGAGCAGGGGGAGGGGTGGAGGAAGGACACAGGGAGAGGGAGAGAGAAACCCTAAGCATACTCCATGCTGAGCACAGAGCCCCACCTAGGGCTTGATCCCAGGTCTCTGAGATCATGACCTAAGCAAAAACCAAGAGTCAGAGGCTTAACTAGCTGTGCCACCCAGACACCCCCTAGTCAATAATTTTTACAGTTGTATTGATAAATTATGGTTACTAAGTAAAATACACAATTCAAGTTTCCAAGTCAAAATTATATTATAGTTTAATATTTGAATTGAAATTACTTTGAGAGAATACTAGAGGAAGCATACAATGGAGTTAGAGGCACGAAACTTCAGAGGGCTCTCTCAGGAAGAGTCTGAGAGGGAGGTAAGTCATTTATCTTGGGGGGTTTTGACTACTAGGACACAGTAGTCAGTACTAGTAGAAAATAAAAAATTATTTTCTAAAATCTCATCTTATCAATATTTTTAAGTCTAAGTAATTTATACATAACTGCTCTGATTTATTGCCACATTTTAAGAACCTGGGATGTTACAGATGTTGCCCAGTTAACACAGTAGGAGATTACATTATCAGCTTAATATTAGCTAATCATCTACATATGAAGAAAAGAATCGTTTATAATTTTTGTTATCATATAACTTCTCCCCTCTCTTAGAAAACTGGTGGTTTGCGTTGAAGTTTTCTCCCAGTGCAAATAATTCTTTGTGACAGTTACTATAATTAGAACCTATGTTTAAATTGCAAAGCATTAATTAAATGTGTAGCCTTGACAACTGACTTAACTCGTCCATGTCAGATTTCAGCATCAGTTTACTCAGCATACAGTCCAGCCCGTCTAATGTCCTATCTGTCTAGGCAGGAAACTAAAAAGTTACATTTCCCAGATTCCTTGCAACTATGGCTCTGGTTGTGATTTAGATTTTTCTAAAGAGAAGCATTTGTTTGAGACTTGGAGTCAAGAAGAAAATCACTAGAGAAGAGAGGCTAAGCCTAAGGTTTCTCTTTTCCTTA
Organism: Ailurus styani; assembly: GCA_002007465.1. Lineage (NCBI taxonomy): Eukaryota > Metazoa > Chordata > Mammalia > Carnivora > Ailuridae > Ailurus > Ailurus styani. The sequence goes on along the minus strand of LNAC01000004.1, from coordinate 7,286,713 downwards.
AAAGGATCAAGGAGAAGCCAACCATTGGACAGCAGTTTTCTGATTCCTAGTCTCTAGCCAAGGCAGTGGGTTCCTAGAGTCATTAGTTCTGCTGGTTGTTACCTTGCTCCAAGACTCACAAAGGTAATGTGATTCTGATTCTAGAATCAGTGACCAGATTCCTCAGATTGTGTTTGTCATAGATAGAACCTTCAGTGGGCTTGTTCTGTGGTGTTCTGCTGGAAGTGATTCTTAGGAGTCCAGCTTATTGACTGATCCTCCAGCCTTTTCCATGACTATGTAAGTACCATCCCCTGTATTAAATCTCTCTTTTCTTAAATTAGGTTGGAGCATCACCATTAACCTCACTTGAATTCATACTAAACATTAATGCATGGGGCTATTAAGTGGATAAAATGTGGGTGACGAATATAAAGCAATTCAGAGTTCAGTGCTTGACCATCAGTAAATGTTCGAAAAATTAGTGGAGACATCTCTTAGTGAATATATTTGATTTGTATAACCATATCTCTTCTATTACGGAAGCAAAATCGAAGATTCTCTGTATGTTTTGCCAGAATTTTGAGTTAATTTTCCAGTGTCAATAACTTATTTTTACTTTTGACTTGTGTGATTTTGCTTCTCTTATGTTCTTTGTTTCCACAAAAGCCTAATGCAAACATGGCCAAGCCAATTGAAATTTGAAGAATCAATATAGATGGGTCATTGCTGGAGATGTCAGTAATTGATTTAGATTGTCAAAAGATAAATTGAAAAGTGGTTTATTCTTGTAACTGATCAATGTTACCACACTCTAATTCATTGACTTCACTGTGTCATATACACATATATATATATACACACACTAATGTTTATCTTTAAAATCTGGAATTGTTTCAAATAGATATTTAAAGGAATTTTGTTTGTCTCTTCCTTGCATCTGACAAAGAATTATAGACTATGAAACTACTTCCAATAATTGAAGGAAAATAAATAAATAGATGGTTGTTTATGTAGTCTTATTTCTTAGACATAAAGGCTCAAGAAAACAAAAAATAAAAGCCACTCGCTAAGTTATGCAGGAAGTAAATAAATGCATAGCAAATTATTTTATATAGTATAACATTGAACAGTATAAACATGCACACACACCTATATGAATGCCACCTCCATATACATGTATGCACTATGTGACATGAGTTACAATCATGTAAAGGGGAAAATTGAGTTAATTGTATCCTCAAACAATGCGACAATATTATCAGCTACATAAGGACTCTAATTCAATTTTTAAAAAAGATTTTATTTATTTATGTAGACAGAGCAGGGGGAGGGGGTAGAGGGAGAGGGAGAGAGAATCCCAAGCAGACTCTGCCCAATGCCAATCTCATGACCCTGAGATTATGACCTGAACTGAAATCAAGAATTGGACGCTTAACTGACTGAGCCACCCAGATGCCCTCTTCTGCAATTTACATTTCATGCTTTTTCCTTCACCACTGATTTTTGCCCCAATTGCCTCTTCCCATTGCTGTCTACTCTAACATACTTGCCATAGGTCTTTCGTACGTATGTACCCTTATTTTTTTCAGTGATGTTATTTGATGTATGTGTTTTTAATTTAGACTAGTGATATTTATCTACAATATGATTTCTCCAATTTTTTCATTCAATATTATAGTTGAAGATCTTTGCTTTATGTTCATCTAGTTCCAAGTCCTCAAGTCTACACAGTATTCCATTTCAAATCATTTTTAATTTTTCTGTTCACGGGCACATAAGTATCCCTAATTTCCTGCTACCACAGTCATGCAATAATGGATAATACCAGCAGCATCTAGGCAAACCCTCAGTAGTGGGATTGCAGTATCAGAGGAAGCACACAGTCACAATTCCAATAAGGCTTGGCAGTTAGCCTTCCAGAGTGGTTCTTCCAGTTTACACGCTCATCAGCAAGATAAACCTGCTCTCAATTACCTGTATTCATTTCAACACTTGGTATTATCTGACTTGTTATTTATTTCATTCCCAATGCTTATAACGTGATAGCTAGTAAGAAAATACATAATTGTATCTATCAAAACCAGACTTTTTTTTTTTAAGATTTTATTTATTTATTTGACGGAGAGAGACACGGGAAAAGAGGGAACACAAGCAGGGGGAGTGGGAGAGGGAGAAGCAGGCTTCCCGCCTAGCTGGGAGCCTGATGTGGGTCTCAATCCCAGGAACCTGGGACCACGACCCGAGTTGAAGGCAGACTTAACCTACTGAGCCACCCAGGTGCCCCAAAACCAGACTATTTTTAATAGTTAACTGCAAAGATAAAAAATATGTTACTATTATAGTTACTATGTAACTATTATAAAAATAGTTAAGATAACTGCAAAGTTAACTGCAAAGATATAAATCATAAACAGATTATACTAGGCAAGCCAGGACCCTCACCCCATAACACTGATGTTTTAAATATTTATATTTAATTATTTGATTATTTGTAAAGTTGAACATCTCATAAACACATTAGCCAGCAGATTAATTCTTCTAATACTTATCTCCTCTGTTTTTCTCCTAGTTTCCTGTCTTTCTTATTAGTGGGCAGAGTTTACTCTATATTTGAAGTTCTGATCCCTTGGTATTAGTTATCTTCTCCCACTCTGTAATTTACCTTCTTGCATTCTCTAGCGTTACCTTCACTGAAGAGAAATGTGAGTAAATGTATTTCCAGTCTTTGAGGAGTTTAACAATACTTCATCACATCATAGTAACAAAGAGTCTCTTATTTTTAGTATGACCACTATATTTTTACCTTTCACATTGAGGTTTTTGATCCACCTAATACACACTTTTATATTGATTTGAATTCCAGGTAAGCTTTATTTTTCCACAGATATAATAAGCCAGTTTCTTTTTTTTTTTTAAAGATTTTATTTATTTATTTGATACAGAGAGAGAGATTACAAGTAGGCAGAGAAGCAGGCAGAGAGACAGGGAGAGGAGGAAGCAGGCTCCCTGCTGAGCAGAGAGCCCGATGCGGGCCTCAATCCCAGGACGCTGAGATCATGACCTGAGCTGAAAGCAGAGGCTTTAACCCACTGAGCCACCCAGGCGCCCAATAAGCCAGTTTTGCAGTCCTACGTCCTCTACAATCTGTTCTTGCCCCACAGATTTGTTAAACCACAACAACCACAGGTGGAGTTCCTTTGTATTCACAGAACATTGGTTTCTGGACTGTTTTGTTACATTGTTCCAGTGTTTTGTTTATTTTTTGTCACATGCACACATATGAGGTTTTGATTGTCATAGCTTTACAGGGTTTCTTAATATCCATAAGAGGTATCCTTTGTGTTTAGAACTCTCTTTGCTTTCTGTGGGCAATGACTCTTACATGAAAATTTTTAAATCAAGTAATCAAATTCGACAAACGTTCTTCTGGAATGTTCATTTTAACTGTATTGAATTTACACATTAGCTTGAATGCCATAAACTTTATAGGATGTGTATACAAACACCATCATCATGGTGTTCAGAAGATAAGCTAATACCCTCACACGTGATTCATGCTTATTTTTTTCCTTCTATATCTGAAGGTAGAACAATTGAAAGGTAGAACCTAGGTCATATCTAGCTTAGGAGAGTCAGAGAAATTCTGTTTATGTTTTATAGAAGATAAGTTAGGGAAGCTGGTATCTATGCTGAGAGTCCAGTTCAGAGCATCTGTCCCCAGGATAGAAAGCATTAAAAAAATCGACTCCTACCTATATCTCATGTTTCCCACCCCAAACACACTTCAATTTCCTCCTTATGAAGCAAATTTTAGGAAAAAAATTCTGTCCTCCACGTTGATTGCTTATCGAGAAACATTTATGTTTTTGGCCTGCACAAGCATTCTGAACTTCCTGGCAGTCAAAGCCCATTGCAAATTAATAAATTGGTATTCCATGTTAGTTTGTCGTATAACTTCCTTCCAGGGAAACTTTTATCATTAGACATTATAAAAGCATCAAGTTTCTAGATCTTCAAATAATGAGACACAGTGCTTGTAAAGACAGCTGCTATAATTACTTCCGTCACTGTATGCGTGTACCTTCAGTGGGGTTTTACACTCTCCCATTGCCAGGTGATGTTTATTTCCCATTCCTATGAATCAGGGCTGGCCTTCTAACTTGCAGTTTCCAGTATGATCTTAGAAACCTCAGGTACTTATTTCAAGAAGCTGGGGCCAGGCTCCTGAAGGATGAGAGAGACGACAACACGACTTCCAGTTAGCACCAAACTCAGACGTGTGAAATGGGCTGTCTTAGGCTGTAGAGCTCCAGCTGAGCTCTCAGTTGACTAAAGCCATGGTCCCGGTGAGACCAGAAAAAGACCACCTAGCAAAACCCACCCAAATTTCTGATCCACAGAATTAGAGTAAATAAAGTGTTTGTTAACCCAGGCTTGGAAAACCACAACCCACAGGCCAAATCCAGCTTTCAAGTTATTTGTGTACGGGACTTTAACCTAAGAATCATTTTGATATTTTTAAGAGATAATAATAATAATATGCAAAAGCAACTAACTGCATGTGGTCCACACAGTGTAAAATATTTACTATCTTGCCTTTTACACCTGTTATAAGATTATGTTTAGGTTGTTTTTATGCAGAAATATATAAAATCCATGTCAAAGCTTGAAACTTCCTTGTCAAAGGAAGCAAAATGGTTCTTTGGTAAAACTAAATTTAAAAGAAAATCTGCATACATCGAAGGGAATTTTACTCCTCACTCAAACTGCATCCATAAATACTCATATATATCACTTATAATGAAATTATCAAGATCATATATAGATATAAAAACATTTGATAAATTATAAGCTACTATAAAATATAATATGATGATTATATAGTACATAGTAAAATATGGTATGATGATTGATTTTGAGAATAGAGAAGGCAAATGATGACTAGCTTCTGGATCACAGTGGACTGTATAGCAAAGGTAGTTTCCAAAGTAACTTAGCATTAGCCTTATCAAAACATGAGAAAATCGGGGCACCTGGGTGGCCCAGTGGGTTAAGTGTCTGTCTGCCTTTGGCTCAGGTCATCCCAGGCTCTTGGGATGGAGACCCCCCTCCCCCCGCCAGCTCCCTGCTCAGCAGGGAGCCTCCCTCCCCTTGTCCCTCTGCCTACCTCTCAGGGCTTGTGTTCTCTCTTTCTCTTTCTTTGTCAATTAAATAAATAAATACTCTTAAAAAAAAACCCCAAAACAAAACAAGAGAAAATAAATCTGCCAAGAAAAACATAAACTTCATTTCAAGACACATCTTAATCCTTTATATATTTTCCACTGATTTCTTACTTTTTAATGCATGGTCAAGAAGTAATTAAAGTAATAATTGCTTTTATCAGCTACACAGACATACATGTTGAATCATATTAATTTTGTTTAATTTAGTCTAGCTAATGTTGGATGAATATTCAGCTTTTCTATTAACAGCATTTTAGCCTTACATACTTTTTTTAAAGATAGAGGATGATGATGGATAGATAGATAAATTTAGTTGTTTTTTGGTTACCATAATTTTCATTAAAACTAATAGACTCCTTAAGTTATTATTAACTGCTGAGATTCCCAGACATAAGCTTTCTAATTATGTTGTCCCAAGTTATGACCTAAAGACTTTAATCATCATTTATCTGAAGAAATGCATACTATATAAATATTTCCAATATTATATAATGCACATTTTTACTATGCATTCTTTGCTATATGAATTCTGCTTTGCACATTAATATGTGCTAGTGTCTTTGTTCCATAAAAATCAGGAATAGTAGGTATGAGATCATGTCATGATATATGGCTTTCCCCAGCTTCTGCCATGCTTAGCTGATCCCCTTATTTTCATGCTGTAAGATGGTTCAGCATCACTGGCATTCCCAAAAGTAACTTCAGTGGAGGTTAGAAAAAATGACCCTGATTTGAGAGGCCATAAGTTTAGTTTTAAAAATGTTATTATTGGGCGCCTGGGTGGCTCAGTGGGTTAAAGCCGCTGCCTTCGGCTCAGGTCATGATCTCAGGGTCCTGGGATCGAGGCCCGCATCGGGATCCCTGCTCGGCAAGGAGCCTGCTTCCTCCTCTCCCTCTGCCTGTCTCTCAGCCTACTTGTGATCTCTCTCTCTGTCAAATAAATAAATAAAATCTTTAAAAAACCATTATTATTATAAAAGAAATAGAGAATGGATCTTCAGTAGACTGAACACATATCCCAGTTTGCTGTGTAAGTTCTGGTAAAAATGTATCTGTTCTTCTGGAATCCCTTCAGATTTCAGCCCCTTCACTATCAGAACACTTCCATGTTGGAAAATAATTTCTATGGTTACCCTAATATTGGAGGAAAAGTAGCAATCTCCCCTAAAGACAGCATTATATTTAAAAATGCTCTCCTTAGTACCAGTATCAATAAATCTTAGATTTATACCTACTTACCATGGTAAGTAAGTTCAATTGCCAATTGTCTTTCTTCATTACTTATATTTATATATCCCTTGTTTCTCAGATATAAAGTCAACTTCTTTTCTTTATCTACTATTATAATTCAAAATTGATCCTGTTTGTTCCACATGACTATCAGATAATTTATACTGGTGGAAATATTCCTTCCGTTGATAATGAACTAATTATAGATAGTTGCTGGACAAAAACTCTCATTACCATTTCTCTTATTAACATCATTGAAATGTATTCATTCCCATTTTACCATGGCAAATGAGGTTCTGGTATGTAATGCTTTAGAAATCAAAAGAATACCATGGTGGATGGTTGCATGAGTGACTCTGTATCCATATTAAACACAACCTATCCTTTAGATCCTTTAAAAAAGTCATAGATTTGGGCGCCTGGGTGGCTCAGTGGGTTAAAGCCTCTGCTTTCGGCTCAGGTCATGATCTCAGGGTCCTGGGATCGAGGCCCGCGTCGGGCTCTCTGCTCAGCAGGGAGCCTGCTTCCCCCTCTCTCTTTGCCTGCCTCTCTGCCTCCTTGTGATCTCTCTCCCGCTGTGGAATAAATAAATAAAATCTTTAAAAAAAAAAAAAAGTCATAGATTTTATTAATGTGTGAAAAAGATTTTTATGTCTAGGTTTTATTATAAAAAGAAATCTCCTGTTTTTGAATATATATTGCTTAAGTGACCAACATCGTAATTAACATGATATTTCTTTTCTTTTTTTCCTTCCAAAATATTTATTCTTTGACATGAACCCCAATTTTTCATATGCCTCTATCACATAAAGTTGATCATGTACTGTGAGTTTCAAGTATTTGCTAGCAAACGACTGTCTCACCAGAACATCATGGGTCATAAGATTTCTGATTCATTGTGCCTAAATATACAACTTCATATATGTTTTCCTATCTGTGACTTAAGAGTATCATTTTTGTCAGTCTATATTTTTGAAGACTTTTGTTCAAAATCATCTTCCAAGGACCAATAATGAATGCTACTGATGGATATTGATTTGTACAGATAGAACAATATCTCTTCTGTCTATGTACCCTCTGTAGAACACTCAACAAATCAGGTTCATAGCTAGATAATTTTTCCTTGTTATAAAAAGTATCTTTTAAATGATAAAGGATCATACATAAGAAAGCATTTGTGGTATATTAAGAAAATGTACTGAATCTTGGTTGTTTTATTTTGTCTATCTGCTTTATCTGATTCTGTGTTCTTTTCATTATGTTAAGTTTAGGTGTTCAGAAACCCTATATCCTAATTCTGAGCTGGAAAACTCAGAGTATTTTTGTCTTGTTGCATTTCCATTCAATACAGAGTTCTAAATTTGTGTTCTAGTTCCAAAACGAAAATGCGAATACATAAAACAATTTTGTTTCCTTTGGAAGTTCCATGCAACCCCAGAATTAATTGTATTCTGAGAGTCTTGTAGTCTTCCCTGCAAACTGTTTCTTCTTTTGTGCCTACAAAGCCTATGAAGCTGAGAAAAACCAGCATGGAGAAAATGGGGGATTCATTGTTATGTAAATCTAATCAGGTACCTAGCAAAATAACTTGCATAAACAATTAAAAGACTCAGAAATATTACGTTATGTGCCTAATATAACACACTGGATGTGCCATCCATTTCAGACTTAGGGATAGATATTTAAAAGAGTAATTAAATTATGTCCTTCAGTCTAGGGACTAATAAGTAAATTATTTATCAATTATAATTTATTTTAGATTTAAATCTCTAGCCCTACCTCTCAAATGAATTTTTAATAATATTCCTTATGATTATAATGACTTTCAGTATTAAACATTTTACAGCATTAGTCATTGCCTAACCAAAGTTTCATAATTAAACACATTTTTATGAATAATTTTGTAAGTGTTATTGGACATTAGCAATCAATAAAGCAGATACTGTGCTGCCTTCAGAAAGTTTATAGCCCTATAGGGCAGATCTAAAATAATGTAAAATAAGAAATTCTAACTGAGTATAGGAGTCCTTGAGGAGATGTTTAAGGTGGAATAGTTTAGCCTGACAGTGGGGTGGTGGGTGGGATATATTCAAAGCATGGAAGGACAGGAGTAGAAACTGTTTTAGCATATGGCACTTTTGCAAAAGAAACTGATCTGTATAGGCAGTTTTAGCTGGTGGTTATTGTATCTGGTAGTTATACGAAGGTTGTGATAAACTGCTTTCTTTCAAACATTTTTTTTCCAAAGGGAAAAAATTTAAAACTATAATTTTCAGTATATATATCAGATTGCAATGGAAAGGTGTCTATAAGATGAATTTAGCCCATATTAAGCATATAGATTTTTAGTACCTGAGTATATAGAAATATATATTTATATGCATATATGATTTAAAATGTTTTATAAGTAATAAAATACTTTCAAATTTTTAAATATGCTACCTATTATGCATGTACCATACATAGACTAAATCCTCTATTTTGAAAAAAATTATTGTTCAAAAAACTTTTTTAGTTCTGTATAGTCTTCCTAATGAATTTTTTGTACTATTTGAAATATGTCTGTAAGTTTAGGAAGAAACTTATATCTTATAAATTAAACAAATGTTTTCCTAATTATTGATATCCTACGTAGCTTGGACCTAAACCTAACTGACAGTTACTTAACAATGTGGATTTTCTTCTTTTAATAAAGTGCTTATTTAGAAAATGTTCTAAATCATTGTCTTTATGAACAAAACAGTCATATTTGCAAAAGCAACAGTGACATCCAGTGACAACTGAGATTTATTCAAGGAATATTGTTTAGATTTGGCATACAAACAAAAGAAAAAGTTATTAAATATTAAACTACACACTTCTATTTGTTTTAAATGTTCTAAGGATGTATCCATATGCAATACATATTAATAGATAATCAATCGATCAATCAATCCTTGGGTGAAAATAAAAACCACTTGACCATTTAGACAATGAAAAAATCAGCCATATACTGGGAGAAAATATTTGCAAAGCATGGCTGATAAAGACTTTGCATCCAAAATATACAAAGAACTCCTAAAATGCAATGTCCTGTGTCACAAGGAAATTGCAAATTAAAACAACACTATATCACTACACACCTATTAGAATGGCTAAAATACAAGATGGATTATACCAGATGCCGGTAAGTATATAGTACAACAGGAATTCTCTTTCTTTGCTGGTGGGAATACAAAATGTTACAACCACCTGCTGGCAAAGTTTGGCAGTTTCTTATAAAGCTAAAAACAGTCTTATCATTCAATCCAGCAGTTGTGCTCCTTGGTATTTATTGATATACACTGAAAACTTATATCCACACAAAAACCTAAACACAAATATTTATAGCAGCTCTATTCATAATCACCCCAAACTGGAAGCAACCAAAATATCTTTCAGTAGGTGAGTGGATAAACAATTGTGGTACACCCACACAACAGAGTGTTATCTAGTCATAAAAGGAAATGAGCTATCAAGCCACAAAAAGGCATGGAGCAAAGTTAAATGCCTATTTCCAAGAAAAGGAAGCGAGTCCAAAAAGACTATGTACTGTATGACTCTAATTATATGACATTTTGAAAAAGACTATACTATAGAGAGATTAAACTGTTTAGTGGTCATCGGAAGAGAGGGATGAATAGATAAAGCACAGACTATTTTTAGGGCAGTGAAATTATTCTGTGTGACGCTAAAAAGGTTGAACACATGACATTATGCAATTGTTAAAACCCACAGAGCTAGCTGTACAATACAATTCTCAACCTCAGTGTAAACTACAGACTTTAGTTAATAACAATGTATCAGTTTTGATTCATCAATTGTAACATATGTACCACACTAATGCATGAAGTTAATAATGATGGAAACTGTTTGTGTGGGGTAATATGGAACTCTGTACTATCTTCCATTTTGTTTTTTAAGATTTTATTTATTTATTTGTCAGAGAGAGAGAGCACAAGCAGGCAGATTGGCAGGCAGAGGCAGAGAGAGAAGCAGGCTCCCCGCTGAGCAAGGAGCCTGATGTGGGACTCAATCCCAGGACCCTGGGATCATGACCTGAACTGAAGGCAGCTGCTTAACCAACTGAGCCATCCAGGCATCCCACTATCTTCCATTTTTAATGTAAATCTAAACTCTCCTAAAAAGTAGTCTATTAATTAAAAAACAGTCAAACAATAATCATTTACAATATTAATCTCTTTCACTGAATTAATGTCTCACTGAGTGGGGTCAATCATCACCAATATGTTTCATGGCATTATTCATAATTTTGATTGAACACATGGACTAGTGAATATTGATTGAAATGGTGAATGTGTAGTTATATGCCAAAAATTAAATTGGGTATTGCATATGTATGGGATGTGGAGGACTTCACAATCTTGCTACTTTGTTCTGTCCGTGTCCTTGAGTATTCAATGTTTTTATCGTAATATACCATTTCTAAAAGCATCATTGGAAAAGTTAATACAATGGATTAAAAAAATCACAATTTAATACAGTCATGATGGGATAAAAAAATGGAATGCTCCACTATGAAACTAACAGGGGTACATACAAAATGTCATATCAATTACAAAAATATATTATAAGGGAGATATAATTTGATAATAGTTCACACTGAAAAGTAAATGTTAAGAGATTCTTAGCTGACCACAGGTCTAATATAGCCTATTCATAACAAGGGTTTTATTTAATCTGCCTTTATTTGTTAATTTCTATTTTTCTTTTGTTTTTATTATTATTTTTTTATTTTTTCAAAACAAAGGGAAGAACTAAGCCAACTGTGAACTCCAGCTGGTTAGACTGCATCTGGAGTACTGTGTTCAGTTCTTGCTGCCTCATTTTAAGAGAGCCATTGACAAGTTAAAGCATCTTGAGAAGAGGTAAGGTGTTGGAATTTGTAAATGAGAGCTGAAGAAACAAGAATGCTTAAGCCAAGAAAGAAAAGCATAAATAATCAGTAATATCTACCTTTAAATACTTCAAGTCTCCCTGTGAAATAACATTTTTTTGCCTTACAGGGAAACTATGAGCAATAGGCGAAAATTACAAGGAAACATATTTTATTTCAATGATTGTCACTTAAGATCACATAAGTTGTTCACACAGAATCTGACTCTATTAACATAACATTAAGAGACTTATTGATGTATTTTATTTTCAACGTAATTGGACCCCATCTATTTTTATGCAACATATGTAAAATAGAATGATAGAAATCTTGAGAGAAAAATACACAGGTTTCGCTGCTAATTACCTACTATTATGAAAATATAAACAAATCAATCAATGGCTCTCCACATGAAAGGCTAGAAGTGCATAAAGTTCTCTTGTAATATTTAAAAATGACTTCTTTTATCACAAAATCAGCATATTCAGTACATATTGTCTCAAGTGAAAAATGCAAAAATGTAAAGAAAACTTTAATCATCTCCATTCATACATCTCCTTTCCTACAATGCTGACTTAATTTCAAAAGTCTTTTGTATATTCTTCCATACTTTCTCTATATTCACATGAACATATTAAATATATGTACATTTTCCTTTACTAAAATATGGATCACAAATAGTTAACTTTGAAAAATTCTCTTGATAAACATATTATCCATTCCTCAGATCATAAGCCTTATTCAACCTTTCTTCTGTTGATGGATGGTCTCATTGTTCCCAGTTTTTTAGTTTTATATTGAAATCATGCTACCTGCAACAAACATCTTTGTATGTTTATTTAATTACTATTGCTTTTACTTTTACATTATATTCTGCAGAAACATTTATTAAGATGGAGATACTAGATTAAAGACTGTATTTTTTTGTTTAATAGATATTGCAAATTACTTTGTAATTGTAGCAAATCAGGCAAGAAAATGAAGGAGAGTCTCGTTTTCCCTATTGTGTCATAGCACTGGATATTATCAAATTTGGTAAAGCTGAAGACAAAAGAATTATTTAATTATTGCTTTAACTTGCATTCTTATGAGGTCGAAAATATTCCTAGAGATTTTGTTATTGTTTCATTTGTTCTATGACTTGCCTACTATTTTAGGGTAATCTAGGATATGCTCTGGTAATATATTAACCCAGAAATTTTGATGGCTTAACACAAGAGAATTTTATTTCTCAATCATGTTACATGCCCAAAATGGATTAGCAGTAAACCTAGACTTGCAGTCACTCAGGGACTTAGACTGAATAAGGCTCTACAGTGTTATCTGAACCACCTATAGTATTTGTTCCAAGAAAGTTTCCAAAAACTCAAACAATTGTAGAAGAAACATATCAGCTTCCCAGCCTTAGCTTTCAAATAGCATCTATGACTTCTTACGCTAACTAGTTTTATGGTATCAATCTGTGAGTAAATCTGGCAAGTACAAATGACCTATATTTGGTGAATATTTGATAATACTAACCACATCTGCAACAACTGCCATTTTTATAACTTGATATTCATCTTTTCTTAAATCAATATATCAGAAATATTTGTAGGAGATATTAACTTTGTATAATTTATGTTATAAAGATATTTGTTTAGCCTTTATTATTACTATTTGTCATCAGCTATTTTGTGGTATCTTTTGCCATACAATAGTAATGTATACTTAAATATATCCCTTTTATACTTTCATTCCTTTTGTATTTCCTGAATACCTCCTGTGCTCCGTAAGACATATAGCACTTCATTTTTCTATTATTTCTGTAGAATGTTTATTCATTTCTTTACATTTGAGTATTTACTTCATTGACATTGATTTTTTTTTTAAAGATTTTATTTATTTATTTCACAGAGGGAGAGAGATCACAAGGAGGCAGAGAGGCAGGCAGAGAGAGAGAGGGGGAAGCAGGCTCCCTGCCAAGCAGAGAGCCCGATGCGGGCCTCAATTCCAGGACCCTGAGATCATGACCTGGGCCGAAAGCAGAGGCTTTAACCCACTGAGCCACCCAGGCGCCCTTGAAATTGATTTTTAAACAATGAAGTAAGAATCTGGCTTTTCTTCTGCCAGATGATTAATTAATGCACAGCAACATTTGTTAAATAAGCAATTTCTCGCTGAATTAAAATATTTCCTTTATAACACTATATTAGATTCCTTTATAGGCTTTTTATATATTCCACTATTTACTGTGCACCTTAATGAGGCAATACACTTCCTTTTGCATGTGATGTTTTCATACTCAATTTTAATATCTAGTAAGGCAGGAACAGAACCTTTTCTTTCGGTTCTTCTTCACAATTTTCTTCTGAATTACAAAATCCTATTTAACATCCAAGGTGAAATCAAATTATTATGGAATTGCTTGAAATTATTCATTAATTTTGCAATCACTTCTATTTATAGCTACATGATTTCTTCATTTTGAACAGGTCTTGTTTAAGGTCCATTAATAATACACTGAAAACAAATTATACAGATTTTCCATTTTTGCCATTAAATTTCTTTATTGGTATTCTGTCATTTGCTATTTACGTGTTTATTGTTTACTACCATAACAGGGTATTTTTATTTCCATTTCTCAATGGTAATTGTTAATAAAGATAAAATGCTACACTGAATTTTTCGTATATTAACCTAAACAATCAACAAGCCTCCTTAGTGATGTATTTGCAGTTTCTTCAGTTTTCTAGGTATGCACTCCAGTTACCTACATCTAAGAGTAAGTTTCTCTCTCTATTTTAATGCATATACAAATTGGGGTTTTTTTTATTGTCTTGTTACATTATCAAGAAGAACAGTATTCCCACAGGACATTCTATGCTAACGGAAATGTATTAAATCTTCACTAACCAACAGGGTAGGTACTAGGAGCACATGGCTAGTGCAAATGTGGAATTGACTTAAATTTCATTTAATTGTAAATCATTTAAACTTTCACATATGAACAATGGCTACTGTGTTGGACAGTACAGATCTAAAGTACCAAAAAGAATATTGAAAAATATCATGATAACGGACATCCCTGTCTTTTTATAATTTTTAATTATCTCAGAATTTCACTATTTTGTGTGTTGTTTGCTGGTTTATCTGTGTATGTGTGTATGAATATTCTTCATTTTTTAAAAGCAGTTTCCATACATTCCTCTTTCCTTACTAATGTCTAGAAATTTAATTCAGATTGGATGCAAATTTAAGGAAGTATTTTTTAGCATATAGTTTTTCTTTTTAAATGTGTATGTGTAGTTGCTTAAGATTGGTGCCCTAATTCTGAATAAAACTTATATTTCTGTCTAAATCCTTTCCCTTTCTGGTATTATTCTTTTCACACTATGGGAAATTACATTTCTAATCAATGTATTTAGAAAAATAATAGTGCTAAGTGAATTATCCTAGAGCTTCCTAATGTGTTATAATATTAAGGTTATGATAAATGTGTAAAATTACATAAGAAACATTCCATTTTTCTATGATCTAGAATATTTAATATGACATAAAGCTTTAAGAGTTTTTTTTCATAAAGCTTTAATGTTGAAACAGAGCTCAGTAAACAATGAAGTGTTTTCGCACATGTGATTAAAAATTAAAACACTGAAATAGAGTATGAACAGGGAAGAATATTTTTTAGCGAGCAAAATTTTATTCCATGAATGAAAGTATTTACTAAACTTAAATAATGGGGCACCTGGATGGTGCAGTTAAACATCTGACTCCTGGTTTTGGCTCAGGGTCATGGGAGTCCACACATGTCAATCTCTGCACTGAGCGCAAGTCTATTTGAGATTCGCTCTCCCTCTCCCTCCGCCCCTCCTGCTCACGCTCTCTCTCTCTCTCTCTCTCTTTCTCTAAAATAAATAAATCTTAAAAAAATAAATTTAAATAATATCTTTAAAATACATTCCTCTTTTTTACTTTTAATTGATTATTGGGAAGTTAAAGAACAGATCAAGAAAATAAAAGATTACATCAGAGTTACAGTGTAGTAGTTACTTATATTCTTTTGCAGGCCTCCCAGTTGTATTAAAACTCCCTTATTATTGGACACTTGTTTACATAAAACTTATTTGAGAAGACTGTAACAGTGTAACAAAGGATGACAGAACAAACTTCAGTGAATATAAAAACTATTGTAAAAAATATTGGTTTTTATTCCTTCCACAAAAATCTGGAGAAACTTATAATCATTTGCAATATTTTTATGTGACCAGCAACTGGTTCATAATTACTCTAAATTTCAGAAAGAAAATTGAATGTGACATCTGTACCAATATGAAACAATTAAAATGGGTTTTACTTGACATGTTTCATTCTAACCACTATGTTACCAGAAAGAAGCCGGAAAGCTCTCATTGTAGGTAAAATAAACATTAGAAAATCAGTGAGCTGAAAGTTCCTTTTTTGTTATTCTCCACAGATTAAGTCTTAAGAGTCAAAGTCCTCCTTTTCCAGTCGTCTCATCCCTGTGAGAGGTTGAGACCACTCTCGCCTCCTCATAGTTAATTCTGTCACTACCCCCCCCGCCGAACTCCTCTCCTCTAAGCAATCCCGTAGAGCTCAACAAGGGAACATTTAAGGCAAAAACAAAAAGCCCACATTGGGAACCAGTTGCAACAATGTCTGAATCTGTTTCTTATGCATAATTCAGCTTTGTGGTCACTTAAAAAATAATTTTGTGAACCTGAACTGCTCTAGAAGAACTGTTTATTAATGAAAAAAAATTGTCTTGGGCGCCTGGGTGGCTCAGTGGGTTAAAGCCTCTGCTTTCGGCTCAGGTCATGATCTCAGCGTCGTGGGATCGAGGCCCGCATCGGGCTCTCTGCTCGGCGGGGAGCCTGCTTCCTCCTCTCTGTTTCTCTGCCTGCCTCTCTGCCTATTTGTAATCTCTCTCTGTCAAATAAATAAATAAAAAAAATCTTTAAAAAAAAAAATTGTCTTATAGAGAGGGAGATGTTAAAAAATAATCTACTCTGGGTGTCACATCCTAGGTAGACCACTGGCATACTTATTTTCAATTATGAAATCTGAGATTATGAAATCTTGTACTGCGCCTAGAATAGTGTTTAATAGACGTTTGTAAAGTTACTGCATCAAATATTTACATAGGGAGTGACATGACCAGAGTTTTGTTTGTAAAGGATCACATTGATACCAATCTGGAAACTAAATTACTGGAAGCTAACCCTGTTGTCAGTGAGACTACTATGGCCATAGTTGAGTAAGAAATGAAAAACCAAGATGGTAGCTCTGGAGATGGAAGAGATGGAAAAGATCAAAATACTGTTTAAGAGCTACCATCCACAGGACATAAGAGAGAAGGAGGAGTTAAGAAACTTCTAGGGTATCAAGAAGGCTAGATTTAGGAAATCAATGACACAGTCCAACTTTATACATATTTCTCTTTCTCTGATCATCCACTGATTGCTGATTCTTCCCTAGTTTTTACACATTTCTTTCTTCTAATCTAAAGATAGCACCTCAGTTACCACTCTCATGGCCTTGCTACCAGATACACCATATTAGTATGAATCCCAAATATTTTTCTGTTTCTAATACTCTTCTAAACACAAATGTTATCTATACAATTACCTACTGGATATATCTGTTTGGATATTCCAGGGATGTCTCTAACAATTTTCCAGCAATAGTAGTAAATTATGTTGTCCTACTAAAGTCAATGCATTATGACAATTTTATGAACTAAAATGCCTTTATAAAATAAAAGGATGATGGGAAGTTTATAGGTAGGAAAATAACTGTTGTTTGGAATACCAGGCAAATTCAAGTGTCTACACTCTAAAAAGATATGTAACCCAAGACAGGATTCTCACAAACAATCTCATTGTGAAGCCAAAAACATTTTCAAAATTATTAGCATCATAAGCAACCCCTAGCATACATAGCCAACAGGATGACTAGAGTCTCCCAAACTTCAAAAAATAGGAAAAAATAAAAAAGAAATGAAAAGGCCAGAAAATAAGTATGTGGAAAATCACTAAAACAAACAAACAAACAAACAAACAAACAAACAAAAACAAAAACAAAAACCCCTAAAAGCATAAAACAAAAAACAACAAATCATAAGAAAAGGCAGAGTTGAAAGAAAATCAAATAGAACATCTAAGACTAAAATGTAAGCACCGCCATTAAAAATTCATTGAATCACCCAAACAACATATTAGGTACAGAAAGAATTAATGAATTGAAATATAAGACCTTGAGATATAACCAAGAATGCAGCACAGGGA
This sequence comes from Ailurus styani, assembly GCA_002007465.1. Taxonomy (NCBI): domain Eukaryota; kingdom Metazoa; phylum Chordata; class Mammalia; order Carnivora; family Ailuridae; genus Ailurus; species Ailurus styani. The sequence continues at coordinate 7,269,074 of LNAC01000004.1, read as the reverse complement.
GATAAATAACCTTTACTTCCTATTTCGCTGAGAAAATAAAGGCCAATAGAAGAGAACTTCCAAATACATTTACCACGCCATCTGCCCATATTTTGATCCTGTACCCTTATACTTTCCAGCACCAGCCACATAATTTGGGGGCCCAAGTGCAAAAGGAAAATGGGGACCACTTGATAGAAACTTAGGGTGGTGGTAACAGAATATTAAACTAAGCACAGGACCCTTCTTAGTGCGGTGCCCTGCATGATTGCAACAGTCCATGGACACACAACAGTGTGCCCATGAAACTAGCCTTTAATTCTGCCATTACTTCTATTTTTACGGATAAGCTGTTCATCTCTGAGCTAAGGTCAGTATGTCAACAGATCACCAAATTCCAACTCCTCTTCGCTATTCAAGCTTATTCTTCCCCAATTAATTTATTAATTTAATGCACTACCAGTCACTATTCATTATTTTTGAAGAAATTGGTACACCAATATTAAACTTCATACGGAAGATGTAAACGGCAAAAATAGAGCCAAAGAACTTTGAAATGTTTGAAACAGAAGGTAAAAGCGAAGATTTTGAAGCTAAAGATTTTAAAATAAAATTTTAGAAGAAAATGTAGAATAATATATCATGTTGTGACAGGTAGAATTTTTTTTTTTTTAGGATTTTATTTATTTATTTGTCAGAGAGAGAGAGAGCACAAGCCGGCAGAGCAGCAGGCAGAGGCAGAGAGAGAAGCAGGCTCCCCACTGAGCAAGGAGCCCGATGCTGTACTCAATCCCAGGACTCTGGGATCATGACCTGAGCTGAAGGCAGCTGCTTAACCAACTGAGCCACCCAGGCGTCCCGGTAGAATTTTTTTTTTAAACAAGATTTTAAAAGCATAAATCATTAAGGAAAAAATTGATCTATTTACCTGCCTCCATCTTAATCCTTATATGACAAAAAGAAAAATAATAATAAAAAAAAAACAACCCACTCTAAGCAAACTCAAAAGACAAGGATACCTATTTGGAGAAGATATCTCTAACGCATATAACCAATAGAAAAAAATTTTTTTTCCAAAATATATAAGTAACATCTATTATTTAAATAAGAACAAGGCAGGACAGAAAACCAAGTATTTTAAAGTGTCAAAGGATACAAACAGAAACTTTCCAGGAAAGTAAACAAATAAACACCAATATTTCCTTACAAGAAAATCTAAGAAAAATAAATTCAATAAGACAGTATTTCTTAAATATCAGTATATCAGAAATCTAAAATTCTGACAACAGTTTTTGCAAATATGTGGAGAAATTAGTCTTGTACAGTGCTGTGATGAGATCATTTTGTAGATCAATTTAGCAAGACCTTGCATAACTGAAAAGCTGCTTATCCTACAATGTAGCAAGTCCACTCTTACATATCTATCCAGAATATACACGTAGATTTGTACAAGTTGTCATGCATAAGAAGCAAAAACAAGTGCAAGCAAGCCTATCAAACAAACTGCCCCTAAGTATAAGAAAGGAAAGAGTTAATTGCATTTTTTAAATAAATAGAATACTATACCATTGCAAAAGTGAAAGAAGTAGAGTTACACACGTAAATATGTATGATGTGTGAAAAAGGAAAGTTGCAAAAGAATAAGTAGAGTACAATACTCTTTATATATTAAACATATATATATATTTGCCCCGGGGTGGGTGCTTGGCTGACTCAGTCCAAAGGGCATGCAACTCTTAATCTTGGGGTCATGAGTTGGAACTTCATGTTGGATGTAGAGATTACTTAAAAATAAAATCTTAAATAAAATAAAATAAAAAGCAACTGGATAAATTATTTGTGTAAAAATCAAATACATCATTATATGACATCATAAATGAAGGGGTGCCTCAGTGGCTCATCTGGTTAAGCATTTGCCTTCCCCTCAGTTCATGATCCCAGGGTCAAGGGATCAAGCCCTGCATCTGGCTCCCTGCTTGGCAGGGAGTCTGCTTCTCTCTCTCCCTATGCCCCTCCCCCTGTTTGTACTCTCTCTCTCTCAAATAAATAAAATCTTAAACAAATAAATAAATAGGAGAAATTAATCCCAACTTCAGGCTATTGACTACTAAATAGGAAGAGAGACAGTGGAATGGACTGGAGTTAAGGTTATGTCAGACAGTAAAATGAACTTGGGTCCTTATTGATTATGAATGATAAACGCTATCCATAAAGCACGAATAAAACAAGTATCAGAGGATATGTTTCAAGTTGGAAAACAACCCCCTAATGCATGCAGCCTAAAGAAATGTTAAAACTCACTGAAGATTATTTCCATACTTAGTGACATGTAGGTAATGAAGCCTGAAAATATCACACAAAGTAAGTGGATATCAGTTGTCATCCATATTCGTGAAAGGAAAGGTATACTCCCTGACTTTCAGATGAAAAATCTACATTGCTCTTGTCATTTATGCATTTTGTTACTTAAATTTTTGTGAGAGAAAGAAAACCAAGTATTGTTACGCTTTCATTGTTCAGTCTGACTTTGGTTTTAATAAATGTCACCTGGATTCTGAATGACTTCCACATCAAAAGAGAGAAAAATGGCTGTTGTCAAAAAAATGGAAATACTCTTCTCAGTCCAGGTGAGTTTTTGGCAGGCACCCCGCTTTCTAAGCTCTCTAATGAATCATTACCATATGGACCTGACACAATCCTAATAGAACTCAGAAAAAAAATTATGCCTTGAAAATACCCTCTTCTGAATTGGCTTTGCTGTTAAGGGAGTTGAATTTGCAAATACAGTACTTTTAATTAGCCTTGTTTTTCTGTGTGCAAAATGGACAACACCTGTTTATCACTATGTTTCCATGGGGATATGGAGGATGTGGTTTTGTGATTGTTTATTACATGTTGAGGTGCCAATTAATCAACCTTTTTCTGCTTACTTTCTAGAATGCCTGTCTAGCCTGTAACAAAACTCAATTTAAATTTGTATCTTCCTTGTTTCTTCCTTTAATTCTACTCATTATATTTTGGGAATACTGTTGGCTGCATTGACATTTTCCTATTATTTTACCCCTAAACATTTTCCCCGAGGCCAGACCTTTTCTTCAAATCTTCTGATAAATCTCTCTGCAATTATGACTTCATCCTACCAAAACCACATTGGTAATTCAGCCAAAATTTGTCATATCAATGAAGAAAATTGAGTCTGTGTGTGGTATCACATGGCCAAAAGCTGTGTCATATACCTGAATATGTCCCCTGAACCCTTTGATGAAAAATGTACTAAAATGTGAAGTTCTAAGAAAGCAGGAATGGTAATCTGGTTTGCTTACTGCTATAGTAAGTATAGCCTACAGGCTATATAAGTATAGCCACAGTAGTGTCAATAAATACTTGGTAAATGGATTATTCAGAAAAAACCTCTGTTTGTATTATGGTGAAGTGGAAAGCAGCAAAGCATTAATGATAACCATTTGTTAAATATTAAAGGTTGTGAATCAAGTTAGCTCATTATTGCATAAAATATTTTCTATCATAGACAAATACACTTCATAAAGATGAAGTTGAAAAATATGTTGTAAAGCTATAATTTTTATATGGCTGAAAGACATATAAGATATATCGATTGGATTTTGCTTCTACATATTTGGGTATTCGGTTAATTGGCCGGTGACGCTTTGGATGAATAACAAACTACTTACATACATAATTCATAAATATTTATACATCTACCCATGACATTGATCTTTCTTGCCTTTATTTCAGCAAAATTAATAATTATGGTATAATCAAGATATTGGTATAATTTTTTTTACTTCAAGTGTATATAATTTGAAATATTTATCAAATGAAAATTAGATTAAATCTGAACATTTAAAAATTTCATGTTTTCAAAAAGTTTTTTCTTCAAGAGGCATTGAAAATTTATTAAAATATATATGCAAAGTGAAAATTTTTAATGAATATCAAAATTTAAAATAACGATTTACATGACTGAACTTTTAATATGATTTTTTAAAATATGACAATCTTACTAAATGTTTTAAGAAAAAACTGTCAACAGTTCTGGTTCATTTAGTTGCCAATGAAAATAATATGCTTCCCATGCTACCTATAGACCTACTTACTAACGAATTTCAGACTTATCTAAATTATTTAATATACCAAACCATTCCTCACAATTCATCTGCAACTGTGCAAATACCCCACTAATCTGTGTGTTCCTTCAGAAATGGGAGCTGGAATCAAATGAGAGGCCAGGAAACCAATACTCAATACTACTGTGAAAATAATACTTATATCTGGACATCTATTCTGTTCCCTCTATGTGAACAGAATGGATCTCTGTGAGAGAAAGGATTTAACAAAGTAATTATTTTGATTTTATATCTTAGCTGAGCACTTCTGCCACTCAAATCCCCTCTGTGCACAGAAGCAGAAATACGAGGTATCTTATAATGGAGAGGTCTGCAGGCAACACCTCGATTAAATGATCAAAGTGACCATCCATCATCAGTAATGAGACAAACCAAAATCAAATGCCTTCTGATGGAATGAAATCCGAACAGGACAGCCTCACTTGGGTAATAGTCCAAGAAGAAATGCACAACCTAAATTAATTATGAGAAAATATCAGGAAACCTAATCAAGGACATTCTAAACTTGCCTATAATTCTTGTAGTGTCAATAAAAGGCCGTGGTATTAAAAAAGACCTCATATCTTTATTTGATAATATGAAATTAGCTCTAAAATATATGTTTTAAATTTTTTAAAAAGTTGGAGAACAGTACTTCGATTTTGAAAAAAAAATAGATACACATATAAATAACTTCCAGAATGACAAACAGTTAATAGTGCCCACCTCTGGGAGTAGAATCAGGTGGCGGGTGAGAGAAAGACGTTTATTTTCTACTTCCCACTTTTCTGTACTGTATGATTTATTTTTCATCTGAACAGACATTTTCTTTTTAGAAGACTCTTAATAACTTTAAAAATTTCTTTGACTCGGGCGCCTGGGTGGCTCAGTGGGTTAAAGCCTCTGCCTTCGGCTCAGGTCATGATCCCAGGGTCCTGGGATCGAGGCCCGCATCGCATCGGGCTCTCTGCTCGGCGGAGAGCCTGCTTCCTCCTCTCTCCTCTCTCTCTGCCTGCCTCTCTGCCTACTTGTGATCCCTCTCTCTGTGTCAAATAAATAAATAAAATCTTTAAAAAAAAATTTCTTTGACTATGGCAAATTTAGTTTTGTGTCTCAGAAAATGGAAAATACTGTCAGAGGAAAAATATTGTTTTAAATCTAGTCAACACAAGACTGATGATAATACTGATCATGACACCTGAAGTGTCTTTCTGTCCTTAATCATTAACTAGCTACGGCTGTTAGGCAAGGCACTTCAATTCTTTTAGATTTAATTACACATCTTTGGAGGTGTAATTTCTTATAATTCAATAACCTTTCTCTTAAACACAGATTAAGACATTTAACATGTTGTCAACAGAGGGCAGTAATTAACCACAAATAGCCTCATGTTCCCCATGAGCCAGAAAATAATTTTCATAGAATTTGAAAGAAGATAGTATTCAGAGTACCACAGTTTTCCTTACTATTTTTGAAAATTTTGATTCTATTCCAGTTTTCTCCCATTCAAATAAATACCCCAACCAAACACTGCTTTTTCCCAAACAACTTCAGTCTTTGCATTAGGAAGATGAGACATAAGAGAGGGAAGAATGTAAAGTGAGTTTTGTTATGACAAGACAAAGCCTTGTTGATGGGAATCAGAATGTCATTTACTCTGCTTTCTAATCACTTGCATGGTAGATGTCAATACAGTAGTGCCCACGGGAAAGATCACAGATGAGAGGTTACTGTAGATTTCGTTTTTAAACTATACTTGGCTACTTATTGCCTGTAAGTGTTAAACTCTGGCAAATTGAATTAAGCTTTCCAATGTTCATATTCCTTCAAATTTAAAATATATTCTGCTAAGCGAAGTAAGTCAATCAGAGAAAGACAATTATCATATGATCTCTCTGGTATGAGGAATTTGAGGGGCAAGGTGGGGGGTCGTGGGGAGTAGGGAGAGAAAAATAATGAAACAAGGTGGGATCGGGAAGGAGACAAACCATAAGAGACTCTTAATCTCACGAAACAAACTGAGGGTTACTGGGGGGTGGGAGGATACGGATAGGGTGGATGGGTGTTGGATATCGGGGGGGGGTTTGTGCTATGGTGAGTGCTGTGAAATGTGTAAGCCTGATGATTCACAGACCTGTAGCCCTGGGGCAAATAATAAAAAAATTAAAAAAAAAAGCTTAAAATAATTTTTAAAAATTTTAAATAGTAACAATGGCTACTTTAGAGGATTATTTAAGGATTAAGATAATTATTTGTAAAAGGTATAGCAGAATACTAGGTATATATATAGTAGGTGCTCAATTATTTTTATTAATACCGTCATCATTATTATTATTGTTGCTATTAGCATATTATACATATTTCCTTGTTTTAGTAAAACTTAGTCTAATAATAGAGGAAATATTGCATTTTATCCTTAAACATATATATGTACATATATATAAATGTATATATATACACACACATAATATGTATATATTCCTTTAACAAGTAACTAATATTTTGTTTTCTTGAGCCAAGTTTTGGCAATTTGGCACACATTTTAATAATTAAAAATAAACATCAGTTTACCTTTTACCTCAATTTTAAGCTTTTTTTTTTTAATTTTATTTTTATTCTTTGCCCCAGGGGTACAGGTCTGTGAATCATCAGGCTTACACCTTTCACAGCACTCACCAAAGCACAAACCCTCCCCAATGTCCATAACCCATCCACCCTATCCCTNCCCCCCCCCCCAGTAACCTTCAGTTTGTTTCGTGAGATTAGAAGTCTCTTATGGTTTGTCTCCTTCCCCATCCCATCTTGTTTCATTATTTTTCCCTCCCTATTCCCCACGAACCCCCGCCCTGACCCTCAAGTTCCTCATATCAGAGAGATTATATGATAATTGTCTTTCTCTGATTGACTTATTTCGCTTAGCATAATACCCTCTAGTTCCATCCACGTCATTGCAAACGGCAAGATTTCTTTTCTTTTGATAGCTGCATAGTATTCCATTGTAAATTTTAAGCTTTTTAAAAGGGAAAATCTGGGATACTAAGTTTGAACTCTAATAAATCAACAAAAAAATATGCACACCAAAAAATGTAAAAAATGAATAAAGAATATAAATAACACTTCACAAAAGAAAAAGTGAAAATGTTTAATAAGAAAATGAACATTCAACTTCATTGTTACTCAATGGACTGCAAATTAAAATTTTTGTATGTTTTGCCTATAAAACTGAGAAAAACTGAGGTTATCTTTGATGGAGTTGGTATATGGATAATATCATAAGTGATGAAGTTCAGTTGGTTAAACACTGATTTAAAAATTTTAACCATAAAATTCCATTCTAAAAGTTTTAAGAAATTAATCAAGATGTGAAATGAATAAAAATTTGTTTTTACATTTCAGATATTGAAATTAGTGAAAACCTCTACCAGATAAACTAACACAGTTTTGTATAAATTAAAGAAATAGAATTTTACGTGATGCTCTTGGAATAACTTTTTTCTAAGCAGCTTTAAAAGGAGATATTTTATAAGGTGAGATATTCTTTTGTTCACTGTAATCATCATTACATCATTAGTGACATTCAGTTTATTGGTTTAAAATGAAGATTTCAAGAAGACCTGTCTCATTCTTTAATGTTTCCTTAGATCCTAGAACAGAGTTTGTCATAGGGTTAATATTCAGGAAATATGCCCATGTGGTATATTTACATGCTGTTTTATTTTATACCTTGAAATTTTTCCCAAGAAATTTGTAAGTGAAAGTATTTTAATAAAAATATATAAACTTATAAGAAATAACTTTTTAACTTTCTAAAACAAAGTTTATCTGTTAACAATATTTTTATGATTCTTACAAAAAAAATCTCATCAAATTCTGCCTGCCAACCATTCTTGCTTTTGTAGCTGTGTCTTATATCATTAGACAAAGGGAGACAGATAATCATAAATCCACATTAGGAAGCCATTTTTCTTCAGAATTCCAAATAACACTAAGCAGTATGGTTTTTTGCTTTCTTTTAGAAAAGATTAGTGAAAACACAAATATATACTTAACAAAGGGATAAAAATGAAAACATTTTTACTTTAAATAAAATATATATTTTGAATGAAAAATTATTACCCAAATAGTTATTTCATATAAGATACTTAGAAATTTAAGTGATCAGGGTAAAATAAACAAAGTATACTCAATTTCTTTTTAACCCATTATCTGGTATGACTTAAAACTTTTTTGAGATATATTATCATAAACATAATTTTTAGACTCTCATACAATACAGATACATTCTAATGTGCCTATCTACACATTACATATAGGAGTTAGACTAACTTTTACTTAGACCAACTTGAACTCTGGTCTAAGTCTTATTTTTAAATAGACTTACTAACCTTTGTACATTTTCTCCTCTACCTAAAGCTCAACAACTCTATTCTGCCTTTATAACTTTTTCTGATACTATAATAACTAGAAGAAATATTATGAGATAAGTATCTCCATAGTTTTAAATCCTATCATGTCACATTCCAAGAGAAGAATGTTAGTTCCTGGGGATATATCTTCTACTAGTGTCCTAGTACTACTGGAAGATGTAGCCATTTGCCTAATAAAATATAGAGATCCATGGATCTACAGCAACAACCTGGCTGACGTCATGAAGAAAACAGGCCGAATTTCTTTGACATAAAAGATGTAGTTGATATCAATATGGTGTCAGGGACTATAGGCTTTCTAGAATATATTTCCTGTGGAATTTAGATCTTTTACATTCATTTAAAAGTTGAAGCTTGGGCACCTGGGTGGCTCAGTGGGTTAAAGTCTCTGCCTTCGGCTCAGGTCATGATCTCAGGGTCCTGGGATCGAGCCCCGCATCGGGCTTCCTGGTCAGCGGGGAGCCTGCTTCCTCCTCTCTCTCTCTCTCTCTCTGCCTGCCTCTGCCTACTTGTGATCTCTCTCTCTGTCAAATGAATAAATAAAATCTTAAAAAAATTATNCTCTCTGCCTGCCTCTGCCTACTTGTGATCTCTCTCTCTGTCAAATGAATAAATAAAATCTTTAAAAAATTATAAAAAAAAAAAAAAAAGTAGAAGTTTTCTAACAATAGGACATTAGTTTACCAAATAATGAAACATTTGTAATTAAATAGCACGGAACTATTAAAATAATGTATTAGAAGAGTATATACTGTGAAAAAGATGTTAAATGATTAAAAACAGACTAGCTATGGATAGACACAATTTTGAAAACAGAAACATGTAATGTACATGCACCTGTATAGTGCTATTTATGAGAATATATAGAATAATTTTTGTAATGCCTATAGTTGGGCAATATATGTGAGTAATGTTTTATTTGAGTTTGGTCTTTTCTATACTTTTCTTACTTTTCTAATTAATGGATACTTTTATTTAATCAGTTATTTTACTGATATTTTATTTTATTTGAAATGAAAATCAATTGAAAGAATGCGGACTTTCTATAGCTAGATGAACTTTGCAGAGAAGCCATCTAACAGGCACAAAGCTTGCAGAGTAGAATTTCAGAGAAAGAATGTGGGACATGCTGTCAGTCAATGTAGGACCAGGCAGCTGGATAGAACACCCAAATGCGATCAGGTTTGGCAGAATTGAGCTCATGGTAGAACAGTGGTTCTAACTCAAAGTAGATTTTGCCTTCTAGGGGATATTAGACATGTCTGGAGGGGCACCTGGACATGTCTGGAGGTGGTTCAGTTGGTTAAGCATCGAATTCTTGATTTCAGCTCAGGTCATGAGATCAAGCCCTGCTTTGGGCTCTACACTGTGCATGGACCCTGCTTAAGATTCTCTGTCTCCCCCTCCCCTGCCCTTCCCCCACTCCCATTCTCTTAAAAAAATTGTCTGGAGACATTTTTAGTTGTCACCGTTACGTGGGAATTTGCTACTGGCATCTGATATATAAAAGCCAGTGAAGTTGCTACAGTGCGCAGGAAAGCCCACTGCAACAGAGAATTATCCGTCCCAAAATGTCAATAGTGGAAAGGTTTAGATATCTGGGATAAATATACAATTTAACTGCTGAGAAGGCCAATAAATTGGAGAAAGTTGTAATAAGTTAATTCAACTATGCTATTACCTGCTTTGCAGAAACCCAACCCTTCTCAAAATGAAATTCTGTTCTTATCTGAAAGAATGAGTGAAGAGTCTAAGGACCTGGGTCTTCCTCAAGTTAGTTGATCTTTGTGTGGAGAGCTATGGTTACAAAGATAGAATGAAGATGGTTGGCTGTTCTCTTGTGCTCTGAAATGCAGGGCAAGATCACATTATCTTATCAGCCAGACTCTCCAAGGGCAGGGTCTCTCAAGAGATTATGTGCTTTTTCTTGTGCTGCATTATATTTGTCCCAAGATTTATACTTGATGTTGTAAGACTTAAAGTGGTATCAAGATTACATATCAAGAATACTATTTCAGTTTTCCATTTATTAGTCCCACAGTTCACATTCTACTAAGCTGATGCTTCTGCTTATAAAGTAGACCTACCAATAAGAACTTTATTTATGCATTTTCCTCACAGTAAAAGCAAAATGGAAGCAAAAAAGAAATCCCCTCTGAGAACAAAATTCTGAAGGCATTTGTTGCCCTGCGTACATGGGGCAGACAGCTAAAGACTACTATGTTCAAATTCATACATCCTGCCAAGTCTTGTCACCTCCTTCATGAGAAAAGATATTAAAAAGAAAAATCAGTACATTTAGAAGAGGAGCACTTGTATTAGTTCTACATAGTTATTACATTAGAACTTACCAGTTATCGAATCTATGAAACTGGTAGTGAAGTTAGCCAGGAAACATTTTTGCCTTTCGTATACATTGACTTTGAAAATCATAAAAGTGAACAGTCTCATTTTATAAAAGTAAAAGACTCCCTACTCTTTTAGTCTCATTGTGATAAAAATGGCCAAATAGAATAATGTTTCAAGAACTTACTCTTTTTCTTTTTAGTCTTTTTTTAAAATAAGATTTTATTTATTTGAAAGAGAGAGACACATCGAGAGAGGGAGCACAAGCAGGGGGAGTGGGAGAGGGAGAAGCAGGCTTCCCTGCAGAGCGGGGAGCCCAATGCCAGGCTCGACCCCAGCACCCTGGGATCATGACCTGAGCCGAAGGCAGACGCCTAATGACTAAGCCATCCAGGTGCCCTGAACTTGTTCTTTTTTTAATGTTGCCTTGACACCATACTTTTTGCTTTTATTTAGGAAGATTTTAGAATTTCAAAAATTTTGGAGACAATGAACAGTGGAAATGTTCCCTCTCTAGTCTTTTGTTGTTATATATTCTAATTGATTTTTAACTTAAATATTCATAATCAAGGAAAGGTACAAGAAATAAAATATCAAGAATCTAAGTAATGATCATTTACAGTTAATAAGTGCTAACATATTCATGATATTTTCTATGTATTTTACATTTACATTTTGCTGCATAGTATTTTATATAAAATATAGTATTATGTAGTATTTTTATTTAAAAGATATAAAATATTACAATACAATTGAAGGCTTCACTATTTTTTATAGCCTTTCCCAGTTGTATTCCTCTTCTTTCCTTTTCTTTTCCTTCTTTCCAGAACAACCAACTAACATAGATGCATGTCTTTCACCACATATATCTTTACTTAATATACAGTATTACTTTTGTGTATTTCCAAAGTTAGGTAAATCATTTTTATTTTTAAGATTTTATTAACTTACTTGTCAGAGAGGGAGAGAGCACAAGCAGGGGGAGCAGCAGATAGAGGGAAAAGCAGGCTCCCCGCTAAGCAAGGAGCTCAAAGCAGAACTCGATCCCAGAACCCTGGGATCATGACCCGAGCCGAAGGCAGATGCTTAACCAACTGAGCCACCAAGGCATCCAGTAAATGATGTTTTAATTTTTGAATTTTTAAAAAAAGATTTAAAAGTAATCTTTATACCCAATGTGGAACTCAAACTTAGAATATCGAAACTAAGAGTCACTGAGCCAGCTGGGCACCCACATTTTTAACTTACTGATTTATTTTTTGAGTTCTGGACACGTTCACAGATATTCATGAACACCTACTTTTCCAAATAATAGTCTACCAAATGATTACCACAACGTATTTATCTATTCCATGTTGATTGATTTTTTGCTTATAATTTTACATTTTTATAAAAATATTGTACTTGATGTCATTGTAAATATCTACTAATGCACAAAGCAGTGTGTAATTTTTTTTCCATAAAAGAGGTAGAATTTCTCTATTTCTGATTATATGTAATTTAGAAATGACTAGATATGGCTTTAAGAAAATTTTTTTCTAGTTTACTAAGAAGGACAATAAGTAGTTATTGTTATGGCTATGGAAACATATAAGAAAGGTAACATAATGTCTAAAATAGAGAGGTAGTGTGACCTAATAAATTGTATTCTCAGAATTCAAACTATTTGGATTCAAATCCCACTGTCATTGATTAGCTCTTTGAGTTCGCATAAGTGAATGAACCATTTATCTTTATCTCCAAATAGAAAAATAGTATTACCCATTTCACGATGGTTCCTTAAATATAACACATTGAAAATAATGTCTGGCACCAAATAAGCCTTAAGTAAACACTAATTATTGTTGTTATATTTGTTATTTATATTATTGTTTTTATATGTGTAGCTATATTATCTTTACTATTAATCAAGGAGTAAGAAGGACTCAAGGGTTTTGAATACTGGAGGCAATTCTCTAGGTCTTTTAGTCCAGTTCTCTCATCCAATGTCAGGATGTCTTCAGAACAGCTTCCACATATCACCTGCCCGCCTTTATTACTTCAAGGAATGGACACACTCCTTATCACAGAATGGCTCATCCTATCTTTTTAAACTACTGTTGATAGAAAAATTATCCTAATTTTAAGCTAAAAATACATGTCCCCAATAGCTTCATCGACCTAATTATTCTCTCGGGAGCAATATAGATTAAATTTACTGTTGTTTCTACACAATCATCTCCTAAATATTTTAAGATAATATATACTATGACTCCCCACACTTTGAGTTCTCTTCTTAAAATTAAATATCCCAGGTTGCATCAATATTTTTTAGACATATGTATTTATAAGATATTTAAATGTGTGTGCCTTAAAAAACTAGGTTTTATCTTGCTACTCTGAACACACACTGCTTTGACAATTGCTCTCTAAAATTTGGTCTAGATATGAGAGCAAAATACTGCAAAGTGAAGTGGGCATGTTACTTTCTTTATGGTAGATGATATAGATTAATTACTGTGACCTAAGATTATATGATACTTTTTAAACTGACGTGTCACTTCCATGGGACTTATTTCACAGAGGCAGATGTATAACTAATCCTATACTCATCAATGAAAAGCAAAAGAATTTACCTCTTTACTCATGTTTTAGAACTACAGATATACATTCCAGATTCTCACAGAAGGAGTTAGACAAACTAAATAAGATTAGGAAAAAAACACATTAATGAAAGTGAAGGTTCTAAGTAATCTCACCATGCTATCTAATAGAATATCTGATTCTAGATGCCTAGGAAGAAAAAGCTCGGAATTCAACTTATTTTACTTTTCCTCTGAGACATTACACTTTAAAAATATCAATAAGGAGCAATAATTATGAAATGCAATGCACAGATGACACAAAAATGTAGCTTTCCCTATTTTCTTAGTTAATGTGTTTTGTCTAATGAGGAAAATCATTTGCTCAAGATGTCTGCCTGTTAATAATGCAAGTTATGACTGAGAGTCCTGTGAAGATCTCCAGAGAACACCAAATAACCTTCAGCCATGACTAGACCTTCAAGGTCCCACTGTTACCACTACTTCCAATAATTATTCTTATAAAAAAAGAAAGAATTCTACTATTAATAAAAATATGAACTACATAAAACAAAAGTAACATAATGATTCTAGTTCTCAAGTTTGTATGTAAGCTCATTTTGATTTCCATGTGAAAATTCAACCTAATTAGAGAAGTACTTGTTTTTCTATAACTGTAGTCAGTTTGTGACCATAAAATTCCTAAAAGCCCTTTTGTTATTACTATATTGCTAAACAAGAATTTACTTCAAGCTGCAACATATTTCAAGTTGATTGGTGTTTAATTTTGTTTATACTGCTGCTTATCATCAGTAAATTTCCAGAAAGCATTCCCCTCAAATTACTTCATATCCTGCAACGAAGTGCATAGAAAAAAAAAAAAAAGAAAAGAAAAGAAAAAAAGAATAGGGCTCCAGAGAGACAGAAAGAATGCAGTTCAAGGGTCCAATTTAATTCAGTATCCAGGGTTATATAATATAATAGGGATGCAATGAGAATAATATATCTTTGAGGGAAGAAGGTATATAAGTAGAAAGTGTATTATTAATTTCTGCCTAAGTTATGCTGGAGAGCAAAGTACCCCCCAAATCTATAGGGCTATTACCAAGAAAGTGTTTGTTTTTAGTTACCTTTGTGGGTCATCTGTGTTGGTGCTCCATTTCTTCTTTATTGTGAAACCACAATAAAGTGTTCAAAGGAATAACCCTCATGTAGGGGACAGGAGAGTCATCTGTCAGAGAAAATGAAAAAAAAAAGTATAGAACCATAAAATTCATAAACTTCCCATAAAGCTCATAAAAATCTGTTTAACTGTTGCTTATTTGTTTTTTTGTCTGCTCATTCTATTAGCTGAAGCTAGCAATACAGCAAAACTTGATGTTGATATAGAGGGAAAATATACTCTTGTCCCTGATTATCAAAGAGGGACCCCAAGGAAGGAGTAGCAAATATGTTTGAACAAATAATATAATCTACCACAGAGAAAAATCAAAAAGGAAGCTAAGTATTCCCTTTCTCCCTGACATATATCTAATTTCCTCCTTCCCTATGAGAAGAATTGCTTTTGGAATTGCTTTTTTTGGAAATCTCTTTTTGGAAATTAAGAAAATTGAGATGCTTAATGGTTAAAACGAAATGAATTTTTCACATTAGTGAATATAGGGACTTCATAGCTAAATTTGTTTTGTTCATAATGAAATAAATAGAGGCAATTTTGCACCCATGTTGGTATGTGTCATACCTATTATACATACAATTTGATGAAATTTAGATATCATTCCTTTTTACATTTGAAATCTGAAAATGTATATGGTTTCCATTTGTTGGTCAGTTTTCAGAAACCCACTTTCAGGAAAGTGAACTATAAGCAGTACATGGTTTAGATTTTGGATAAAGGATGAAGGCTGAGATGAAGAATGAAGCTCAAGCACTCATCCCTCATCTAATCCAATTAAAGATTTGTGGAGTTAAACTTTGTGTGATAAGTAATTGGCCGAAATATGAAGCAATAGAATATCTAATTTTTCACATTCTTTAGGCAGAAATGCATGAAATGAGTGTTTGATGTGATAAAGTTTAATTTTGTTTAAGATGTTTATAAAAACTTCTGTGGACTTTGGTTTGTAACATCAATTCTAATGTCTAATTTTGTGGTTCTCTATGTTGCAACATCATGTACTCTTCTCACAATTCCTTTAAGGAACTAACTTCCTTCCAGATTTGTCTCACTCATATTGAGTTACCTGACCTTGTTGAAACATTCAGTTTATTTTAATGGACAAGATTCTTAATGAATAAAATTAGGATATGTTTCCTGACACAAAGGACTAAAAATGGGGGGTAAAAAAAAGACTGTTTTATAGCTTGGATAGGAAATAAACGAACTCATAGTAAAGAGCCTGGAATGTTATTTGAACTGTGTGAGAGTCGGAAGGAAAAAGTTAACAGAGAATGGTAAGGAATGAAAAGGAAAGTACCTAGTATTAGGCGGGTACTTGAAACATCCAGATACTGATAGATATGAAGAGCTTTAAGATACAATGGCAAACAGTCAAATTGTTGGTGAGAAAAATTTTTTTATCCAACTAATTTAGACTTAGATTTGTACACAGTGGAATGCAAACTGGTGGTAAACCCGCATGAAGGGGCTCAGCAAAGCTCAGGGAAGAGAAAAGCTGAGTCCACAGAGTCAGTAGTGACAGACAGTCTTATCTTAACAATCATTTTTGTCATGTCCCCAGGCTGTCTTCAGGACAAGAATATGCCAGTTTGTGTCAGCTCTATGGAAACAAAATGGTGAAAAGTTTTCACTGATGTTAAGTGCAACATAAATATGAAATTGATGATGTCTGGGAAATTCATTTCAGCTCAGCTGCCGCTCCTTTTCAAAAAGAGCTCTTTACATCATAAAAAACAGATTTCTTAAATGACTTTAGGGTGTTAAAGAACAAAAATTCAACTAAGTAGATATGAAGAGCTAATGGGCTTTATTTAGCAAGTCACGAATTTGGCAGCATCCCATCTAGAAAATAGAGGAGAGCTCCAAGGACTTGTACAAAATGGAAGGTTTTTCTAGGAAGGTGGACTGAACAAGAAGGTTGTTAGCAAACGAAAAGAAAGGATTGTTCCAGGTAAAGTCACCTTTCCTTAGGGTTAAGGGCAAGAGGTCTTACTAGGTGAATTATCTGCCTTTGGGGAATGTGGAGGGCCCAGGTGACAGATCACCTCACTGGTGCTTATCAGGAAGTCCTTGACTAACCAGTTAGGATTTACATTTCTGGGGGATTTACATTTCTAATTGCAATTAGTTCGGTAGGTATTAAACCCCAGTTTAATGACTTGGCCTACGTGATGCCATGTGGGGGCCTGTGGTTGTCTTTTAACAAGGGAAAAAAGGACTGATACAAGGAAATATGTTTCTGAGTACTCAGAAGAACTTGAACTAGACCTGGAGAGGGACTTTGCTGTAAAGCTCGGGCAACCTCTCTCACCTCTCCTGCTCCCAGTCTTGCTCTTGCTTTCATTCTTTCCCTGTCTCCTGGAGGCTGCATGTTCTCTTTCATTTATTCTTTTCACCATTCTCTCTCACCTGACTTTCTTGAGTGGCAGGATATGAGGTAATAGGGATAATAATTATGCAGCAG
The DNA here is from genome assembly GCA_002007465.1 of Ailurus styani. Taxonomy (NCBI): domain Eukaryota; kingdom Metazoa; phylum Chordata; class Mammalia; order Carnivora; family Ailuridae; genus Ailurus; species Ailurus styani. The sequence goes on along the minus strand of LNAC01000004.1, from coordinate 7,251,990 downwards.
CGTTTCATTGTTAAAAGCTAAGTTTTAACACACAGCAAAGCTTTGTTTTGGTGTGAAATACAGAATATGTGTGAGAAAGGAGCACAAAAGAATATTTAAACATCTGTGCTTTGAAGTCAGGCCACATGATTTGAATCCATAAACCATACTCACCCTTCCTTAACCTGTTAAATGGCCACTGAAAGGGAGGGGAGTGGTGCCTGGGTGCCTCAGTCCTTAACCGTCTGCCTTTGGCACAAATCATGAGCCCAGGGTCCTGGGATCAAGACCCGCTCAGGGCTCCTTGCTCAGCGGGGAGCCTGCTTCTCCCTCTCTCTTTGCCCCTCCCCTGTTTGTGTTCCTTCTCTCACTGTATATCTGTCAAATAAATAAATATTAATAAAAGAGAGAAAATGGAACTTGTCGCCCCAAAAATATGCTTCTTTGGCATAAGCATTATTGCAGGCAGTTTTTTTTCGTTTGTTTGTTTTGCCAGGTTAGAAAGATAGAACATATTTAATATTTCATTGGCTTGATTTATAACTTTTATTTATTTATTTTTTTAAATTTTTAAATTGATGTATAGCTGATAATGTTACCTTAGTTTCGGGTGTACAATACAGTGATTGATCATTATGCTCACCACAAGCGTAGCTACCTACCATTTGTCACCATACAACACCATTAACTATACTCCCTATGTTGTAGCTTTTATCCCTGTTACTTACTCATTCCATAACTGAAAGTCTGTATCTCCTACTTAGGGTGACTATTTTTTTAAAAAATGACAGACACAGAAAAAGCTTTGAAAATGGATAAGTTACCCTTTTTTAAGGGACATTTATGTTTTTATAAGAGAATTCTCCATCTATACAGGTGTCTTCCTCCCTGTAGCAGGAAGAGGAATATAACTAAATCTCTAGAAATTTACCAGTGGAGAAGACAAAGACTTAAATTTGCATAGCAACCTCATCCTTATTTACTGTCTTTTCCTAACAGCCTCCCATAACTGGCTCACCCACCCCCCAAAATATTCTTTTGTCTTTAGAGGTGTTTAAGGTGGTGGCTTGAGCCACTTCAAGGAGTAACTCAGTTTTGCTAGGTATCTCCCTTGTATACAGTAGGTATACATGTGATTAAACTTGTGTTTGTTTTTTCCTGTTGATCTTTTTATCACAGAGTGGTCAGCCAAGAACCTGGAAGGGTAGAGGGAAAATAATTTTTTCTCTCCTACCCCATTGTGAGGAAGGAATAATTTTATTGGTCCTTCAAGGTCCTTCTAGCTGGAACAAGAATTAAATTGACATGAGATTAATAGGAGAAAATACTACTAATTTTGCATATATAGGTAATCCACAGGCATGGAAATTCCAAAGACAGTCAGACAAAATGAGGTATATGTGTCATTCTGAAATAAGGAGAAGGGTGTAGGGGTCTAAGACTTCAAAAGAAAAGAATGCAATTCACTGGAAGATAAAAAAGAGCAACTGTTAGGTAAACAAATGTTTGTAGGACTATCAGAAACAATGACAGCTAGTAGACTTTGATTAAACAGATCTTGCTAGGTTCTTCTCTGTCTACCATGCCTAGTTCATGTCATAATGTAGGTATCTCTAGCAATAGCTCCATACTGGAGCAGGTCTTCTATCTAAATTCTTCTAGGCAATTGTGGGGGAAGTAAATAGCCTTTCCTGAATCTTCTGGGTTTTGATTGCTTTTAACGAAAAAGTAACCATGCCAAAATGGGCCTTCTTGGGGTGGCCTGTGTTGGGCACCTACATCATAAAGAGAGTACCTTCTTCATAAGCTGGTTGTGAGAATTAAATGTGGTGATTTATGTGCTATACACCCACTAGTTATTCAATAAATATTAAAAACACAGAAGAAAAGTTACCCCTTACCCAGAGATCAAAGAACAAAACAAAAAATTCTAAGGCACAAAGACAATCTGAAATGGAGAAAACAAGAAACCGATGGATTTTCTGATCAAGTGACCTAAGCCTTCACAGGATAGTAGATTCTGATTCTGACATCTTAGGAAACCTTTAGTGATCTTAGTCTGATATGACCGTAATTCCATTAGGAAAATACTAAAAGTTAACCTCAATGACAGCAGCCTACGTCAGAGCAAATGCACATATTTAAGTATTTACAGATCATGTAAAATGTTAATATCATCATCATCACACAATAAATAGTAACAAACACAACAGTTAACATTTATTGAAAGTTTGCTATGTGTGGGAGCCTATCTCAAGTACTTTACATATGTTTTATGTGCACATACATTTATATGTATTAATCCATTTACTAGCATATCAAACCTAGGAACTTTTATTATCATTATTTTAGGGAAAAAGAAACAGAGGCACAAGAGAGTTTAAATAATTTACCAAAGGTCCAAAACTAGCAACTAGCTGAGATGCAGGGCTCACAGCCCTACCTGCTGTAACGGAAAATGCAGCATATTCCCTCTCTAATCATAGGAAACTTGAGTAGCCCCCAGATTTTTTCGTAAGTATACCCATATTGTGGATAATATAATTTGAAGAAAAAACAAACTGGAAAAAAAGTTCATTTCATTACATAACAATGTAATAATACACATATATTGCTTTAAAAATATATAACTCTGGGGGTGCCTGGGTGGCTCAGTGGGTTAAAGCCTCTGCCTTTGGCTCAGGTCATGATCTTAGGGTCCTGGGATTGAGCCCCACATAGGGCTTTCTGCTCAGCGGGGAGCCTGCTTCCTCCTCTCTCTCTGCCTGCCTCTCTGCCTACTTGTAATCTCTCTCTGTCAAATAAATAAATAAAATCTTAAAAAAAAAAAAATATATATATATAAAACTCTGGGGGGAAAGTATTTTGTTTTTTTAACTGATTACAAAAGGAATCCTAGAAAGTAAAAGAAAGGGTTATTCAAGAATACTATTATTCTAGAATACTATTCAAGAATAGTAATTGTGAATTCTTAGTGTAAACTGTTTCCTTTGTTTGGTCCATAAAAGAAAAGCCTTTCAACGAGTTTGGCAAAATTAGCCTAAATACTGTTGGAGTGACCTAAACAGGAAGCCTGGCTAGTCCCAACCGCCAGTGATCTCTGAAACCAGCTCTGAGGCTCCCTCTTTGCTCCAATAGACAGGAGCGACTTTGGGCTGTATGATCGTCAAATTCTTACCTCGCCCTTTCACTGCTAGCAGGATCAGATTACATTTCTTTCACTATTCTCCACTCCCCAGTTTCTTGATCTGTTTAAAAGAAGAAGTAGAAATCCTCTCTTCAATGCCTGGAAGGGAAAACAAAATAACCTCAACTCCACTTTGAAAAAAATCTTTCCAAGAACTTTCTTCAGAGATTTTACTCGTGAGTATTTGGTAATATACTTTCTAGCCCATGAGAAATAACCTTTATTTCTTTTTTCTTGGGAGAAAAGCAGGGTACTACTGAGAGGCAAAGTCAGCTAGGGGAGGACCCTTGTCGTTTAACCTACAATGAAAATTGACCCTTCTCTGTAAACAAACTAAACTCACGTTGCAATGCAAAATTAAGTTCTCAGCACTTTGTCTTCTTAAGGAAATATATGTGCAGCATATCTTCATGCTTTTTCTTTCAGAAGTTGGTGAGATGTAGCCTTTCTTACAGTTTGCAGCTCGTAGTGGCAATTCTTACTGATTGTGTCTGTTTAATTGGAATTTTCTGAAGATTTGGTTTACTTTTAAATATTATTTATTAACATACAAAGAAATATGATAAATAGACTCTCTGGCATGTTTAAAGAAATTTTTTCCATTGCCTTTAATTGTTGATAGTTAAAGTGAAGTATAAACATTAGAATTCTTGTAATCTAAATTAAATATTTTATGCCTACAGTAACTAATCTCTCCAAGGAAATGCTTTACAAGTCTTTAAAGACCAAAGCTCCTATTCTAAGATACTTAAATAAGAATATATAAGGATAAGAATTGCACTACAGATAGTGAAATTATGTTAATTAAAGCAATAGATCACATACCTACATGATGTACTATCATGTTCATGATGGTTATGAAAGGACATTAAAATTTGCTTCTGGTAGTAAATAAAAGCACATAATATTTAAGTACACCACTACAGAACTGTAACGAGACATTTATGTAAGTATTACCAAAAAATGAAGGCCAAGAGCAGTGCCATGTAGGAAAAAGAGAAAAGATAAGCAACAGCCACACTGAGTCACAGTGCTCTGGAAATTAGTCACAAAATGACTTTGTAAATTGTGTGATAAACACAAAGCACAGAACCCAAGCAGGAAACATACAGCCCAGAGAGTCGTATTTTATGTGTAAAGGCATAATATTTACGTCAGAAGGAAAACAAGTCAATTTTGAGATATTGCAAAGTTTTTAAACCTAACAAAATCCTTTCCTAAAACATTTTTAGATTTTCTTAATTCATCATCCTAGTGATGATTATTTCAAGACATACTATCTGGATCTCAACTAATCTTTAAACTAAAAAGTGAATAATGTCTTCAAAAATGTGTTGGAGTATGCAATCTAATTCAGAGACTATGGGTTAATAAAATGATATTAAATATTCATAGGGATCAACAGAGATTAAAATATTAATGTAAATACAGATAATTAACATTATAGACATAAAACCAAAACTTTAAAATATTTTTAACAATTTGAATAGTTATACGGGGAAACCAAATTTGTCTTTAGGTGACTGCCCATAGAATCTTGTTGGAGAACTTTAATGACATACCCATTACTATTTGGTTCTGCCGAATGGCACAAATTTTGTTTTGTTTTTGGTTTTTTAAAGATATAGTCTGATATCTTTAAGAATTTGTTTTACATCCAATGATTAGATCAAAATGCCTCTGGGAACTGTGGCTCCTGTCCCAATGAATTATGCTCTTGGTCAGTGCTTACTGGTCTGATTGATTGTCTGTAACTCTAGGCTTCACTTGCATGTTGGTCATACAACTATTTTGACTAGAATCTTCTATTATAAATATTTTTGCTAAATTGAAAGATAATTTATGAAGTGGAAAATTGTTTTTGTATTAAATTATAGCTTCATAACATCAATTTACTCTTTTCTTCAGAATTAATTTCCTGATCTTTGTTATCTGTATTATTCAAATTCAAAAGATAACTGAATAAGATGACTAACAGAAGAAAAGTCCAAATTCAAAAGGCTTTACTTATTCCCAGAATACATAGCAACTAACCAAATAGCAAATGTGCTGTATGTTCTTTAGAAATGGTTGGTTTAAATTCAGCATCAGGAACTTTTAAGACAGAGTTCACCTCATATCTCTACCTAATTAGCAGGAAAAAAAATGCAAAGTAAAAAAGTAAAGGGCAGGTAAGACAATATGAAAAGGGAAGGGAAGTACTTAGAATAGGGTTTTCAAAAATATTTACTAGTATACATTAGATAAGTTGAATGATAATATTGGTTAAAATAAGTTAATTGTCTTACCAATTTATTTTTGCTATGTAGACATGATCGAGGAACTGTACTATAATTTAATTCACCTATTTTAATAAAGGCTGTCTCCAGCCCCCTCCCTTTTCTGTTTTCCACCGAAAATATTTAACTTGGAAAATTAATTTATAGAACTGCCTTTTTAATTTTTTAAAATTTTTTTATTTTTATTTTTAAGATTTTATTTATTTATTTGACACAGAGAGAGAAATTACAAGTAGGCAGAGAGGCAGGCAGAGAGACAGGGAGAGGAGGAAGCAGGCTCCCCGCCGAGCAGAGAGCCCGACGCGGGCCTGGATCCCAGGACGCTGAGATCATGACCTGAGCCGAAAGCAGAGGCTTTAACCCACTGAGCCACCCAGGCACCCAGAACTGCCTTTTTTAAAACAAAAATATTCTTAAATGCATTTTAGTTTTTATAGAAATATACCAATACTATAATTCCCTCTGATAGTTTAATGCTTTGGAGAAATCTGAATTCAAGAAATTGAGTGACTAATGAAGTCCTTTGTCTGAATATTAAATCTAACCAAAATGAAGAAAGGTACAAGTTATTCCAGAAAGTTCTTTCATGCTAGACCCTCTCTATTGGGTCTCTGAGGTCCTCAATGACTGGTTTCTTGGTGTGATATATCATTTCCAAGAGCCCAGTCTTCCCATTACTCTTCTTTCCTTGTTTTCACTTCTTCTCCAAGTGTCAGGTATCATGTAGAAAGAGCTTAAGATTCAATTACCAAGGGACGCCTGGGTGGCTCAATCTGTTACGTGGCTGCCTTTGGCTCAGGTCATGATCTCGGGGTCCTGAAATTGAGCCCTGCATTTGGCTCTCTGCTCAGTCAGTGGTGAGTCTGCTTCTCCTTTTTCCTCTGTTATCTCTCTCTCAAATAAATAGATAAAATATTTGGGAGGAAAAAAAAAAAGATTCAACTACCAAAAGGTCAAGGGTGACCTAGTCTTTTCCACATTTCTTCTTTCCAGAACCAATAACAAAAAGCACTGGACCCATGTCAAATCTGCTCTATTCATCTCTCTTCAGGCCTTCCTTTGGGATTCTATGTTCTCTCTTGGTTGGAATAAACATGTTTTAAATTGATTTTCAAAACAAAAGAGTAAAAGGACACTATGGTCCATAGTAGAAGTCTCAGTGATGCAATATTTCTATCCCAATTGTTCCATCTGGTGGGCCAGTTTCCTGAGGTGACATGGACTTATTGCAAGGAATTCCCAAATCAAAATGTACTGGTAGCATTCTCTCTAGACTAAATAAATATTATGTTGTTGATTAGGCTATTTCAACATCAGAAATGTGAAAGAATCAATATAGCACTAATAAAATGTAGTGTTTTTATTACCAAACATAATAGGCTACCGACACCGCTCAACTGCATCACACCCTCAGCACCACCACCACGCTGCTGCCAATCTCAGTTTATCTCAATGTCTAACCTAACCTTGAACCCCATAGTAGCCCATCTTGAGACGTCACCTCATTCCTCATTCCACAAGGCTTAGAAATGGAGTAAATCTTGGGAATGGGTTGAGTCATTAGAAAAATAGTGTTTGTTGCAAATTTTGATAATATCTTTAAGGTTCATTTAGGAAACTTTAAACTATCTTAGAAAATGAATCAAAACAATTATATCATATGCCTACTCTTGCTCATTTTTGTGCCAACTATTTTCAAATATACATGAAAACAAAATGAATTTCTGATTCATGTTATATGAATGAACCCTGAAAACACTCTGCTAAGTGAAATAAACCAGACACAGAAGAACATATAGTGTATAATTCCATGTGTATATCCAGAATAGACAAGTTCACATAGCCAGAGAGTATATTAGAAGTTGCCAGCATCTAGAGGAAGGGATGAATGGTGAGTTATTGCTTAATGCATACAGAGTTTCTGTCTGGGGTGCTGAGAAATTTCAGAAATAGATAGTGGTGATGATTGTAGCATTGTGAATGGAATTAATGCTACTGAATTGTGCACTTAAAATGGTTACAGTAGCATATTTTATGGTGTATCCACCACAATAGAAAATAGTAAAAGAAAGCTATTAATAAGAATTCGGTTTGAAGAATTCTAGATTCCTAATAATATTCCCTTTACATTCTCTCAACTAATAGAATAAAAGTACAAATATTATAATGTTAGATACCTGAATTTTTAAAAATCAAAGCAGATTCTTCCTGTTTTGTTTCCTGATGAAAATGGGAACATATTTTTACCTAATATTATTGTACTGGAGGCTTGTGTTTTTTTGTCATATTGTCTTTTTTGGTTTTGGTACCAGGGTAATTTGGGCCTCACAGATTGAGTTGGCAAGTATTCCCTCCCTTCCGTTAAATTTTCTGGAGTAGTTAATGTAAAATTCATATTATTTCTTCTTTAAATGTTCAGTGGAATTCACCGGTGAAACCATCTGGGACTGAAGTTTTCTTTGTAGAAAGGTTTGTAATTACAAAATTCAGTTTAAAAAAAATAATTATAGGGATATTCAGGTTATCTATTTCTTCTTCAGTGAGCTTTGGTAGTTTGTGCCTTTCAAGAAATTGATCCTTTTATCTAAGTTGTCAAATTTATAGGCATAAAGTTGTTTATAATAGTAACTTATACTAGGATTGATAATGATATGAAACCTCTACTTGACATGAGTAATTTGTACCTTCTCTATTATCAGTCTATAACAAGGTCTTTGAACTTTTAACTTGTGTGTTTGTATATAAAATGGGCTTTTAGGCAACATATAGTTTGGTCTTGATGTTTTATTCAATCAGGCAAAATTTGCCTTTATTTATTTAATTTTTGAAGATTTTATTTGAGTGTGTGTGTGTGGGCACGTGCATGCTCACTCTAGCAGAGGGAGGGGCAGAGGGAGAGAGAAAGAGAGAGAAACCAACTTCCCTGAGCATATTCCAAGACAGGGCTTGATTCCATGACCCTGAGATCATGACCTCAGCCAAAATTAAGAGTGGGACACTTAACTGATGAGCCACCCAGGCGCCCCAGACAATATTTGGCTTTAAATTAGAACATTTACATTTGATGTGACAATTGATATGTTTGAATTTTAGTTTCTCATTAAGCTATTGTTCTATTGGTCCTATCTACTTTTGTTTTCTTTTTTACTTACTTGGAGTCTTCTTCTGAATTTAGTATTACGTGTGATAATATTTTATCTTCTTTGTTGGTTTATTTGCTCTTATGCTTTTTATTTTAGCAGCTGTTTTGGGGCTTAGAATATATAGCTTTGATATATCCCAGTCTATATTCAAGAGATTTTAAGCCATTTCTCTTATAGTACTTTTGTGTTATTATCATACATTTTGTTTCCATATATGTTATTAGTAACACACTATAATGTCATTATTCTGGCTTCAGTGAGTTATCTTTTTTTAAAAAAAAACTTTTTAATTAAATATATTTAGATTTACAGAAAATTTATGAAGCTAGAAAGACTAGCCATATGCTCTAAACTCCTTATACTAACATATTAGTATGGTACACTTGTCAAAATTGGTGAGCTAATTATCTTTTAAACAGATTTAAATGTTAAAAAAATCTTTTATGTTTGCCCATGTAGGTACATGCCCCGGCATCTTCATTCCTTTATATAGATCCACATTCCTATCTGATGCCATTTTCCTTCTTAGGCACACTCCTCTCTTTCCATGACTCCAGGTATATGTATATAAATTAGGATATTTAAAGTTACCTCACAATTCAATTATTTATACCAGTTGAAGCAAACATAACCCCAGATGATAAATATTGTAGATAAAATTTATATTTAGCATTAGAATTTGACTTTATAATCATGTATGAGAGCATGTACATTATTCGAGTTTCTACACATCTTATTTGAGTTTTAACCTCACTGAGCATAGTTGTTCAGTCCATGAAGAAAGGAAACAGTTACACAATGAGAAATCATTATACATCCACATCCTGATGTTAATGTGGTTTATAAAAAAACTGTGAGACAAACAGTTTTTCCTAGAAATGCCTAGGCCCTTCTTTGGTGCCAATAATTTTATTCCATCCGGTTCCAGACTTCCCAGGATTAACCTCTTTTTGTATGTCTTCTCTTAAGGAAATCCTGAGGAAAGATGTTTAATCAGGAGAATTTAGATTAGTTTCAGTTCATATGGCAAGAGAGATTTTTTTTTCCTACATGTCAGCTCCTTTAAAGCCATTTTAGGTTTGCATTCATTAATTAGAGCGCTTAAAAAAGCTAAAGTTCCCTGAAATGATTGTTTGCCATTTTATTGTTACATCAACATTACTCTTCCCACTACCACTTGCTGCATTCCATATTATCAGCTCCATACTCAGGAGCCAGAGAGATACAAGTGACCATCTATCCTTGTAATAGATATTGGATGCCTCACTTAAAAAGACATGAATGAGTGGGCATCCATGGATGGTCTTCAGAAATGTGTGTGAAAACAAATGTCTGTGCATATGCATATTTGCATTTTAAGAAAGGAGTCTGTAGTTTCCCTCAGGAGCTTACATATCACCAAGAAGGATATATCTGGGACGTGATTAAATATCTAAAGAAAACAGTATATACAGTTAGGATCAAAAAGAGTATCAAGTAGTAATATGTCCCAGAGAAGGCAAAATAAAGAAGTTATCTTTATAAAGTTTTTTTTTTTTTAAGATTTTTATTTTTAAGCAATCTCCATACCCAACATGGGGCTCGAACTCACAACCCTGATATCAAGAGTGGCATGCACTACCAATTGAGATAGTCAAGTGCCCCTCTTTATAAGGTTTTCGGTATGAGATAAGTTGTAAAATTATCCCATGAAAAAGAAATCTTTGCGAAAAGATCTTTTTGAGAAGCCAAAGAAGAGATTTAATCATTTTAAGATCAGTTTCCGTTCTATCATCACCCTTGAATTAGCAGATTCAATTTTTAATATCTTCAAAGCTGAGCATTAACTATATGCTTTATTTTAATTTATTTTTTTTAGATTTTATTTGTTTATTTGTCAGAGAAAAAAAAAAAGATAGAGCACATGCACAAGCAAGGGGAGCAGCAGGCAGAAGGAAAAGCAGGCTCCCTGCTGAAGAAGGAGTCCCATGCAGGGCTGATCCCAGGACCCTGGGATCATGATCTGAGCCAAAGGCAGATGCTTAACTGACTGAGCCACCGAGGCTTTCCTGCTATATGCTTTTTATATATTGGATCCTTTGCATGATACAAAAAGTATGCAATGTCATACATTTTAATAATGTAAAAATTAATTTAATTATTAAGATTTAAAGTAGCTTACCAAAAAATCAAAACTTTGTTCTCCATTCTCAGAAAATTACAACCAAAGGAATTAAGTAGGGCATTTACAAGAAGATGTTATCCAATTCCTGATTATATGAGTATGTATTAGATTGAATTTGGATAAGAAAAAAGAAATGACAATTTGGACAAGCTAACTCGTCTTTATAAAAATGTAAAATAATGAGCATCAGTTGTAAGGAACCAAGTTTTGGAAAAAGAGAACTATTTGTTGGATGCTCTGAATCAAAAAGGAAGTGGCACCATTGCCTTTCATTCTCTGGGCCCATAGTTCTCATTCTTTTATGTGTCTGACGTTTTATAGTCTTGAATGGAAGTAGCTAAAGATGAACATGCTAATGGTTCCTGGAAGCCCTTGACTCAGCTCCCTGGGGCTCCCTATTCCTTTATAGCAATGATTCAGGGAAGTTGAACTCAGGATGTCATCTGAACATACAGGTATAGTCACCAACAGCTGCAGTTTATTGTACCTAAGGATAAAAACTTTAGATAATATTTGGAACTATAACACTTTTCCAGCCAGAACAAAAGTTACCTGCTTCCTGTCCTCTTCAAAGACCTTTCTAGCTGGACTTAGAATGAAATTGACATGAGACAGATTAACAGGAGAAATCAAATTTAATATCATACATATGCAGAATCTACACAGGCATGGAAATTCCAAACATAGTCAGGCAAAATGAGATATATATGTCATCCTGAACTAAGAAGAAGGGGAAAGAGGTCTCAGACTTCAGAGAAAAGGGATGCAATTTACTGAGCAATAAGAACAGATGTTTGGTGATTAGATATTTGCACTATCACAAAGATCACTCAAGATAAAATTTTTCTCTGCTAATAACCTTTATTCTGGGAAAGACCCCCAATTTAGGTTCTTCTATGTAGTTAAGGGAGGGACAAAAGTTTTTCTTGAGCTCTTTCTTGAGGTATTGATTGCCTTCAGCTCAGAATCATCCCAAGTGGCCCATCTTGGGGCAGTCTGCTCTGGGCCCCTACATCATCACAGGCTAACAATTTGCTCTCCTTTTCTCATATAAATTGAAAGATTTCTCATATAAATCAGAAGGAGAAAATTGAGAAGACTCTAATATATTTGTCTAAACAGACTCAAAATCTGGGACTGAAACAGACTTTGAGGGGAAATAAGAAAATTGACCTGACTTTAGTTACTGATTCTTGAAATAAGAAAAGGTAGTATCAACTTGCATCCCATTAGCTATGAATCACAGTTCTAATTTGAACGGTCTCAACTGTCTTTCTATGTCTTTCCAAAGTTCATATACCCCCTGCCCATAGATGTCACATTCAATATGAGTGAATAGAATCATTAGAATTAATAAATAATTGGGGCGCCTGGTTGTCTCAGTTGGTTAAGCATCTGATTCTTGATTTTTGGCTCAGGTCATGACCTCATGGTCGTGAGGTGGAGCCCCATGTCAGGCTCTGGGCTCAGTGCAGAGTCCGCTTGAGATTCTCGCTCTCTTTCCCTCTGCCCCTCTCCACTCGTGCTCTCTCTGTCTCTCTCTAAATACAGAAACAAAATCTTAAAAAAAAGAATAATTTGTATGACCAAAAGATGATAGAGATTAGAATTAATAAATTAGTTATATAACCAAAAGAAGAGAGATAGACAGATGATAGATAGAGAGCTAGCTAGCTAGCTAGATAGGCAGACAGACATAGTTAGAGGAGCAAGGTCTGCAATGCCATTTTCCTATCTTACTCTATAAAGGTACCTAGAAAAGCAAATACAAAAAGTAGGAAAAATAGAAGCAACCATAGATTTTTCTATATCGTTCTCTCTTTTTTAATATGGATATTACTAATAATAGGGAAAGCCACAGTTAATATATTTAGTTTTTTTCTTTCTCCTCACACCTAAATTTACTGTTTCATTTGTGTTTTTTCCATTTACTTTGATTTGGAGCTATTAGCATTAGTAGTTGAACAGAACTGAGTTCTCAGAAACCTCAGTTTTGGTTTAGAATACTAACTTTATTTGCTTTTCCCCCTTAAAGACAAGACATGAAAGCAATATCTATGACAAGCTTTCTTTTAACTAAACTGGGTTCGTGTGGGAATCAGATCACTGTGATAAGGAAAGATGAACTCAAAGAAATTAATGCCACCTTCTTTTGAAAAAAAATGTCTTAGAAATTTAACTATAAAACCTAGAGAAAATGATTCTGTGCATATTTTTCTGAAAGACTTTCAGTTATTATTGGTAAATACATCATGAAGAATCTTTGGCATTTGGCATTATTTCCTTTATCATGTGTTCTACTTGGCTTCCCTCTGTTCACTGTAGTTTTAGTATTAAGAGATCTATATCACATTCTCTCCAGACTATAAAGATTTTTAGAAATATTTTTACATATTTACATTTTCCCTATTCTTAACTTTTAATTATCTCTTTATTCTCCTTCTTTCCTCCCATCTCTTCTCAATTTTCCTTCTCTACTTCTTAGGTCTCTCTTCTCTCTTAACTAGCAATAAGAATTAATATTTCTTATTGTTTAGTGGGAGATTGTTTTTCCTTTTTAAAAATACTGTGTATTTTTAAAAAACACACAAACTTTAAAAAAAATTTTAAGATTTTATTTATTTATTGGTGGAGAGAGAGAAAGAGAGAGCACAAGCAGTGGGAACAGCAGGCAGAGGGGGAAGCAGGCTCCCTGCTGAGCAAGGAGCCTGTTGTTGAGACTCAGTTCCAGGACCCTGGGATCATGATCTGAGCCAAAAGCAGACACTTAACTGACTGAGCCACCCAGGTGCCCCTAAATTTTTTTAAATTGTTTTAAATTTTTTTAACTGATGAGTTTCTTCTTGACTTGTTTTTTTTTTTTTTTTATAGGACTTAGGCCCAAAACAGAGAATAAAAATCCTCTAATTGAAACAATTTGATGAATGTTAGTTTCTAGAGAAAGTAAATAATCTGAAATTCACTTTAGGGGAAAAAAAGGAAGATATGGCACAAAAAAAAAAAAGAGGAAGATATTTGCACGAAGTAGTGGTTCTTTCTTGTGAAAATAGAAAGTGCAATTGCCTTTTCCTTGAATGGTCACAATTCCTATGTTTGAATGGAAGTTCCGCTAGTTTGTAAATGTAAGACTTTGGGGAAAAATCTGTTTCTGGGACTCAGTGTTTTCATTAAAAAATACTTATCCTTATGGTTTCTTTTATCTCTAGTTGTATATAGTTGTATCACCATGGTTTCCACTTCAGTTTTTGTTTATTTTTTTAAATAAATAGTTTATACATGTATGCTATTTGTTTGTAACATGAAGATATTCACTCTTTCTCCCTGGTGTCACCATTTTCTTTCTATGGCATTTTCTTTACTTTTATTTCTTACATTATAAATGACAAGCGGTTAAGTCTGCATCGTGAACAGCTTTTAATGTGTTATTCTTAGAAGAAACTTTATAAAATCATACCTGACAGCTGCTTCTGAATGTAAAAGAGTAACAAAGTTTTTCTATCAATGAGATTGACACAATCTAAAATACAGATCAGTGTTATGATTTGACCTATGAACTAACATTAGGGAATTTCACATTACACAATTCTCCGGAAATGTGACTTCCTGTAATAAGAGTCAGACCTAAGAGATGTTTTCCTAGAGGATTGGCCAATCTTTAAGTAAACATAAGCAGAGTCAATAGTCTGCAATTATTTCAGGAGGTTTTTTGTTGTTGTTTAGACTTTGTTTTATTTTTTAACCACTCTGTGTTTCTAATATTATTTACTTACCAAAGCATTATGTTTTGCTTGTTTCCCATATTTTATCTTTCTCTGCATATACTTCTAAAACATAATCTAAAAATTTGACTCAGGTCATTTTTAGAAATATTTTTACATATTTACATTTTCCCTATTCTTAACTTTTAATTATCTCTTTATTCTCCTTCTCAGTCAGTAGACTGAGGAAACCAGGTTGGCTCAGTCAGTAGACTGAGGAAACCATGCAATTCTTGATCTCAGGGTGGTGAGTTTGAGTCCCATGTTGGGTGGAGAGATTATTTTTAAAAATAAAAAAGTAGAAGACACTAAAACTGTTTTAAAAAAAACTTTAAAAATCTGACACTTTTATAGCAAAACATCAGACATTACTTTATGTCAAAACTGTTTTAATGGTAAGAAAAGGTAAGAAAAGGGATTCTAACTTGGGCTTTGTAGTACTGATATTTTCTCATCTCTTAAGCATCCTCCAATTAAAAGAAGTTGGAACAAATTGATTATTAACCAGTTTGTTAAAAGTAAAAATGGCAAAATAACTGCCAGTTAGGTTACATTTGGCTGGTGGTAGGACAAAACTACACCACCAGCTTAAATAATGAGGCTCCTTTCTCATTATATTATCTTATTATACAAAGCACAGAGGTAATATGCTTCAAGACTGGTTAGCAAATCCAGGTTCTTCTGTCATTTTATTTCCATCACTTGTAGCAGCTAGTTTTTTTTCTTAAGATTTTATTTATTTATTTGAGATAGAGAGAAAGCACAAATGGTGGGAGTGGCAGGCAGACAGAGGGGGAGAAGCAGACTCCCCGCTGAGCAGGGAGCCCGATGTGACCCTCGATCCCAGGACCTTGGGATCATGACCTGAGCTGAAGGCAGACGCCTAACCTACTGAGCCACCCAGGTGCCCCTAGCAGGTAGTTTTTATTTCAGGGAATTCTCAGTATTACAAGATGGTTGCTTCAGCCATAGGCATCACATAAAGACAAGTGAACAGGGACATCATGTGGCCTTTTTCATGTGGCTCCACTTAGAGCAAGGATCTTTTTCAAAAGTGCCCCATCCCTGGAAAATAGCATACTTTCTTTCTCATAGCATTGGCCAGAGATTTATCATACAGAAATAATTAAACCAATCACTGTGAGGGAACTGGAATCACCAATTAATGTGGATTAAAGAAGAGTTCATTACTTATAAATTTATTCCTGGGGCAGACATAGGCTATCTTTCCCTGAGAACTAGATTTCTGAGCATATTACTAATATCAATGAAAAGTGGTAAAGAATGGTTGTTAAATATGCAAGCAAACAAGATAACTGAAACAACAGTTTAAAAAGTTCAAAAATAAGGGGCATCTGGGTGGCTCAGTTGGTTGAGCATCCCACTTGTAATTTCAACTCAGGTCATGATCTCGGGGTCGTGAGATCCAGCCCTGAGTTGAGTTGGGCACCTCGCTCAGCAGGGAGTCTGCTTCTCTCCCTCTCCCATCCACCCTCCCCTGCTCAAGTACATGCACGCTTTCTCTCTAAATAAATAGATAAATCTTTAAAAAAGTTGAAAATATGTCCATAATCTCACTGGCCTAATGTACATTCCCTTATTAAGGCATATTTTTCTGCATGAACAATTTTTACTTATATGTTTCCTCTTGCCAACACTCCTCAAAGTCTTGCCCTTTTTGTCTTTTATGTCTGTCCAACTGATAAAATTCAACTCTGAATCCTTCCAAGTTTAATTTTTATATCTGGAGAAAAGGAGCACTGATTTTTTAAGGCACAAATTTTTATTTTAATAAGAGTTTTAATTTTGAGATTTTAATTTCAATAATACTTTAAATATTATTTTTAATATTCTTTAATAAGACATTTTCAACATCTTTTCTGTCATCTAGAGAAAATATCAAACCCTCACACTTTTAAAAGTCCACTACTTCTTGACATTTTGAACAATCTCGACCTCTTATTCACCTAGAAAATTGAATCACAGCCAGAAGATCTGCTTTCTACTTGCTCTTTAACAAGTCTCTCACAAAAGACACACATGTACATGCACACACTTGAAAATGTACCATATCCTTCTATCTCCCCACCCCCGGAAAAAAGAAAACCTCGCGTGTTAATGGAATGTACTCCTTTCCTCAGGCCACAGTCAGACCCTCTTCACCTGTTGCCCAGGACCTCCATTCATTCTACAAGATCCTCTATTCGTTTTATTTTTTTCAAAGACTTATTAATTTATTTTAGAAGGAGAGAGAGCATTTATGGGAGTTGGGGGGAGGGGCACAGGGAGAGGGGGAGAGAGAGAATCTCAAGCAGACTCCCTGCTGAGTATGGAGCCCGATGGGCTCAATCCCAAGACTCTGAGATCAAGAGTCAGGAGCATAACCAAATGAGCCGCCCAGGCGCCCCCCTATTCATTTTATTTTTGTTCTAGCTTTTGTCTCCCTTTCTCTAATGGCAGAAACATAAGACTATATCCCCCACAAAAGTTTCCCTTAAAATGGTCTCTCTTATTTTTCAGGATACACTTATAAAAGGATATCCTAACTTGCTGTTTTCACAGCCTCTGTTCTAGTTCCTTCCATAGCTCACCTGCGGCTTCCCACACCACTGCCCACACAAAATCTTTTGTAATTTTGCAAGGGTCCTGACAATGTCGTTGTCACAAAACCGCATGCATGTTTTTTTGTTTTTTTAGCTCTTGCCGTACTTTGAACCCTTTGAGCTTTAGACATACGTTGTCAACTTGCAACAATTTCTTGAAGTGCCCACTTTCCTTAATGTGCACGCCACTATAGCTTGCCAGGTTTCCCCCTGCTTCCCTGGCTAGTTCTTAGTTGTCTTCTCAGATCTCTTTTCCTCCTTCTCATTCTAAGAATTTAGTTCTATGGTATTCCTTTCCAATCTTCACACTCACCTCATAGAATCACAAATGACATAAACTAAAGTTTGTAAAAACACTTAGAAGAAGAATGCCTGCTCCATAGCAAATGCTATACAAGTACTTGTTAAATCCACAGAAGTAATTATCTTTTATACTTTGATTCTCACATTTCTATCTCTAGCAGAGATATCTGCCCTGAGCTCTACATCTACATATTGGGCTTCTTATTTCATGGCTCCGATGAATGTCTCACAAATTTTTCAAAATCAAACCGTCTCACATGGAGTTCATTACCTTCCGAAAGCAACAAGTTCCTTTTCTTAGGCTTCTCAACTCATTGCCTGGAACCATCCATTGATGCTTTTGTTAAATCAGAAACTGCAGTTGTCCCTGATTCTTCTCTCTTCCTCATCCTCCGTGTAATTTTAATCATCAAATTATCTTGAATTTACTTTTTATTTTCCTCATAAATCAGCCCACTTCTCACCACTTCCAATAATATTATATATCATGTGCACCTCTCTCGCTCTCTTTTTTAAGATTTTATTTATTTATTTGAGAGAGAGAGAGAGAGAGAGGAGGGGCAGAAGGATGGAGGGAGAGGGACAAGTAGAATCCTCACTGAGTGGTAGAGCCTGACTCGGGGCTTGATCCCAGGACCCTGAGTTCATGACCTGAGCCAAAACCAAGAGTCAGCAGCTCACATGACTTAGCCACCAACATGCTTCTTAAAATTTTGTCTTTAGTCAAGATTTTTTTTTTTTTATGTTTGTAGATGTAGCTTCTATTTCCTCTAAAGTCTGGAGAAAAAAAGAAAATATGATATACTTTATAGATTTTTAGGCACCTTTTTTAGATGTTCTTTTGTATAGACTTGTTCTACTCACTTGGTCTTTGACTGCTGGGTGAAATTTTGTGTCCTCTTCTCAAGTGTAGGGACAAACTCTCCAGGTTTTTTAAGGCTTTGAGCTATGCCCTTCATGAATGTGCTTAGCTAAGGGTTGGGTCAAAAACCAACTTCCCATCTATATGGATAGAATGATGTAGGAATATTTACACAGTAATAAATATAATCACTAATGAAGTATGGATTTTAAACTAGGAATAGAAAACATTTAGGCAACTACTAAATCAAAAATTATAATAATGACCACAGTAAAAATGTATTTTGGTTAATGAATCGTACTTATAGGATTAGCAAGCCAGAGAAACTGATTTTTATCCTGTAGTTCCTTTGGTAATATTGTCTACTCATAGTCTCTGATTCACAATAAAGATAATATTTCAAACACAAATACAGACAGCTGTAAGATATTAATATATTGAATTATATTTTCCTGAATTGGATTTCATATCTATCCCATAAGTCCTGCTTATTTTAAGGAAGCTTTGGGAGAGTCTAGGATTGAGTCCTGACTCTGTCACTTACTAGCTATCTAGGCATATGACGTTGAAAAATAAATCATGTACTTCTACCATAAATCCAATGTATCTGTCCCATTGGCTGTACAGCATTATTGTCAAGATACAGAAGCCCAACAGATAAGAAATCACTTCAAAAGAATGATAAAACATTACAAAAAATGTTTTATAATGATATATCTTTGTACTTCTAATATTTCTTAAAATAAATGTGGTATATATTCCATATAGTCAGAACCTTGTGACATTTTATCTTTATTTTAATCTTATTTCATAGGTAAATAATCCTGATACCAAAATAGTGTTTATAATGATGACTCAGTGTCCCAAGAATGTGGGACCTGGGAGGAAGTTAATAAAGCAATAAAGAAGGCTCTGAACTGACTTGTTAGAATTCGGTATGTGGCAAATGTGCAGTTACACAGCCTTAGACCTCTCTTGGGAAACTGCCAAAACATTTGCATTCCCACAATGTATTTATTCAAAAAATACTCTTTTCCTGAGAAAAGTCTGGCTCTCAAACCTCTCACTGAGATGATGCAAGTTCAGAAACTCTGCATTCAGGAAAAAGAGTGGGAAGCGTATTAAGAATAGTTTTTAACAAAAATCCATTTTCAGATCCTAGTCATCATGAATATTTGGAAATTTTCCCTTGAAAATACTACTTTTAAAAAATGAACTTCAAAACATAAAGAGAAAAGAGAAAATTATTAGAATCCCTATAGGATTTTATCTTTCCCCTTTCCCACCATAACTTTTTATCCTAATTTTTTCTTTCTTCATTCATTACCCTGTGTTTGGGTGCAGCAAACTCACACAAAATGAAAAACAACCAAGGAAGCCCATAGGTTAAAGATAAAAACAGGCTTCAGATTTTAGTGGGGCAAAGGGTAGCTCCCCCAGGGATCAGCCAAATTGAGTGGATGGCAGTAATAAACACCAAGAGGATAACAATATTAGCCACTGCTGAGCAGAAAATTGGAATTATTCTTCAAGCTATTTTTTTTTCTCTTTTCTGGTTGTCACATTTTGTCTCTCCTGTCTTTCACTGGTAAATTACAAAGAAGCAGCCAAAGTGAAATTTCTTCTCTTAGACATGGCAAAGTATGCACTGATCTCAGAAATTAATAGTAAAACTTAAAAAAGTTCAACAATATGTGAAAAAGAAAATTTGAACTGGGAAGTTTAAATTACATAAGCACCATGCTGATGGTATATAAATAAACACAGTATCCAATTTTTCCAGATTAATTAAAAAAATGATAAAATAGGGGGCACCTGAGTAGCTCAGTCGGTTAAGCGACAGCCTTTGGCTTGGGTCATGATCCCTGGGGTCCTGCGATCAAGCCCCGTTTTGGGCTCTCCTCTCTGTGGGGCGTCTGCTGCTCCCTCTGCCTCTCCCTCTGTGTGCTCTCTCTCTCTTTCCCTCTCTCAAATAAACAAATCTTTAAAAAAAGGTAAAGTAACAGAAGTTACTAATGACAGATTAGTATAAATAATGATATACTAATGTATATTATATCTAATGATAGAGTATATCTAATGATAGAGTGACTGTTGTTTTATGCCTTTCCCGAAATGATGTACTAGAAATCTAATGGTGTAATTCCAGCCTACTATTGGTCTCTTCCATTCTCTGTGAGCTTTTTGCTCTTTGAATCCTCTGTAAGTTCCCATCTTCATTAATATCCATGGCCATTCCCTTTGAGTTCTCTTTCAGTCACCAAAGCCAAATTGCCAACATATTTCTAGCTCCAACTGACCGTGATCCTTAGAAGAATATTTGCTTTACCGTAAGATCTATACTGCTCACTTTTCAATGTGTAGCCCAGCAATTTTTGTTCCGTACCTAACCAAATTAGAACAATAATGTCTCTCAGTTTGTCCCTAAACTCATCCCAAATCAGCGCTATATTTTCAATTATTTTTTAGACCTTCAAAGAGTCTTAGATAACATTCTCAAGAAAGGATAAACACCATGAACACTGAGCTGCCATTTTTACAGTACTGAACATGTTGTCAAGAATTACTGATCTAAATTGTGATAGCTACAGTTTACTGAACTAGTCACTACTCTAATTCCTTTAAAATCAAATCTCATCTAATTCCTTTTAATCCTCACACCCAATGAGGTAGGTTCTAGTAAAATACCCATTTTATAGATGAGTAAACAGAGGCAAAGAGGGGATCAATGTACCATCAAATTCAGATAATTGGTCAGTTACTGAACTGGTATTTGAAGTTTTACAGTCTGTACCAGTTTGCCAGGGCTGCCATAACAATGTGCTGTTGATTGGGTAGCTTAAACAATAGAAGTTTATTTCCTCACAGCTCTGAAACCTACAAATTGGAGATCAAGGTGTCAATAAAGACTGATTTCTTTTGAGGTCTCTCTTCTGGGCTTATAGGTAGTAAGTCTTTGCTCTGTAAGTATCCGTATCATAATTTTTCCTCTTTTTTTTATGAGGACACCAGTCATATTGGATTAGGATCCACCTCAGTCTCATTTGCCCCAATTACCTCTTAAAGGCCTTTTCTCCAAATACGGCACAATCTGAAGTACTGGAGGTAGAGACTTCAACATAAGAATTTGTAGGGGGACACAACTGAGCCCATAACAGAGTCTCACTCCACACTCTTGTTAACCACTAAACAAATCTAAAAAAGAGAAAATAAGGAAGGGGGTGGCAGCGGAGGATAGAGGGAACAAGGAAGGAAGGAAAGACAGAAGAGAAAGAAAAAAAGGAGGAAGGGAAGAAGAAAAGATATTATTTGGGATTATAGCATGGGACATTACTTGGATTGATTTGATGGTTCTTGGTTTCCATAAGGAATGTAGCCAAGCAAACCAGAGTAACCTTGTAGGCAGGGTGCTTTGTAGACATTGTTGAAGACAGATTGGGGAAGACAGTTTTGGGGAAGACATCTTGGTGTGGTGATATGACCATGAGCTCTGGAGTTACAGAGATACAGGTGCAAACTTACCTCTGTCTCATTCTATTTGGAAAAGTTATACCCTTTCTCTGAGCCTCAGTTTTCTTAAGATGGGTATAATATTTCATACAGAATAAGATTTTTAAGAGGATTATGGTTGATATGAAGTTCATAGATAAGCCTATATCCTCAATGAGTGAAAACCTCAAGGTTCTTCCCTTTTCCTTTCCATTTCTGGCTCCTCTCTTTCTAGATTCATACAAACCACTTCCCTTTCTTTCACATACTCTTTCAAGAATATTAATATCATAAATAAATAGTGAAATAACAAATAATACATTTCTTCCTAATTTCCTCTTTTGTGTCTATACTTTTGGCATCTCTCCTACAGACTACCATTTCTTTTGATTGGATTTTAGCGATCATTCTTGTTCCTCTTTTGATTTGGAAAATACCTACCACTTAAGCAAAATTTTATAAAGACAAAATCCACTCCATTTGCGTTTTCTTTTTAAAAAATTTTAAAGCAAATTTATCAATTGAACTATTTCATACTTCCAGAAAAGGAGAACAAGCAATATAAAAAACACTGTTAGAAAAAGAAATATGAATGGATGACCACTCCATCACATTTGCTTCTAATCTTTATTTTTTGGTGGGACTGGTAGAAATAAATAAAACTGCATGGATATATCCAAAGATCCACACTGTAACCTATTAATTAATTCATTATATATTAATTCACTATATCCTAATTAATTCATTTATTCACCAAGTATTACTTAGTCATTATTTTGGGTACTAAACATAAAACTGTGAATGTTATATAAAGTGTCTATGCTAAGAATGGAAAATGCTTTAGTGATGGAGACAGTGAACATGTATAAAAATAAATATGTAAATGCTGCTAAGTGCTACTCAAAAAACAAAGCAAAACATTACTAGTAGGAATGTGAAATGGTACAGCTGCTTTGAAAAACAATCTGGCAGTTCCTTAAAAGATTAAGCAGAGTTACTATATGATATAATAATTTCATTCTTGGTTATATACCCAAAAGAAATGAAAACATATGTCTGCACAAAAACTTGTGCACAAATGTTCATAACATTATTCATAATCCCCAAAAAGTGAAAAAAGCACAAATGCTCATTAACTAATAATTTATCCGATAGTGGATAAATTATGGTATCTCTGTACAATAGGATACTTTCAGCAATAAAAAGAAATGACATACTGATATATGCTATAGCATGGATGAACCTTGAAAACACTATGCTAAATTAAAGAAGCTAGACACACAAGGCCATATCATGGATTATTTCATTTGTATGAACTGTCTAGAATTAGGTGATATATAGAGACAGAAACTGGGAAGCAAGTAAGTGATGGCTAATGGATGGGAAATTTCCTTAGAGGATAATGAAAGTATTCTAAAAGCGACTGGGGCAATGTTTGTACAACTTATAGATAAACTAATAGCTACTGAACTATTGAATTATTTTTAAAAACCAAATTTACTAAAAATAAAAACTTGTGTTCATCAAGATCCTTATATGAAAAAGAAGAGATAAGACATAAACCAAGATAAAATATTTATAATGTTTATATTAACAAGGAACTTATATCCATAATAGATAAAGAACTTATACAGTTCAGTACTGAAAAGGCAAAGAAACTTAAAAAAGAAAAACCAGGTTACTGGGATAGAAAATGATGAGAAACTGGTGGTGGTTACTTTTTGAATATGGTACTCCAAGAAAATCTTTTGGAGGAGAGGATATTTGGAAAGGGTCCTAACTAAAAGAAGGAGTCTGCTATGCCAGGATCTTATAGAAGAGTATTTCCATAATAAGAAACAGTAGTCTCAACGTACTACACCTAGAATGAATATGATTTGTTCAAGAATTAGCAGTTTCACTGAAGCCAAGGGATTAGCAGGCACTGTCCATAAAGCCAAGTAATTACAGGAAAGACGTATAGGAAATAAAGTTGAAGGGGGAGTTGGAAATGACTTATTGGCACCCTTTCCCTTGGTGAAATGACCCTGCCTCACAATGATGATGATGATACAGCAAAACACTTCCCAGCTCCTGTCTTATATCTTTAACTGTCTTTACACAGGTCCACTTACAAAACATAACCTCAAATACAATCTCTCCAGACCAAATTCATCCCTAATATGCACACCAATCAATACATACATTAATTTACGTATTTGTGTGATTAGCACACTAATTCACTCAGGATATACTTGAATTCTCTGTCCTTCATACCCTGTATTTATGCTATTACTCAATTTCATCAATACTTAACTCAAAAAGTCACTCAGACCTGCCCTTTGCTCTGTAGTTCCACTCATTGTTCCCTGTTCATAATTTCAATCTGATCCTCTGCAACATTCTAGCTGCCAATTCCACTTAAACTTTGCCCTCTCAACATCTTGCTATACATGCTGGGTTTTATTAAAGCACAGATCACATCATGCTTTTTAATATTTTTCTAGATCAGACAATCTACTCACTTATCAAATGTAATATTATTGGTCAAGAAATTTTAAATGTAATATTATTTGTCAAGAAATTTTCCAAAAATATTTTATGGGAAAATAGCCCCTTGTCATATAAGTTTGGAAATGTGTTTACTATATTCTCCCATAGAAGATACGATTGCACATTACCATAATAAGGATCCTATAAACATCCTACAGTTGAGAAAACTATATAAGGTTTTTAATTCAGACTTAAGTATATATTAACCTATGAACACTTTCTTTTTATGTAACAGCTAGTAACATCTTGCTGAACTTATATTCTGAGAACACATCTTGACCTAAAGGATAAAACTGACACTGCAGATTAGTATTAAAGTGAATGGAAAATCTAAGTTATACAAGATAACTATAAATTATTCTGTGGAGTGTATAAAACATGTTAATTAAAATGCATAAATTTTTAAAACTGGAGTGGAATTTAAGGACAATGTCGTCAAAATCATGTGTTTTATAAATCAGGTTTAAAAATATGGGGCACCTGGGTGGCCCACTCAGTTAAGCGTCTGCCTTAGGCTCAGGTCATGATCCCAGGGTCCTGGGATCAAGGGCCACATTGGGCTCCCTGCTTAGCAGGGAGCCTGCTTCTCCTTTCCCTCTGCTGCTCCCCTTGCTTGTGCCCGCTCTCTCTCTCTCTCTCTCTCTCTCTCTCTCTCTCTCTCTCTCTCTCCCCATCAAATAAATAAAATATTTTAAAATATATATAAATTTATTTCCAAAGTTTACTTAACAGGTTGCAGGCAGAGCTAAGTTTAGGATTTTTAGTTTGTGGCCCCAAAATATAAATACTATTTTTATTCAAGTTAAATAATTTAACATGTGTTTGTTTTCCACTGCTATGTGCCTGGCATATTCAGATACCCTGACAATTTATCTAGGCATTTAACATTGCATTTTTATTTAACTCAGTTGGTTACATGTAAATTCCTAAGGGTCAAGGCTTCCTCTAGATTTCTTAATCTCTCTTAGTGTCTAACATATTATTATGCACAATTAGTCACTAAGACAACACATAATATGTTCTTGCTTAGATAACTTCTGATATTGAATTAGAAATTAAAAAGGATTAGCAAGAGCGAGGGCCCTCTTCCTGGTTCATAGTCGCAACTTCTCACTGTGTCCTCACATCATGGAAGGGATGAAGGATCTTTGTGGGGTCTCTAAGAACATGAATCTTACTAAGATCTAATGATCTCTGAAAGACCCTACCTCCTAATACCATCACATTTGGGAGTTAGGATTCTCTGTAAGAATTTGGGGAACACAAATAATTCAGATGATAGCATAATCCCACCAACAATGGTGAAGGTTCAAGTCATCAACACTTCATATTGTCAGTTTTTATTAATTTTTGTCATACTATCTCACAATGGTGTAATTTTAAATTTTATTATGACTAATTATGTTGAGTATCTTTTAATATGCTTATTTGCCATTTGCCTATAATCTTCTGAGACGTGCCCGATCAATCTTTAACCCTTTTTAGTTGGATATTTATTTGTAATTCCTCATACATTTGCAATGTATAATCTTCAGATACATGAGTTTCAAATACTTTCTCACAACTTGCCTTTTCAGTGTCTTAATGGTGCTTATCTTGATGAGCAGGAGTTGATTTTAATGAAATCCAATTAACAGTATTTTACTTTATAATTAGTGCTGTCTGTATCCTGATTCAGAACCTTCGCCAACCTAATCATGAACATATTCTCCTATGTTTCTTTTATAAGATTTAATGTTTTATCTTTCACATTCAGATCTTTGAATTCCTTTGAATCAATTTTTCTATATGATCCAGGTAGGGTAGCAGATATTTTTAATGGGGTCAGTATTCAAGAAATAGAGTGCAGAAAGGCAGAGTGAATTAACCAATGCATAGCTTCAGTTTGGGTTTGCTGTCTTGTTTGCCATTTTGCCATGTAACTTAGTGATGCATTTGGAAATTTTAAAAAGGAAATTAATTACAATGATCTGTAATTAGGTCAGTTCACTCTAATTGATCTCTACAATTACAGTTTTATCAGCATCATAAGAAGTTGTACTGTTTTAGGGCGCCTGGGTGGCTCAGTGGGTTAAAGCCTCTGCTTTCGGCTCAGGTCATGATCTCAGCGTCCTGGGATCGAGGCCTGCATCTGGCTCTCTGCTCAGCAGGGAGCCTGCTTCCTCCTCTCCCTGTCTCTCTGCCTGCCTCTCTGCCTACTTGTAATCTCTCTCTCTGTGTCAAATAAATAAATAAAATCTTTAAAAAAAAAAAAAAAAAGAAGTTGTACTGTTTTCTCAGTGGTGTGCCAAAATCAGTCTTTTGCTCTGGGAGGTCCTGCTAACTTGAATTCAAGTTCTGGATCAGCCATGAATTAGCTCTGGCTTGCTATAGTGCATACTCATGGTTTTATCTGTCTGACACCCTTCATTTTCTTTTGGAAGCAACAATCCACTCCTTTTGGGAGCCACCCTTGTCTGCTCTACCCTAAACCTTATACTTATGTTAAGATTTGCAACGTTACCATATTATCCTCTTCCCTAACCCTAAGAAAGTCCATGTCACCTCCTCCAAATCTATGCTGGTTTCCCGTAACAACTTTTCATCTCAAATGTATTGGTCCAAAAGTGAAGGGCGTACTTCCTCCAAATTGAAAGCATCAGTGTTATTATCTTAAGCTGTTTGGCACTAGTCCATAAAGAGAAGCAGTCGTACTGTTTTGAAGGAAAAATCTTTTAAGGTTTAAAACCCTGGAAATACCAGTGCTACACATCCTCCTATGTAGAGAAAGCTGGGCTGCACTGAAGGAGACACAAGCTTGTCTAGCAGTGGAATAGCCATGGAGGCTTCCAGTGGCACTCAGCTCCCCGACTCTCAGATCCAACCACAAACCCTTCTTTCTAATCCGAGATTGATCCACCTTCTTGGGAATGAATACGTTGATGGCCTTTTGACCCAAACTGTGTGAACTGGATTCTGATCCTTCCAACCAAGGAAAGTCTGAAACTTCTAAAATTAAACAACACTGTAGGCCAATAGTTTTGAAGAAAGTAACTTGGTGGGTTTAGAGCCCAATTTCTCATTAAGGTCTGTAGGCACCCAACTTTAGCCTGTTCCCTAAATGATGGGATAGAAAAATAGGCTATATTTTGCTCTCAAAATATAACAAGGTTGTATATCTCAAAGAAACTAATGGAAATAGAAGAGTCCTTAAAAATACATTTTCTTTTTTTTTTTAAGATTTTATTTATTTATTTGAAAGAGAGAATATGAGCAGAGAGAGGAGCAGAGGGAGAGGGAGAAGCAGACTCCCCATTGAGCAGGGAGCTCAATGTGGGGATCAATCCCAGACCCTGGGATCAGGGCCTAAGCCAAAGGCCGGTGCTACTGACCGAGCCACCCAGACACTCCAAAAACTACATTTTCAAAAATAAGATAAAGACTAGAAGTTTAGCTGATCGACTTTTCAAAATTTTATATATATAAGCATATATATACACA
This sequence comes from Ailurus styani, assembly GCA_002007465.1. Classification (NCBI taxonomy): domain Eukaryota; kingdom Metazoa; phylum Chordata; class Mammalia; order Carnivora; family Ailuridae; genus Ailurus; species Ailurus styani. The sequence goes on along the minus strand of LNAC01000004.1, from coordinate 7,224,211 downwards.
TATATATTTGTGGATTCAAATAGTTTATGATATGACATAGAAGGTATACAACATGACTACTGACAGAAAATCAAATTCATGTTAACATTTACAAAGTGTTGTGAAAAAATAGGTTGTATATTTCACTAGTGATTTTAATGAAGCTTAAAGCAAAATGGCATTACTTTATTATTTATTAAAAAGCTACATACACCTTAATGGTGTATATTGCAGCTATGATTCACTACAGGAGTAAACAGAGAATTCTCTAAATTATTTTAGATGGAATATCTGTTCTTGCACTTGTGAATGCTTGCTGATAAGATTTCTCTTTCCTTCCTGACTCTGGGAACATCAGTGGCTGAACATGTGCATGTGTTGCTTCTTTTTTTCTCCCTATGCTGTATGAACACATTTCCTTCCACCCTTGAATCCAAAGTAGAAAGAGCCTTAAAAAAAATTCAGTGTGGTTTTCCATTATTTTTTACTGTAGATCTCTAAATCATTTTGAAAGAGGAAGTCTCACTCTCCTGCTGAAATCTGTTTCCCTTAGAGTGTAAATGTGTCAGTTCATCACTTAAAGTCACTTTTCTGTGAAACTCGTTTCAATCAGATAACTCCCTAAATTGAGGGTGGAAGACTGGCATGAAGGACTTGCTAGAATGCTACAGATTTCTTTTTTCAGTAGTTCTGTCTGCTGCTATCTCATAGAAAAATCTGGGTAGAAAATTGGTTATACAAACAAATATATTTTAAAGGAAACAAAGACAAAAATTTGGGAAATGTCTTTCTTTTTGAAGAAAAGGACTAAAGCCAAGAGAAAGAGATATCAGGAATTGAAAGTTGCATTAACGAAATAATAGAAAAATGCCAGAAATATTAATATATAATTAATTCTGACTGAGAAAGAATAGCTGTAAGAAAGATGTGACAAATAGAATTTCATATGAAAATGGATCTTAATAATACTTAGGCATGTTGATCAGTTGTTGTTATTTTAATTTTAATTTTCAAGATTGAACTATGAGCTGCATACTTGAATATTAAACATATGCATTGAATATAAGTGTGTCTACAATGTTAAATGCTATATACACATGTTTTAAATATGACTCATGGAATTTGTGGACAGTGCACATTAACTGTCATAGAAGTTTACATTTGGATGTATGCATAAGATTCCTACTCGTCTACAGATAATTTGACATTAACTCTTAATTAAATATATCTGGGTTCTGTATTTCAGAGATGATTTATACAATGAAGAAAGAACAGATTTTTTGGGTGTCTGTGTATCTACTCCTTAATTGTGCCTCTGCCCCTCTCAGTGCTGTCCTTGAAACGGAAGACTATACAGATATTACAGGTAAAGTATTATAAGAATTCATATTTTTCAGCTAAACTCTCAGTTTTAATCCCAAAATATAATATGTTTTTCTCCATTGTGTGGGAAAACTAGCTTTTATGGAAATGACATCCTTCTTGGGAAATGTCTTACGTGTAATTTATCAAAAAAAAAAAAAAAAAAAAAAAAAGAACCTAGACCAAAAAAAGTCATGTTAGCAAGAAAGACTTTTTTTTTCAGAATTATCTCTGGACAATTGCAAGGAGCAAAGTGCTGTATAAATAGCTGTGAACCTTGACGCCATCCTTTAGCTGGGAAAAGTGTGAGAAAGGAAAGGAAACTTTCCTTTATTCTCAAGCTAAGAACTTCCCAAATAAGTCCAGTGTGAGACTCTGGTAAAACAGGACGTTAGGAGATCTGGCTTAATTCAAATTAGTTCTAGTCTTATTAAGCTCTGTATCTAAAAATAAAATATTAACAATCAGCAATAGAACAAGGAGAAAATTGTACAGTGATTATTTTATATTTCTTTCTTAAAAGTAATATTTTGTCGCACGTGAGTAAATTATTGATAGAGATCTCAAGTCATTGGTAATAGTGAGACAATATAAACTTCTATTCATATGAGCTTCTATTGGTATGCATGTTGATGATGTACTAAAGACTTCTATAAATACATTCTTATTTCATATATCTAGTCACCCTTGAAAGGGATTTTGTTCAATGTACTTCCCTTTGATAAAGATGGAATAAATACATCTAATGTGCTTGAAAATTGGTAGGTATTAGGGAAGCAGCGATGACTCAGACCAAGTTCTCAAGAATCTCACAATTTCACAGGGGAGACTATTAAATTGTCACTGGAAAAAAATATTGCTACAAAAACTTCCTAAAGATGAAACACTATTTAACAAAGTAAATACTATAATGTGCCTTACGAAGTGAGAATTTGGGCATTATGAAATGAGTTCTAATTCTGCATTTGTCTCATTTATCAAAAGAGATGGTTTCTAATACTCTGAAAGCTGAGAAGAGAAAGAATGTAGAGAATAAAGTCCCAACAGGGAATAAAAGCAGGCAACTCATCTTGGAAAGTGGGAGGAAAAAGGATCCCCAATATTCACCTAATCTAATGTCTCTCAGTTAGGCTGAGAAAATGCATGCCAGGTAATCAGAGGCTTCCTGACATTGTTGCTGCTGATACAGTCATCCAGGAAACCAGAATCAACCCATAAATAATTAAGCTGGAGTTTAAAATCTCTCAATAAATTCAGAACAAACCAAGCTGGCTAAGAAAACATTTTTATCTGAAAGCTAGACTTGAAGATCACTAAAATGACTGGCTGCACAGTCTTAACCAGTTTTGGGGTTTCTTTGGTTTTGCTTAGTTTTTAATCGTGAAATAGCATGATCCCACATCANCAGGAAACCAGAATCAACCCATAAATAATTAAGCTGGAGTTTAAAATCTCTCAATAAATTCAGAACAAACCAAGCTGGCTAAGAAAACATTTTTATCTGAAAGCTAGACTTGAAGATCACTAAAATGACTGGATGCACAGTCTTAACCAGTTTTGGGGTTTCTTCGGTTTTGCTTAGTTTTTAATCGTGAAATAGCATGATCCCACATCAGAATCAATTCAATTCTGAAGATACCACTTATCGCACTGGGCCAAGGTCAAGTCATCTTTTTATAGAAGTATACCATTTCATTGAATAGTGTACTATCATCTTAGAGAAAAACATACATGATTTTATCATTTCCTCTCACAAGGCTTTTTCTTAATCAGTCTAACCAGCAGGGAGGATGAAATACAATAAACTTTTTGATAATAAAAAAACATTAGTGATAAGCTCTTTTTTTAAATTCCTTGAGAGTGAGAGAGAAGATTAGCAGGGAGCATTTAGAGAAAGGCAGGTGTCTTTCATAAGATTTAGAATCAGGCGGACCTAAGTTTGCTTGTGGGGTTTGCCACACAGTAAATTTGCAGAATTAGATGAGTTATGTAAACCCTCTGACTCCCAGTGTCTTAATCGATATGTAAGTGATGCAAAAAACTATGTTCATGTGGTTGTTATATAAACTGCATAAAAGCACCTGGCACATTTTCTGGCACGGAGAAGGCAAAGAGCATATGGTTGTGTTCTTCCTTGCCAGACAAACCAAATCTTTTCGTGAACGGATCAAACAGCATGTAGACTCTTAAATAGTAAGTTATCTTAAACCTCTTGGTTTCCAAACAGATTCCAGGAGAATGACATAACATGTCCCCAAATATTATCATGAGCCCACTATCCAACGTTCCAGGAGAGAGCGAGGGGAGAGCGAGATTGTAATCCTCGGACTGTGAGACATAAAATGCAAGAAATCAATTATAAAATGATACGCTAAAAACCATAATTCTGTTCATGTGGCTGCATCAGATTAACTTTCTATTACACTGTCCTGTATATGTTTTCTAGTTATATGGGATTAGGCAGATCCTTGTCACTAACGATTTCCTTAAGTCTCAGTTTCAAGTTTCAGGAAAGCTATCCCTGACTCTCCAGACAAGGTTAGCTATCTTATTGTGCACAAACACAGCAACCTGAACTTCCTGAATGTTTATAAGTCTTCAGTGTCTGCATGCTACACNGGGGGGGGGGGGGGGGGGGGGGGCACTACTGCCCACTAATTTACTATCATATCTGCCATGACTGCGCAGTGCATGACCCATGATCCACATAGGATTGTTTACTCTGAAAAAGATTTAGCCAGTGTAAGAAATGAAAACCAACACAGACTTCCACTCCTTTTGGGTGGAGTGGCAAGGCACTACATCCGAGAGACCACACCTCATCACTCCCCCATTTCAGGGATGCTCTGCCAAGGTCGGGTCATAAGCTGACTGCACGAAAGAATATTCTAATACGTGATTCACCTAAGAAATACATTAAAATGAGAACAGTAAAGATGAGTAATTAGATAGTAAATTAATGAAACACAGTTTAAAATTAGTTCTTAGTATTTCAATTGGGAAGTTGCTATAAAATTACCTACCTTTCATAGCTGAAACATTTTCAGTTTTAATAAGGTAAATTTGAGAAAAAATGTATTGAGTGTAAACTCTAGAATTAAATCTATGTGCTAGACCTAAATGCCAATCGAGGAATCCCAGTCATACAGATCTGTGACAATATCACTTGATTTTTATGAATATGTGAGGTATCTCATATAAAACTAGGTCAGTTCTAAAACCAGTACTTATGGTGTGAACTGAGCAATTAATTTCTACAGTGCTGTTTTATAATTTGTAAAGGAAGAGAATACCTTTCAGAAGATTGTTGTGATTACTAAATAATATACCAAATGTCTGGAGCACAGTACTGAGTAAACAACATTATATTAGCTAGTATTACTACTACAAGAACAAATATGGGGCACCAGCTTTCATTTCGGTGGCAGACGACCACCACCTGGTGGCACAATTCCTAAATAGCAAGTTGAACTCGGGATGGTATACGCTTAATAGAGAAAATGTAAAATACAAGTTTGGTATGATGAAAAGGACTATCAGATATATCAAAAGTCAAAGCCAGAAGAATTATCAATCAGAAAGAATCTTATATAAACTATTATTTATTTATAAAAACTAGTTCTTCTCAATATCTACAGCAACTCAGGTTATCAGGTAAAGCCCCCCCGGGTTCCACAGGGAAGAGAATTATACTGCAGGCACCTGTCTGAGGGACTGTGTCTATAAAGATCTGAAGTCACACTGATGTGGGAATCAGGGACCATCATATTATCTACGGAGTGCTATAGGAATTTCTGAAGTAATGGTATATAGCCATATCATTCAGAGTATCAGATTATTATTATTCCTAGCTCATTTCTCAAAATTATGTATGTGACTTCTGAGATTCTGAGATCTGCTTCTAAAATCAGATATTTATAAAACTGACAAGTCAAATTTTTATCGGTCACATAAAAATGTGTGTAGAGTGTAAAACACATCGTGTTAATGCAATACTTGTTGTGGGTCGGCTCTCAGGAAAATGCACCGCTTAGGGCCTTAGATGCAAAGTCTTCTAGCTCCTCACAGCTTCTAACAAGGCAGAATGTCAGTGACAGTATTCTAAATCTTTAAGGAAGAGAATGTAATCAGCATTCACAATTATTCACAAGTGTACTACTACTCGGAAAAGGCTTTTAGTTATTTTTTATTTCACACTGACAATTGTAACTTCAGTGATGAATGGAAAACACATTTTTTCATTAATCACTTTTTTGTTGACATTCACATTTATCTATGGAAAATATTTTTACCAACTCTCTGAAATGCTATTTTATATATAATGTATATATAAGTACTATAATATATATAATACATATAATGAATTTCTATAGAGAAAAGTACTTGTGTATGTAATTTAAAGAAACTAAGAATTTCAGGGAAGTCCAAGAACATTTAAGGAAAATTATAATTCTGAAGTACCCATATTATTAGGTGCCAGAAAGTTTTGCTATGCCCTGAGAGACATTTTAAAGCCAATCATATTCAAATAAGTTCATCAGCATAACACATTCGGTACATAATTAAAAAGAAAAGAAATGAGAAAAAAAAATATATGTCACTGAATGGTTATTTACTCATTTTGGTAAATTATTTACATATATATTATAGAGAGTGATTGGCTTTAGGGATACTATATGATTGGTATAAAAATTATTCTAAAAAATTATATAGATAAACACCCAAATTATATTTTTTGATTGCACATAACCCCACAGGAAGCTGAAAACACACAAGTGCACAAAATTCAACATCAGTTAAAGGTTTGACAAGTAATAATTAGCTAACTTGATAATTAGCCAACTCATGAAAACTGTGGTGCTGAAAATATCCATGACTTTTGTAGATGAAGATCTGTGTGTCATAATAAATCTCTGTTTTATGTTATTTTACCTTATCAAATTTGGGATCTGAAAATTTACTGTTCTATCATTTCTGTCAGCTCAATTTATTTCAATTGAAAAAATTGTCAATTCAGTTATCCAAGAAATCAAAATGGTGATTTGGCATTTTATAAATTAAACTTTGATTTTTTTAAGTTTAAAAGTTGGGGGTCATGGGGGGAGGGAGGGAAAGAAATGAAACAAGATGGGATCAGGAAAGAGACAAATCATAAGAGGTTCTTAACCTCACGAAACAAACTGAGGGTTACTAGGGGGTGGGAGAGCAGGGATAGGGTGGATGGGTTATGGACATTGGGGAGGGTTTGTGCTATGGTGAGTGCTGTGAAAGGTGTAAGCCTGATGATTCACAGACCTGGGGCAAATAATAATAATAATAATAATAATAATAATAATAATAATAATAATAGTAATAATAAATTTAAAAATTTGGATGAGTGGTTGAGATAAAATTCACATGTTCATAAATAATTACTGTCAAATGAAACAGCATAATAATAAATTATATATAGAAAGCTATATTTTTAACCCTTCTAAGATTTCAGGACTTACTTATCATTTTATGACCCATATAGAAAATAAAAAAATAGCATTCCAATTACCTTATCATAAAGAGTTCTAACACTACTGAAATGTGGCTAATAATTGACATTAATTCTATATAGATCATTAAGGTAATGAAACCTGGAGGGTAGAAGAGATTTGATGAAATTATCTAATCCAACTTTTATGATATGTATATCTTCTCTTTCAAAAAATTCACACAAGTTTTGAAACTATAGGACATTCAAAATTGATTTCCTTCTAGATGGTTATATATCCACAAGCTTGTTCTTTTATTTAATGCTTTTAAAATGTTTTATATATTTTTAAATGATGACGTCCATTCATATTTTTTCAAAGTAAATTTATAGTGCATTAAACTCCTTTTTGGAAGATACCTAGACTTGATCAGTTTTAATTTAGCAGCTTACTACTGCCCTCTAAAGGGCAAATTGGCTTAGGTCATTTTAAGGCTTCACTGTCCCTCAGAAGTGATCACAGTGAATACTGAAAGTTTCAGAAAATACATTATAGACAATACTCAATACTCAAGGAGTATTAATGATATTTTTGGTATTTATTATTTTGATAGTACTAATCACAATTTTCAGTATCTATCTTACTGACAGATTCTATAAGCAAATGCAACTTACTTAAAATTAGTCCTCTATTAATTTTACTAGACTTTATCAAATTTAAAAATTTTAATTGAGTTTTCTGTATACACGAGTCCCTTCCCAAGATACAAAATTCCTCTGTGGGGTGCCTGGGTGGCTCAGAGGGGTAAAGCCTCTGCCTTCAGCTCAGGTCATGGTCTCAGGGTCCTGGGATCAAGCCCCACATCAGGCTCTCTGCTCAGTGGGGAGCCTGCTTCCTCCTCTCTCTGCCTGCCTCTCTGCCTACTTGTAATCTCTCTCTCTGTCAAATAAATAAATAAAATTTTTTAAAAAACAAAATTCCTCTGTGACTAAAATAAGTGATTGGATGTTGAAGGAAAGAATTCTAACTCAAGATCAAAAGAATTACCTCATTCTATTTTAAAATATAGACAGCATTAAGTTTTTTCAACATTGTTAAAAACCAACCATGGTAAGTAAAAGAATGGACTATGATATAGATGTATTTGTAATACCAAACACCAACATTTTCATAATTTGGGAACGGCTTAATACAGTGCGATAGTACAATATTTGTATATATGTGTGTGTGTGTGTGTATGTATATATATATGTATATATATATAAACATGTATATACTGCTGCTTTTAAAAAGTTGTTTGTATGTAAAAAATGACACAACTGTGAATCAGGGAGAGCAAATCAAAGAGCTGCCCTTGGAATTTAAAAAGATGTCTCTACTTGCAATGTCAACACAGTGGCTACCTTACAACTACTATGCATTTCCATACTGGTTGACTGGTATATGTTTAAGGCAAACCCCTAACACGAACTGATAAAATATTTTCATTTAGTATGTTTATTTACCTTTTTGATAATTTTAAATAACTTGTCATGGTTTCTTCAGCCTGTGTTGTCTCTGTTGTGCTTTTTAAGAAAAATCAGGACATACTGAAAAGGAAACAAAGAACATTATCACTGTGTGGATGAAAGGTTCTAGAACTTTTGTTTTTACCTTGTAGATGTTGAGTTGCCACCACTGAAACTTTTACATTCATTTTGTGCTTTGAAACCGGATAATGGCCCATGCAGAGCCATGACTACACAATTTTTTTTCAACATCCACACTCAACAGTGCGAAGAATTTACGTATGGGGGATGTGAAGGAAATCAGAATCGATTTGCAAGTCTGGAAGAGTGCGAAGAAAAATGCATAAAAGGTAGGTTTCTGGAGACACTTAGGTTTAGGGTTATTAGATCTTACTATAGATTTGATAATTTTAGGAAAAGAAATTAGAACTATTTGAACATTCCAAGGAATAATTTTTCACATTTTTGGCATTCATGTTCAACTACTATTTTTCATTTTTCATATCAGTTATTACAAATTACATTAAGCCCCATTTGTTATCCTCTATTTTTCTCCATAACAAAGAAAGAAGAAAAACCTTTAAGGTCACTGATTTTATATCTGCAGTGAAGTGGGCTTAATTCAGCCTCCTGGGCAGCTATGAGTTGGCAGGAAAGAAATTGTTAGTTATATTGACTTAGTCTTCCCTTTATCAGTACAGGGATCTGATAGCTAGCTCCTATCAAAGCCACTCTGCACTTGGCACTCAGTAGCTACTAATTAGAAAATTCTAAACCACATCAGAAAGCAGAAATATATATATGAAAATTAAGTCATTCTCTTCCTAAGGAGAATGGAATAGTATAGAAAAGAAAATATGAACCTTACTGACTCATGTAGACTTTCCCAAGTCCAACTTTTCATATTTTTACTAATTTATAATGTTTCAAAGTATATCATATTATATTGTTGGTAAGCTTTATGGAATAGTTTTATTTTGTTTTAATCCTATTAAAACAACATTTCCCCCTGAATTTTATAAAGTATATTATGGTTTTATCTCATCTCACTGAGATAAATTCCAGATAAATGCCGGTCAAAATTTTGAATGCTTTTATGTCTGTTTAATTCTTCTGAATTGTAAGCTACTTAAAGGATAGAAGAATCTGAATTATCTTTATCTCCCCAGTGTCTTGACCCGAATTTCCCCATAGTATGTTATTAGAGCTAGTTGAATTAAATGGTAGCACTCTAGAGATGGTATCTTTAGTTAGTAACACGAGGTGTCTTGCTTTTTGGTAAACAGACAGCTCTGCATTGTCACTTTGTAATGCTTTCCCGAACAACTTTTATAAAATAGCCTTGGCTTCATGATGCTCTTGGTCTGTGGGAAAATCTCACCATGGTAAAAAGAGAGAACTTCTCCCCTGTGTGACTCTGTGAGGTGCTTTTTTTGTACGTTCCAGAGCTGACAGAAAAGGATTGATGTGAATATATTTCTTTGACCTTGAGCACTTATGTCCTTCTTTCTTCTCCATGCAAGTGCTGGAAATGTCACTAACACAGATTAAGCAGTTCAGTGGTCTTCTGTGGGGCCTCTGTTTTTGGTGATTGCCTGGTCATTTTCCATTCATTATACCTCGTTCTTGTCCATACTGGGCCAAGTATGCTTTTATGTTTAGTTGAATAGCACTTGGGTTCAGCACCTTGTCTAGAGGCCTATTTGCCTCATTCTTTGTAATTCTCATCTTTCCCTTTAGCAGCTTACACATTTTCATTAATTGGCTTCTTTCCTGTAATACATACCTGTTTCTTCTATTTAACCATTGTATAAAATTTACCCTTTACCTTAGAAATTAATCAAATATAATTATTTTGATTTTCAGTGACTTCCTTGCTTATAGTATTTTCTAAAACATCATTCCTATCTAGCATATAAATATGAGGCTCTGGTTTCCATCTCCTTATTACATCTTCAAAAACCACTTATTATTTGAATATGTGAGTGTTTTGTATAGTAAACTACCATTAAGGACATAACTAGCATATAGAAAAAGGATTGCTAGGCTTTTAAAAAACCACCTGAAGATAAAATTCCATCTTCAGCTATGATGGAGTAGCCGAAACTGAACTTTCTTTTTTTTTTTTTTTAAGATTTTATTTTTATTTATTTGACACAGAGAGCGAGATTACAAGTAGGCAGAGAGGCAGGCAGAGAGAGAGGAGGAAGCAGGCTCCCCGCTGAGCAGGGAGCCCGATGCGGGGCTTGATCCCAGGACCCTGAGATCATGACCTGAGCCGAAGGCAGAGGCTTTAACCCACCGAGCCACCCAGGAGCCCCTGAACTTTCTCTCATAATACAAATGACTAGAAAGTTGTACAAAATATATGAAGCAACTGTTGGCAGACAGGGATCAAAAGGCAGTGCAGGATTGTGATCTCTGAGAGAAGGGAAACATGTGAGGTGAGTCCAGTCTCCCCAGCTTTCTGCATGAAGGCACTTCTGAACCACAGCCACAGGAGGGGAGCCCAAGCACTGGATGGTGGTCTCCCTGGTAGAGAATATGGAGACTGGGGATTAGGAGACTAAGGTCACTGGGTCTGGGGGCAAACTAACCGGGAGAAAATGGACATATGTAGAGAAAAAGCTAAAAAGTCAGAAGATGGGGGCGCCTGGGTGGCTCAGTGGGTTAAAGCCTCTGCCTTCGGCTCAGGTCATGATCTCAGGGTCCTGGGATCGAGCCCCGCATCGGGCTCCCTGCTCAGCGGGGAGCCTGCTTCCCCCTCTCTCTCTGCCTGCCTCTCTGCCTACTTGTGATCTCTCTCTCTCTGTCAAATAAATAAATAAAAATCTTAAAACAAAAAGAAGACGAGTCCCTTTGAGTTTGTGACTGAACAACAAAACTGCATGCATTTGGTGAAATTCCCTAAGTTTGAGAAAATAATTAAAGGGATTTATAAATGGAACATCTCCCAGAACACCCACATGACTGAGAGAAAACCCAATTATATACATGACAAATTTTAGGAATTTGCCCATGGTTTTAGAAATCTCATTGGATAAAAGGACAGTGTGAATATTTACACACACACACACACACACACATACATACTGTCAATGAGTAAATAGACAATTAGACAAAAATTTTAAAAAGACAATTCCATATAAAATAATAGAACATGAAATTCTTAGTGATGAATTTAAATAAAAAAGCACATAACATTTACAATGAAATTATAAAACACTGTTAAAAAGTCATTGTCAAATAAAGAAGACTTTAGTGAGCAGAGACATAAAACAATAGATTGAAAGACTCACTTTAGTTAAGATGTAAATTCTCTGCCAATGAATCTGGAAATTTTATCCTGTGCCAATCAAATTCCAGCACATTTTTGTTTGTGTATTAATTAGTCAACTCTAAAATTGATATGCACTACAAAGGACCTAGGATGACTAAAACAATTTTGAATAAAGGAGCAAATTTTGAGGACTTTATCTGATTTCCATTTTTAAAAAAGATTTTGTTTATTTTAGAAAGAGAGGGAGAGGGACAGAGGGAGAGAGAGGGAGGAGAGAAAGAACCTCGAGCAGACTCTGTGCTGAGCTCAGAGCCAGTGTGGGCCTTGATCTCACACCCTGGAGATCATGACCTGAGCTGAAACCAAGAGTCAGATGCTAACAGTCTGAGGCACTCAGGTGCCCCAGGCTTTATCTGATTTCAAGAGTTATAGCACAGCTGCCAAAATTGAGCAGAATGATGCGAGTATAAGGATAGACAGAAATCAATGGAATAGAATAGTCCGGAAATAGACAATACCATCAGAGTTAACTGATTTTCTATGAGGATGGACACATTATGTTATAAATAGAGTAACAGTTTAATAAAAAGTGATAGATGTCATAAACGCTTGTTTTGTTTCAATCCTGAATGTTGTTATTCTCTGAAGCTCAGTTTCTTCCTGTGCACATTGATGATGTGATGATCACATGGACCAAAATCATTAATGTTATGTATGCTAATATTTATATTACTTGTTCAAGGGAAAGATCCTTTCAAGTAAATAATGTGATTGTAGGCTTGAAAGCACTTAGAAACATTAGAAAATAATGACATCAACATGTTGTCCTTTTCTCCTGCCATGCCTGTTAATGTCTCTAGCTGCTAAATTATATACTTTTTTCATTATGCTCATAGTAGTTTAAAATTTTGTGCATGTATAAAACATGCTGCTTAGTTACTGTGATAAGGTATAAATATTATGGAAGCAGCCAGTGAAATCTCTCTATGCTGGCCCTCTCTATGCTGAGAACCTAATTATTTTACAGTTAACCAAGATCAATGTGACTATTTTGAGAAATTTTTGGTTGTTTTTTATTTAATATGTGTTAATTACTTTTAATTACTTAACATTCTGTTGACAGGGCGCCTGGGTGGCTCAGTGGGTTAAAGCCGCTGCCTTCGGCTCAGGTCATGATCCCAGGGTCCTGGGATCGAGGCCCGCATCGGGCTCTCTGCTCAGCAGGGAGCCTGCTTCCTCCTCTCTCCTCTCTCTCTGCCTGCCTCTCTGCCTACTTGTAATCTCTCTCTCTGTGTCAAATGAATAAATAAAATCTTTAAAAAAAAAAACATTTTGTTGACAGAATGTTACTAAGTGTTTCATTATAGAAATTCATATTACTTTTTATTTTTAAGAGAGAGAGAGTTTGTGTGACCAAGGGGGAGAGGTGGGGGGAGAGGTGGGGGGAGAGGGAGAGGGAGAGGGAGAGAGAATCCCAAGCAGGCTCTATGCCCAGCAGGAGCCCGATAAGAGGGTCCATCTCAGGAAAGTGAGATCATGACCCTAGCCAAAATCAAGAGTTGGATGTTTAAATGACTGAGCTACCCAGGTGCCCCCAAAATTCACATCCCTTTTTAAGTGCTTTTCCTAGGTAAAGGGAAGATGGTATAAGTATAGGAAACATAAAATCAAAATACAATTTATATTTTATATTAAGGCTTGAAAGCTGAAGTTTGTATTATTTGGGAAGGCCAATTAGAACTCTATCTTGTAAACTGCCATGTTTCAGAATAAAGGCAAGCCAAGTATTTCAGGGAAAAGGAACTATGAGAGTGTTTAGTTTGCTATGTAAGCACAGCTCTCCGTTTGCACATAAAGTTGTTTTATTAATTTTTTCCAAATATGTATAATTTTTGGTATATTTACCTATGTAATAATAGAGACATGAAAATAAGGTTAATAATTTTTTTTAAAAGATAAGTCAAGTTTTTCCATTCTCTTTACCATTTCATGTTTTATTTGTTTGGAATCATGAAGACCTATTCAGTCATAATGAGAATGTTCTGCCCATATAGTCATTTTTCCACCTGCTTAGAATATTTTCTAGGCTGACTTCACCAAATAACAATCATTAAAAGTTAGTCTTAAGCTCTCACCCTCTGCTTCCCAATATAAGAGAAAAAGATGAAGAAAGAATCGGGAGTAAAATTACTAGAATATGTCACATAATTATGAATTAATTTGTTAGATAGTAATTGTATTATAACATCCATAATAAAATATTTAAAATATGAATTCACATATGTTGGGGTTCAAGGAATTACTAAAATGGGAATTAGTAAAAAATACTCCTGAAGACATCATTAATAAATGTTATGCTCTAAATAAATCTAGGAAAAGATAATTTGGATAATTTGCTGTAAAACTTATCTATTTTTTCAGACTGTAATTGGTTGGCATAAACACCAATTAAATAGGGTACCCATGTTATTTTCAGAATCCTCAAAGATAATCATTGGCATTACAAATATAGTTAAATTCCAGTGCGCCAAAACACGTATTTGAGTTAGTTCACATGCATGCCAGCTAAATTAATCCAACTTGGAATGGAATCAGAAAACAAACAAGTTATCTCTTTTAATATTGCATGAACACTGAAATCAAGCATTTCTATGTTCCTATCCAATGGCTACTGTCAGTAGGCAAAACAATAAAAATGATTATTTAGCACTTAGTTTGATATAATATTTATTCGTGTATATTCCTTCTTTGCCCTCATAAATTAAAACTGTAACAAGTTAATTGTGGATTAAAATATTTCAATATAAGCTTATTATGACAATCCACTATCTAAATGAGACACATTGACAGTTATTTACAATGAGAAAGACTCCTGAGGTTTCCTTAATATTTAAAATACAATTATACATATATTACTTTTTTTTTTTTTAAGATTTTATTTATTTATTTCACAGAGGGAGAGAGATCACAAGAAGGCAAAGAGGCAGGCAGAGAGAGAAGGGGAAGCAGGCTCCCTGCCGAGCAGAGAGCCTGATGCGGGCCTCGATCCCAGGACCCTGAGATCATGACCTGAGCCGAAAGCAGAGGCTTTAACCCACTGAGCCACCCAGGCGCCCCATATATTACTTTTTTAAAAGACTATTTAATAAAACATAGGAAAATTTTAAAAAGAGGCCTCATTACCTTCTGTTTCAAAGATGTTTTACTCTGCAAAGAATGACCTAACTGCTGATTTTTGGCTGAAAGGGGCATATAAACCAACTCATTCCCCCAACCCCCTGTCTCTCTGGCCATCCAACTAATTATAAACTGTCTTGAACAAAGCTTTTCTCTGCAAAACAAATGACTATGCAACAAACATCACTCAGCCTTCCTAGCGTTTACCTGCGCAAATTAAAACTTCACATATTATATTGATTTGAGTTTCATTACAAGTCATTTAAATTAGAACTTAGAAACCATACTTGAATATAGTTCAGCAAAGACAAGTAACATTCTAGTTTTTGTGGAGTAATTCCATTAATTCTTGGAGGTGAAACCAAAAAATATGTCACAGATACCTTTTGCTTCATTTCTCTTCTGTCTTCGGAAATAATAAAACTTGTGATTGGGTTGAAGCAATGCAGCAGGGGAAGGAATCAGGAAAGGAGATAATTCTGGTTCCTTCTACCCCTACTACCACTTCTCTATAGAAATGATCTGTTTTGATATGCAAAGTATGCTGCTTGAATTACTTTCATACTTCACATAATCTTAATGATTTTCAGTCACAGGTGTTCTGAATAGCAATTGTTCATCACGAATTCTTCTGTCCATGTGTTAGAAACTTTTGACACTGGTTTTAAGACATTATATGTTAAACATAGATGGTCTCATATTTATAAAAATTAAAATTATTTAATCTTTAGAGAAAATAAGGAATTTAAGCTACTTATTGACATTTTGCATAAGAATAATTTTAATGGTAATAAATACATCATCCTAGTTTGTTAAATTGAAATTTATATATAATTTATTTATTTAAATTGTGGTAACTGATGCACATACTGTTTTTTCTTGCAGTTTATCCAAAGACTAGGACAGAGCTAAAATTCGAAAAAGGTAAACATTCATTTATATGCTAATTAGAGTTTATGTAAGACACTTAGAAGTTCGATTCTTAGTTTTCTTTGATATGGAGTTCATCATAAATCCATATGATCTTTTAAATTGTGTTTTGCTTCGGTGGATATAATGAAAAATTTTAAATAACATATATGATATTTGGTAGGGAAGTCTTCAAACACTGTATGTACTCTCATTCTAATGCAGCATGATATTTAGTACTAGATCAGCCAAATTCCAAAGCCATGCACATGCTATTTTAAAATCTCCCGAACAGTAATTTAGATGCTGCTAATCTTACTTTAGTTCTCAGATCTCTAGTCCCTTGATAATCTCAGCATTGTGTATCTTTAGCAAGTTATATCCAGTATTTCCTTGAATTGATACATATCTTTGAGTTGTCAAAGTCTATATGCAGAAGTAAATGGAGATATTTAACAATAAGTGATTGCTCTTATCAACATTATTTAGTATGTGTGCATACTTTATATTTTGTGATTAAAATTATTTATTGGTTTTAAATTTAAATTTATATTAAATAGTTTTCTGATTAATATGGTATATTAACACATGAAACAAATATATCAGTAGATCAAGAAAGACATTCATTTTAGTAAAGGTCTAGAAACTGACTTGGTCCAACTACCATTTATGTCATTTACTTTTGAATGAGAAAAACTGAACAAAGAGATCAAATTATTTAACTTGGGAAATGAAAGAGTCACAAAATTCAAAGTGCACTTTAATTTTTCTGACTTTGATTTAATTGTGGGAGAGAGAGTTGAAAGCTTTTGTGACTGATAAACTTAAGACTTACTAGACTTTGAATCAAAATTTATAAAATAAATTCAGTGGCAAAGTTTGTACAAACACTGTCAGTGAATGTATTTATTTATAAATTTTAAAATAGCTTTCTATAAATATTGAATTAATCTTTACAGATATGTTCAGTGTTTCAAGTAAATGAAATTATCTGCAGTATCAAAGAATACAGGATATTTACAAATAGAGGGTTTCATCTACCAAGTAAAAGATGATTGTGAACGGAAATACCAACATTTAAACATTAGGGTATTTTTTTAAAAATGTGAAATTAAGAAAAAAAATGTATGCAGATAAAACACTATAAAATTATGCTATTTAATGTATATGTAATGATTTGGAATGCAATCATTCTTTTTCTTCTGCTAATTCATATTAATTTATATTTTCCAAAAATGCAGTATTTTATTTTTACCAAAGTTAATTGGCTCCAAACAGGCAAAAATTGACAGTGTATGAAAAACAGTCATATACATTATAAAGCACAGTATAAATTGCTAGCTGTGAGGAAAAAGAATATGGTATGCAAAGGGGCATACCTCTGCTATGAACTAGAGGAATCACTTGTGCTATTTGAACTCCTATTTCCCTGACTATAAAATGAGCACATTAAGGGAAATAGAGCTTTCTTACCTCTAACAAGTTCTAAATCTACATTGTTTATGAGCTTTTTCAGAGTGGCAATAACTTGATTAGGAAAAAAATATAACATTTCCTTAGATACAAGGTAAAAATGTTCTCTATTCCATGTAGGCTTATGGATTTCTTAATCATCCTAGAATAGTGGCAGTATTCAAGGTCTCCTCAATTTTGATGATAACATACTCAGTTCATTACATTGCTTTGCTCAGTGAGATCACCAAGCCTCCAGAATCCCCAGGCTGTAGAGTACAACTTCAGCATTTATAGGAGATATCACAGTAAATAGGAGACCCAAGGATGAGAGATTGTTGTGTCAAAGGAAGAGCAAAGATCAAGAGGCAACTTGAATGAATACATTTGTCAAGAGTCAGGGAGGTAGGTTGGCTTACCAGGTGGCTTGGCTTAGCAGGTGGTCAGAGGGGGCAGTAAGGTAGATATGTAATTAGTTTCCTAGTTAGGAGTTCCTCTTCTCTTCATTCTTAACTGATGTTATATATAGATATTAGAGAATAAAGCTATTATATCAATACTATTCGCATGTGTTAAAAAATGTTCAGATGCCGAAACCCATTCATAATAAAGACCTCTAAATGTATTCACTTCAGTTTAACTTTGAGATGTATTCCTTAGTATCAACATTGGAACAGTTACAAAGACAACCTCTTCGAAATAGTTTGGTTTAGGACAATTGTCAAGTACGCAGCCTCAAACAAAAGTTAATAGTAAAACTTAATGTGGCTTGTGGAAGTTTGTCTGCTAAAAATCTGTATTCTGTGTTTTAACTGAGCTTCTCAGTCTAGACCAAGGATTGTGTATGCAGATTTAATACAAATGTTACTTTATCTGGGGAGTATGGGGCATGAATTTCCTGATTTGTAACCTTATTTTAAACTGTTGGCCCAAGTGGAATTATTTTACAAGTGTTCAATTTCAACTTTGTCTTAAAATAAATTTATGTCCTTAGAATGGGGACTCATAAATGATAGCAACTTCTAGCTGCAGAGTTTCTTAATTATACTTCTCAGCGTAATTACTTAGTGTTTTGTATTCTTTATATGCAATGTATTTTACCTACTCCATTTTGTTAAACATAGAATTCTTATATTCTCTGTTAAGATGACTTAAAATTTCATAAGAAGTACATACTAAGGCCAAAACAAATAAAAATGTTAGCAATTGAAGGTATCTTTCCCTCATTTTCTTATAAAAAAGTATTACAAAAATTTAAAAAATTAGTTTTTTTCCTTGTCCCATAAATTACACTTAACGACAAATTGTTGCTATAGGGAATAATAGTAACATTCACCTCGAGAAACAAGAGGCAATAAACAATAAACAAAATAAATTTCAAATTGGTAATTTGAGAAGTTATAGAAGATAGATATTTTACACTGCATTAAAATAGGATGTTTATTTACTAAAACAGCGCTCTCATAGATCATTAGCCTTTCTGAAGATTTGCAGTTGTTGCTGAGATCATTAACATTATTAAATATATGCTCTTTTTATAGTAAAACTGTTCTGAGTGTTGCCTCCTTGAGATAGGGCAAGTTGCTTTAAAATGTAAAGGGCACTACAGTTCATTTTTGCCACTCTGATAATACAGTTGCAGGGAAAAGTGGGGAAATTGGAGCTTTGCCCAATTCAAGCCCCATATATCTTGCAGTCATCGTTTGAAAATAAGTTTAATTCTCTTCTTTACAGAGTATGCATGTAGACAAGGCTTATAACGTAGATCAGAGTGGCACAACTTCGGTGACAGCTGTGTTTAATCTGGTTTGGAGCACTATCAAAGAATGGGCATTAGATTTTTTCAAAAGCCTCTCCAATCCCTGAATATGTATTTCCTTTCTGCCTTTGCACTGTTGGAGTCACTCCAATGCTGGGAAGAAGAAAAACAAGAGACACAGTGGCGAAGGATGTCATGCCTAACCTAATACAGATTCCAGCATAAGAATTCAGGAACTTCTAAGAATAGCCATGAAAGCTTCCATAAGCCTCAAAACTCCTACTTCAATATTTTAAAAAATTGAAACCATTGTAATGAAGCAACACTTTACACTTCTTTCCCTAATGAGAGTCTACACCTGAAAAATATGAAATATTCCTAGATCATCCCTAAATGTCAATACATGTAAGCCTAAAAAAATAATTGAACCAAAATTTTGCCATAATATTTTATAATGATGAATTTTTGAATATTTCCTCCAAACCAAGGGTAAAATAATATCTTTTACTCTTTCAATTCATGAAATAGTTTATAGTGCCCTATTAATTTACTATGAGAAATTTAGAACTTGAAATTCTAATAGCAACAATGTGTGCAATAACTACATCTTCCTTATTCTAAATGTCACAACAGACATAGTGAACAATTTTAATATTGTGTAGCTGTGGATAAAGTTCCATTTTTACCTTGTATCTTTAACTTTTCGTGTTTACTCTTCAAATAACTTCAACTTAGTTATTTTATACATTTAATCAGCATAATTCAATTATTCACAAAAAAGTATATTGCTTTCTGACATTTTTATAATTTCCAGAAAAGCCAGATTACTGCTTTTTGGATGAAGACAGTGGACTCTGTCGAGGTTATATGACTAGGTATTTTTATAACAATGATTCAAAGAAATGTGAAAATTTCAAGTACGGTGGGTGCCTTGGCAATCAAAACAACTTTGAATCACTGGAACAATGTAAGAAAACCTGTGAGGATTTAGGTAAGTTTATTTCCCACCTCATTTAACTTCATTTACAGGCATTCTTTAAAAAATAAGGGATCTTAAAGGATGTTCAAGTTTACCTAGATTTTTGCTTCAGCCATACAGATGAAGATACATTAGCATCCACTAAATTTGATAAAAAATTAGTCACTGTGTTAACTTAAAAAAAAAAGGAACAGAAAATTAAGAAATGTATAGGGGAACTTATTTCTATAGATTTATTTTAGGGTTACATTATTGAATTTTCTTTCCTAAGAATATTGCACTATAATGCAAGCATAAGAATAGGGCTGCTGAGGGCGCCTGGGTGGCTCAGTGGGTTAAAGCCTCTGCCTTCGGCTCAGGTCATGATCTCAGGGTCCTGGGATCGAGGCCCACATCGGGCTCTCTGCTCAGCAGAGAGTCTGCTTCCTCCTCTCCCTGTCTCTCTGCCTGCCTCTCTGCGTACTTGTGATCTCTCTCTTTCTGTCAAATAAATAAATAAAATCTTAAAAAAAAAAAAAGAATAGGGCTGCTGAAATCCCTTAGGTTTATAACAATTTGAAGACAAATAGTTCTTTAGAGCCTACCACCTAAAATAAGTTTTACCTGACCATGAAATTAAAGCGTTGCCTTAAACTTAACCATTACCTTTTTTGACCAAGAACTACAAAGTTACTCATAGAAATATCTTATTAAATGATATGCATAAATATAAAAATTTACTGTTCATTAACATAGCAATGTGAATAAAATTTATAGAAGTCCACTCTCTTTTTTAAGATTTATTTATTTGAGAGAGAGAGAGAGAGAGAGAGTGTGTGTGTGTGTGTGTGTGCGTGTGTGTGTGTGTGCGCGCGCACATGCGCGCATGAGCTGGGGGAGGGACAGAGGGAAAGAATCTTGAAACAGATGCCCCACTGAGCAGAGAACTCAATGGGGGGCTCTATCTCAAGATCCATGAGATCATGACCTAAACCGAAATAAAGTCTCCATGGACTAAGCCACCCAGGTGTCCATACATATCTACTCTTCTTCTTCTTTTCTTTTCAAATATTTTATTTATTTATTTGACAGAGAAATAGTGAGAGAGGGAACACAAGCAGGAGGAGCAGGAGAGGGAGAAGCAGGCTCCCCCCTGAGCAGAGAGCCCAATACAGGGCTCGATCCCAGGACCCTGGGACCATGACTGAGCCACCCAGGCACCCTGATGTCTACTCTACTTAACACAACCGCTGTGCTTTGCTTTGTGTGTGTAATTAAGGACTTACAACAATGTTGTATTTTAATTGTCTGTATTTTTTTTCCAGTGAATGATCTTCAAGTGGATGAATCTGTGAATAATACAGTAATGGCTGAGTCTACGGATAATACACTACCAGTTAATTCTGTGAATAGTATGATACCACTTGATTTGACGAATAATGTAACCCCGCTTGATTCTGTGAATAATGCCTCCGTCACTCCCCAGCCTACCGAGGTTCCCAGCTTTTTGGGTAAGAATCTCTTTTTTTTAATTGCTTCCCCCAAAATATTATGGTAACAATAGAAGTGGAATGTATATTAGAACTTTGCTTTTTTAAAAAAATATAGCTCTTGTTATAATAGGTGTGTTGAAATACTGAGATTCAAATGTTTGTCTTCAATCTCACAAGGGTGATGATTCTCCTCTATTTTAAAGTATGCTTTGAAGGAGGCTTTTGATTATATACCACATGAAAGCTTTCCTATGATATTTAACTCTCTGCCAAATTTATCTTATAAAATAATGTTCAGAATTATCAGCATCAATGTTTGATGGTAAATGATTATAATGGCAGCATTGTGTCAAAGGGAGTAAAGTGCTCTTTGAGCATGGCATTGGGCAAGGTCTCAGGTGTTTAGTCACAAGACAGATTAGGAATTTGTTGAACAACCATTACCAAAGGTTATGTCACTCTGAAGGCAATTGTCCTTTGGATTTCTGCAAAATTCCTTTCTGGGCTATACCCTGTCAATGTATTTATAATTTAAACATACAGGAAATATGCCCACAATAAATGCAGCTGGAAAAATAGTAAATGCTGGAAAATAGTAAAAATATTGGAAAACATAACTGGAAACCACAAATATCTGGGCAGTTAAAAACCACTAAGAGAGCTGAAAGTTAACAGGATAAATATAAGGTGCTACCTAAATTTCAGAATTCACATGTGCTCATTCACAAACTGGAGATTTCGCTTTGAAGCAGTCCATGTGAAAGTTTCAAATGTAAAGTTGACAAGAGTTGAAAGAGTTCTGTAGCTATTAACATTGTAGCCCCAGGGTAAAAAGAGACAGTGGGTGGAGCAGGGGTTCTCCGCAGCACCGTGTGTTAGAATCAGATGGGAATCAGAATCAGATGGGAATCAGTATCAGAAAGTCTTTAAGCATCTCCCTTTACAACAAACAAGCAAGCAAGCAAATGGCAGACAGAAATTCTGCCCAGATGGATTTAAAGCCCTGCCGATGTTGACTATTCCCTATATGGAAAGAAGGGTGTAAATATCAAGTTCAGTGCCACACTGACCTCATCATGTCTGTAGGCTTTGCTTCAGCCCTGAATGTCACACCTTAGAGGTCACAAGGAGAACTGGAAACCTGTTTACAGAAGGACTGGAAAGTGTAAGGAGATGTGAGATCCAAAGAGGGAACATTATACATGCTCTCAGTAATTGTAGCACTATCATGTGAAAGAAAAATGAAGTTCCGTACATCCCTCACCCTCAGTCCTCTCCATTTCAGTGGGCCTCTGCGTATCCCTACCCTTCCTTATTTCCCTCAACCTAGCCTAAGAATCAGGATTAATTCATGAAATCTAAAGTATAAGGTTCTTTCTGTAAAGTGTTTATTTTTTAATGTGAGGTCTTAAAAAATCAGTGGGTGCCACAGGAATTAAATTCCCTAAACTGCAGGCATTCAGGCAGTTTTCTCATAGCAATTGAGATGTCATAAATGACATGCAGAATTTCAGAGGGAGTTTGAAAACAGTATATTCAAATGCCTTCAGGACCTTAGATTAGATTCTATAATTAGAGCAGTGAATTCAATGCCAGATGAATTTGAGTCTAGTTTTTAAACTCTACTTTGTTTATAATAATGATAATAATAAATATCTTTGTAGTTCTGATTTATTATCTGTGAAATTAAGTAATTTCATTGCATTGTTTCTTTGTGTCCTTCCAGCCCTGTGTCTTTCAGTGACATTTTGTTTTATCCAGTTAAGTATCACATGTTGAAAAGCATGCTAAATCTTATTGTGTGAAAGATGTAAAAGTTTAGAATAACAAACTTAATGGGTTTAAAGAGACACATGATACAATATGTCTACTAATAAAATAAATGCATGAAATCAGTTTTCAATATGTTTCAATATTTTTTGTTTGGATTACTTCACTAATTCAAATAGAGATCTGTGTTCATTTATCATAATGAATGGAGTAAGTTATGAGAAAGTTTTGCCTTAAAGATTTATCAAGTATAAAAATCATGATTTTTGGCATGCGCACTGCCAAAATAGAAAGGAGGAGATGAAATAAGTGTGAGAAAGTAAATGAGTTTTAAATACTGCCTGTTAAATGTCCTAAGTTTTTATGTAGTTGCACAATGAAAAGTATAAAAAAAAACCAAATTAATGGTTATAACAGAAAATTATTAACTAAGGAAACAGTAAAAATTCGCAACATGAATTTAGAAGAAAACAAGATTAAGAGGATTTTTATTTAAAACAACAGACATTTAATTCTTTCATAGTAACTGCATTTAAAATTAGGGAAATCTTCCTCCTTTCTTTGTCTAGAGAATTATTTTATTTTTTATTGTATATATATTTGTCTTAAAACTTAAAATCTTCTACCCAATTTGACCCCTTTTCTTCTTTTCTGGAGTATTCATTTATCGTTCTTTTGTTTTGTAACATTCCTAAGTTAAAGCATGAAATAATGTTGCAATAGCTACTATAGGAAGTTTGATACAAAGAGTGGTTAACATGAAAAGGGGGACAATGAAGCTGTGCCCTCACTCTTCTTAAGATCTACTGGATCCCTCGTCCACCCCATCCAAGATGCAGAAGGTGGAAATGCAGCTGTCCCTCTTCACTAAGATCTAGATGAGACCTTCTCTACCTCATCCAAGTAGCATAATGTCAGAAGGCAATTGTGCCCCAACTTTTCCTATACCCAGACTACCCCTTTCCTACTCCACCAAAGGCTTTTGCTGAGGTCTATGAAGACACTGTTGATATTCCAGCTCAAAAATAACTACATCTGTCAGTGCTTGCAACTATTTTAATATATTTTATTATAATTTAAGAAAACATGGTCCTATTTTATGTAAAACCTTGTTGTTCAAGGTTTTAGCAAATGTATAAGGTTCTCTGCATTAGTTTCTTTTGAGACGATGTAAATCGTTTTAATTTTGATTCCGTGCATAGGAATAATAACATGACCCACAACAAAAGCAGGATAGCATTCGTTTAAAATTCTTTCCATTAAATGACAATCCTTAGGTAGAATATTTGAATATTCCAAAAATATAGCTAGATTGTACTATTGTTATAAAGGAGAATATTTGTAAATATAATTTTAATATTTCTCTCTACGATGATAATAGGAAAACCTTTTAGAAGTTTTGTTTGCTGTTTATTCTTGACTATCATGATATTGCATATAAGCTTGAGAATTTTTTTCCCAGTGAGCCCTCTTGACTGAAGATATATCAATGCCTACCAAGCACAACTGAGGTTTAATTTTCTCCTTTATTTCCAGATTTCATTATTAGTAGGCTATATAGGTGATCTCAAAGATTGAGGCTTGCTCTTCCTTAAAGAGATTCTTATAACATCTTTTGTAAGCACATCCATATTTACAAGTGAGAGCAAAGTATTTGAGTTTGGGTTGGCTGAATAAATGAGTATATCCATGTAGGTAAAATAAATGTTTGTTCTCACTACATGTGTGAGGGAAACCATTCTAAAACAGTCCCTCTAAACATGTGTAGTTCTGTACATAATCTTCAGAATGAAAAACTACCACAATTAGTTTTTCCTCACTTTTCCCTTGTGACTAGCACTATAGTATAGTAGATAAGAGACTCTGACCCTGTGGAGTTGGGCTCAGGTCCCATTTCTTCCACTTACTAGCTTTGTAACCTTGAGTTACTTCTTCACCTCTCTGAACCTTATTTTCCCACTATAAAATGAGGGTGGTAGTGATATAGTACTCACCTTATAGGTTTTGTTGTGAGGTAAAAATCAATCAATATACACAGCTCACCAAGCACAGTGCCTGATACCTATTCCATGCTATATAAATATTACTCATTGTTATTATCTGTGGGACTCAGAGCAACACCCTTAACTTCCCTGGCCTTAGTTTCTCTCCTGCAAAACAACTCTCTGTAAGTTCCTCTTCACAGAAGTTGCTATTTTAGACACTCATAAGATCTCTACTTATTCAGCTAAATGCATCAGCACACCTACAGTCGCAAAACTACAATTAACCTTTAAAAGAAAAATGACAATAGACCTAAATTAAGACATATATGGAAACTTACACAGTTCAAATGTGTTTAGTAGAAACAAGTTGAGAATACTGTCTTGTAGAAGTATCATGGGGCTTTGAAGTCAAGAGAACTTTGTGTAACTCTCCTTTGTCTTTTCAAAACTTTCTGCTTTCAAAACTTTCAGAGCTCTGCCGCCATTTTCCAGCTATTTCAGCTTGAGCACTTGGTCTCTCCTTTGATCACCCCCTCCTTCTAGTCAGTCCTTCTATTGCTTTTTCTAATGAAATGTTTATTCCTGTCTTCTCTGTTTTCAGTCTACCTGTTTGGTTTACACTATCAATCCTGTGTGTTTTGATTATTTTCATCTTATGTCACCCAAACAGGGACACTAACGAAAATGAAAGGGGGATGCCAAAAAAAAAAAAAGATCTATATATATCTAATGATATACAGAAAACTGGGTCTGTCATTTTGGTGGATAAATAAAATAGATTTATTTTAAAAATATTTCAATTTTCAAAAAATCACATATGTGTTGGGACATGATCTACCAAAAAACTGAGCTTGGACTAATACTGGCTCAGGCAAGCCAGGTATCATAGACATCAGAGAAATAGATATCGAGGAGATCAGATATACTATATATATTAATACATAGTCATATATCAGACATGTTAAATAAAACATTTCCTATATGTATGTATATAGACACGTGCATATATATGTATGTGTAGACATGTGCATATGGGCATATATGGAGAGACAGAAAAGACAGAATAAGAGAGTCATATATGACATATATTAGATACAACATTTTTGACATTGGTGTCCTACTTTCATACATCCATTATATTAGTGTCAGAGTATCTTTAATCAAGCAAGTTTACATATTTCTTTTGCTTTAGAGAAAAATAAGTTAAAATCTTAACAGATACATTCTTTCTGTGCTAATTTAGCCTCCTTCATTTGTCTTAAGATTTGTCTGCATTATTCGTCAGTCCTCTATCTCAGATTTTTGTCACACTAAATACAAAATGTTTTTGTCCCTTCTGAAATGGACATTGTAATTAAGTAGAACTTATTTACTCTGTTATTAGCAAACACAACGTACCCATTCTTAGGCTCCTGATGTTTTGTTTGGTTTGTCCTTCCTAAAATTCACTGGCCCTCCTCATGTAAGCTGCTTTTTCACCCCCATAAGGAAGTCTTCCTCCTCTCCCTTTCTCCTGGCTTCCTATTTTGATTCCCTTGATGCTCATATTACTTGATGTTGTTTTAGCCCTGCTTCACTGACTAGGTAACAAGTTTTTGACCAAAGAGACCATGTATTATATTTTTACAGGTCTTCCCTCCTTACCGTTCAGATCAGTGTTACACATAGGACAGGTGGCTCACAGTTTTTATTAATTTTGTGATCTACAGTTATAAAAGAACAAATGATAGTTGGAAGAATGGATAAGGTAGCATTTTATGCACATGTTAATATTGCTGCTTTATACTGTATATGTGATACCTTTGATAGCATACTATTAACAAAGTTTTAATATTTATGTGCACATAGTTAATATAGCCCTCTCAATAGAACTCATTGGTAAATGTCTATCAAAGAAAAATTAATATTCTCGAGTGTCCATATTGATTCTGCGCTTTTTTAAAAAAAGGAATTATTTACTTTTCTGTAATTTTTTATTAAAATGCAAAGTAGTTAACAGTATATTATTAATTTCAGGGGTTAATTTTATGATTCATCAGTTGCATATGATTCTGGGCTGTTTGAATGAACCTGACTCATTGATTAAAAAAGTGATTTGGAATGCCTGGGTGCTCAATCCAACTCTTGATTTCAGCTGAGGTCATGATCTCAGAGTTGTGAGACTGAGCCCTGCATCAGGCTCTGCACTCAGTGGGGACTCTGCTTGAGATTCTCTCTCTCTCTTTCTATCTGCCCCTCCATCCATGTTCTCTCTCTAAAATAAATATATCTTTTTTTAAAAAAATGATTTATTTTCTTGGTTCTCATAGTGACTTAACTTCTCTATGTCAACTCTTAATAGCTGCCTTGGGACTACATCAGCTATAGGATATATTGGAAAAACAAAATCTTGTGATAGACTTCAAAAACCTGGCAACTCAGTCTCGTACGTGGTCTCTGACAGAGAAAAGGAACACCTAAATATTTGACCTAGTCCTTATTGCTTCCTGGCAGCCACTAAGTCAACAGAAAATGATTGCGTATCATTCTACAAACCATTTGGGTACTTGAGGCTCTCTCTCTCTCCTGATTGTATTCAATGTATAACCTACTGGCCAGATTCCATATACATGTGAAAAAAATGGAGAGAAAAGAAAGCATAAACATAAAACATAAACATATATACACACACATAGATACACATGTATCTTTTAAAAAAATTAGGTTATCGTGGGCCTTTTGGAAGAGATGTTATATAAACTGACTGAATGAAAGTCAGATGCTGTCACTGACACAGTTAATTTATAGATTTGCAAGAAAATATTGTCACCTATTTGGTCTCTTGTTGAAGATTTGCTTACACATTACAACCATGGAAAGACTGTGCAAAGAAAATATCCCCCATAACCTAAATGGTTTCACAGTTAGTTACTAGCACTGTCAACAATTCTGAAAAACCCCACTTCATCAAAAACCCACTTAAATAGTCCCCGCCAAGGCATCCTGTTTTTCATAATGTGTTCCTCAACTTAGAAGCATAAAAATTTCCCTAATGCAAATATGCCCGTATGGTGACACTGGTACCTCACACGCTGACTTTCCGACAAGCTGGCTTTCTAAAAATAGGTAATGTGTGGAGAAGATCCATAAGACCTTCTACTTCCTGGCAGCAGAGCTGGTGAGAAACAAAAATGTAGCGCTTCCCCTCTGCCAAGACTGCTGTCAGTCAGTCACCCTAGGTGACCACTGACGGCTTTTGCTAATCCTTTTCTTCCTGGACCAACTCTGCTTTTAACAAGGATACATTTTTTTTTGGCCCCGTCATGAGATTACTCCAGAGAAGTGTTCCTGAAATGTTCTTTAAAAGAAAAAAATAAAAAGACTTCTAATTTGTAAATCAAATTATTTTGTAGGATACTAATTATATGTGAACAAGTAAAACACTGTATCTCATATATCTGACCATTATGCAACTATCAATCAAAACTATTCACAAATGAATACAAGCTACAAACTAATGAATTAACAATACTAATTTCATGCTAATTTTTAATTGTAGTTGACCTACAATATTATTAGTTTCAAGGGTCCATTTATAGTGATTGACATTTATATATTATAAAATGATCACCCTAAATCTAGTTACCATCTGTCACCATACAAAGTCATTACGATATTGACTATACTCCCTATATTGTACCTTACACCCCATGACTTATTTTATTAATGTATTAAGTACATTATTTATTAATGTACTGCTGGATCACTTTTACATGTTTTGTGTATTCCTCCATCCTCTTTCCCTCTTGGAACCACAAGTTTGTTTTCTGTATTTATAAGTTTTTTTGTTTTGTTTTTTAGATTCCAATATAAGTGAAACCATATGGAATTTGTCTTTTTCAGGCTTATTTCATTTGGCATAATACCCTCTAGGTTCAATCGTGGTATCACAAATGGCAAGATCTCATTCTTTTTTATGGCTGAATGATATTCCATTGAGAGAGAGAGAGAGAGAGAGAGAGAGAGAGAGAGAGAGAGAGCGTGTGTGTGTGCGTGTGTACACACACGCCACACCTTTATCCATTCATCTACTGGACATATATACTGGACATTTGGGCTGCTTCCATATCTTGGCTATTGTAAATAACACTGTGGTGAACATGGGGTGCATATCTTTTCAAATTAATGTGTTTGGCTTTTTTTGGATACTTAGTAGTAGAATTATTAGATTATATGGTATTTCCGTTTTTAATTTTTTGAGGAACCTCCATATTGTTTTCCAAAGTGGCTGCATCAATATAAACTCCCATCAATACCACATGAGGGTTCATTTTTCCTCCACATTCTTGCCAACACTTGTTATTTCTTGTCTTTTTGATATTAGCTATTCTGACAGGTATAAGGTGATAGCTCATTGTGGTTTTGATTTGCATTTCCTTGAGGATTCATAATGTTGAGCCTCTTTTCATGTATTTGTTAGAAATCTGTAGTCTTCTTTGGAAAAATGTCTATTCAGGTCATCTGCTCATTTTTTAATCTAACTGTTAATTTGGGGTTGTATAAGTTCTTCATATATTTTGGATATTCACCACTTTTCAGATACATCACTTGCCAATAGCATCTCCCATTCAGTAAGAAGGTTGTCTTTCAGTTTTGTTGATTGCTTCCTTCACTGTTCAGAAGCTTATTAGTTTGATGTAGTCCCACTTGTTTATTTTTGCTTTTGTTGCTTTTGCCTGAAGAGACAGACTCCTACAATATTGGTAAGACCAATGCCCAAGAGTTTACAGCCTATGTTTTCTTCCAGAAATTTATGTTTTCGGGTCTTACATTTAGGTCTTTAATCCATTTTGAGTTTATTTTTATATATGGTAAAGCGGTCCAGTTTTATTCTTTTTCATGAACTGACCAGTTGTCCCAAAACCATTTTATTGAAGAGACTGTCTTTTCCCCATTGTATATTCTTCCCTCTTTTGTCATAGATGAATTGAACATATAAGTTTGGATTTATTACTGGGGTCTTTTATTCCATTGATCTGTGTGTCTGATTTTAGATGGCATACCCCTATTATTATATGAATTTGGTATTAACTGCTATAGAGCAGGTTAGGAATGAGGAATAGGTTAGAAAAGCCTGTGCTACTCTATGTTGTAATTCTCTGACTATCCTACTTCCATTTGAATAATGCTCAACCTTTGCAGGAATAAGTTTGAAAAGCATTATTATAAAATATATTGATTAGGGAAATCCCACCTCTATCTTTTCCAGGGACACAGCAGAATGTGGTTTCTAGTCTTCTGTCACCTCTTATTGCTATCAAAAGGATAGCTGATGGTATCGGGAAGGGGACAAACCATAAGAGACTCTTAATCTCACGAAACAAACTGAGGGTTACTGGGGGGTGGGAGGGTAGGGATAGGGTGGATGGGTTATGGACATTGGGGAGGGTTTGTACTATGGTGAGTGCTGTGAAAGGTGCAAGCCTGATGATTCACAGACCTGTACCCCTGGGGCAAATAATAATAACAATTAAAAAAAAGGATGCTGACTGGCCACTGCAAATACGATCAAGAGTACACAAACACCTGGAACTTTGGTCTATTTCTAGAATCAGTCCAGGTTGAATATGCAAACACAATAATTCTTGCCTTTAAATATTTGAACTCTTTAAATACTGTTTGCCTCAGCACTCTCACTCTTAAGACTTGTTTCCAGTTTCTTCATTTGATGACCTATTTTGGTTAAATATCTTTTTCCTATTCAAACTTGATAAACTCCAACTTCATGCATGTAACTTAGGGTAAGAGATATAGAAGACGTTCTGAACCTGAGTTTCAAAGAAGAGAGAATTTGGAAACTGGATATAAAAGGGAAGTCGTGACAACGCTTTATCTGATGATTATTAAATTGTCTTTGCTCAGTTATTTCTATTTTCTAGTTAGTTTTCAGAGGACATATCATGGTGGTTAAGAATACTGGCGTATGGGCAGAAAGATGTGGGTTTAAATTCCAGTCCTGCTATTTGCCAACTCTTTTTGTGGCCTCAAGAAAGAGCAGAACTGTCTTTTTCATCCTTCAATATTTTAAGTATTATTCATTAAGGTCTATATCATAAAATCCAAGTATATTAGTTATCAGAAGCTTC
Organism: Ailurus styani; assembly: GCA_002007465.1. Classification (NCBI taxonomy): domain Eukaryota; kingdom Metazoa; phylum Chordata; class Mammalia; order Carnivora; family Ailuridae; genus Ailurus; species Ailurus styani. The sequence continues at coordinate 7,192,992 of LNAC01000004.1, read as the reverse complement.
TTAATTTGGTCTAAAACTACTCTCCCAGCCCTGCATCCTACTATACCCTCCATGCACTCTGTTCTTCAGATGGCCTGGAGTTTGCAAAGTGCCCTGCCCTAGGACTGTTGTGACTGTTATGCTTTCCTTCGCCCATTTCCCCCTCTATCACTTCCACTTGTCAAAATTTCATTCTTCCTTAAAAGCTGTCAAGGAACTAAGTAAGTGTTAATTTTCACCTTTTACTAAAATCTTACCAATTTTGCAGGTGTCTTAAGGAAAAATTTTCTGATTATAAGATAATCATCTCAGGATAAATTATACTCATATAACAGCTTCATAGTTTGTAATTTTACCATGGTTTGCTTGCTTTATGGCTTTACTTAGAAAAATCCCTGGATTGGGCGCCTGGGTGGTTCAGTGGGTTAAAGCCTCTGCCTTTGGCTCAGGTCATGATCTCAGGGTCCTGGGATCGAGGCCCGCATCAGGCTCCCTGCTCAGCGGGGAGCCTGCTTCCTCCTCTCTCTCTGCCTGCCTCTCTGCCTACTTGTGATCTGATCTCTCTCTGTCAAATAAATAAATAAAATCTTTAAAAAAAAAAAAGAAAAGAAAAATCCCTGGATAAAGATAACTTTGTGAACTCTGCCCATGGAGTAGGCAGTATCCAGGCAAAGAAATCCAACCCAGTAGATATCTACACAATTTCTCTTCTTTTTTAACCTGTGGGGCTTCCTGTCGGGGCAAGGTGTCTTACCGTCTATTCCTCCATGACCTTTCAGTTTCAAATGTCCTAGAAGCCTGCTTTTTAAATTTCAACCTCAGCTAAGTTACTGTACATATAGACAAAAAAGAAAAAAAGCTCCACAGTACTCATTTTCCCATACCTTGCTGTTTTCCCCTCCAATATAGAATGTCAGTTTCTGCCCATTTCACACCAACTCTCCCATGTTAGTGAATGGAGATACTGCTTTTCCTGTATTACAGACTTACTATCTGTAATAGTGTATTTACAGGTGACTGGTTCACTCTCCATTTCTAATCACAAACAAATTTTCCAGTCTCCAATCTTTTCCTTATGACCCCAGGACTCCGGGGTGAATCAAAAAATATTTTGATGATATAATCCTATTTCTAACATTATATATTTATTTTATAATTTGAATATTATAATAGCAGATAAATTGAACAAAATAGAAAAGAAAAAGACAACTGTCCATAATTGCATTTCACAGACACAATCACTGTCAACATTCTAACATATTTCCTTTTCGTATTTCTTTGCTATTTTTGTTCCCTACCACATCATGAAGTAAATAAAATACAGACTGAAAGTAGCTTCTGGAGAATCCCTAACAGCATAGAACAAATTCAGCATAATAGTATTTATCTTGGGGAGTTGCAACCTTGAGAACTGCTAAGCTCTCTGCTTAATAAAAACATCTCTACAGTAATCACCTACTTTTGTGGGTATGAGAAGAGAAGAAAAGTGAATATAAATAAATACATTGCAGTAAGGTCCACATTTTGTTTAGTAATTATTTAGGTACTTTTAAGCTTCATTGTGGAAGTATAAACTTATATAAACTTTTCATGGAAAATTGGGTAGCACCTACCAAATTATAAATTAAGTATGGCTTTTGCACAATTCTAATTTTGTTTTTTTAATTTTTAATTTTTAAAAAATATTTTTTTTATTTATTTGACAGAGAGAGAGAGCACAAGCAAGGGGAGTGGCAGGCAGAGGAAGAGGGAGAGGCAGGTTTCCTGCGGAGCGGGAAGCTCCAGGTGGGGCTCGATTCCAGGACCCTGGGATCATGACCTCAGCTGGAGGCAGCCGCTTACCTGACTGGGTCACTCAGCCACCCCCATAATTCCGATTTTAAAAAGATCTTTAAATATCTGAACCAGTGTACAAGGATGTTCATGAGCCATTAATCTGGAACTGAAAAAAAGAATCCACGTCCATATGAGTAACGGGTTGACTAAATATACTGTACTCAATTCAAGATATGAATTAAAAATGAGATGGATATGAACATATATTGAAAAACTCACAACATACTAGTAAGTATAGAAAGATACAGAGCGGTATGCTAATGTATATTTGCCTATGCAAACAATCTGGAGGAAAATATACACCAAAACACTGACAGTGGTTAAGGGACAGGGGTCAAATTAGAGAGAGCTTTTGTTTTATATCTGTTATACTTTTATATTAATTCAGTGCCTTACAATGATAAATTATAATTAGAAAGTTAAAGTCTTTATATTTTTCTTTACTAGAAAATTATGGGGAAAAGAACATATTATTCAAAGGAAAGATTTATTATTCAATTCCCTAAAACAATCTTAGAAGAAAAAATTTCTCAGCAAGTCATGGGATAATTCATAAATCCTAAATTGGTTGGTAAAATAAAAGCCTAAATATTAAGTATGCAAAATGGGAATAGAAAGACACCATGGTAAGGATTCGAAGTGACTATAAAATTTAAAGTTTACAGTATAAGTTTTGGAGAAAATTTACATAAACTACTTTAAATATAAAACTGATTTTGGAGTGCCACCTTACAGTCTAGCAGTCATACTAGATCATGGCAGTTCCTGGCAGAATATAAGTGGAGCCTGAATTCTGAAACCTATCATAGACCCTCTAAATGGAAGCTATCCAACTTGTTATTAATGGCAAGATCAAGACAGAATGCATTTGGTTATTAAATTCCCTTTGGAAAATGAACAGAAGTCAGGTTAGTATCTTTTTATTCTATCTTAAATACCTGTGAATAATTATAATCTAGACCAAAAAAGTACATTGTGTAACTACTTCAAAACCTTTATATTTTCTTTCATTATAGATATCATTGTCTGGATTTTGAATAGGTGAGTGCCTATGTTTATCTAGAATATATGTTAATTGAAAACAGTGAAGCTTATCTCCTCATGAGGTGCAAGAACATCTATTTCCTCACCTTTGGAGATCAAACTGGATGGTAATCAAGGACTCAAAAAGTTGTTAGAGCTAAAATGTCCTTGAGAAGCTGTCTGCTTCTTATTTTAGTCATGTTGTTGTTTATGCTAAAGTAATCTAATGATAGTCTTTTTTTTTTCTTTAAGAGAGGGAGAGAGAGGGGGGTGGGGAGGAACAGAGGGAGAGGGAGAGAGAGAATCCCAAGCCGACTCCATGCCCAGTATAGAGCCCAACGTGGGACTGGATCTCACAACCCTGAGGTCACGACCTGAGCTGAATTCCAGAGTTGAATGCTTAACTGATTAAGCCACCAGGTGCACCGATCCAATGATAGTCTTAACTACTTAGAGTTCAAATAATTTTAGGAGAAATGAATTAATTTACATAGCAAGTATAATTCATGTTCTGAAGAATAATGGCCTTATAAAAACTCCACAACTGATAACTATTATATTAAAAACTTCTAAAAGTTAACTCTGCTATGGTGAGTGCTGTGAAAGGTGTAAGCCTGATGATTCACAGACCTGTACCCTGGGGCAAATAATAATAATAATAATAATAATAATAATAATAATAATAATAAAATAATAATAAGTTAACTGTAATACAACATTCTCAGTAATTAATTTCAAATTTTAACCCACTATCAAAATATTTGTAGTTTTAGTGTTAGGAACTACAATAATTATCTGGGTCAAAAGTGAGTTATATTTGATAATCTGTGTAGACAGTGATTAAAGCAGGACAAGCAAAGTGAAATAAATGAACAACTGTGAAACTCTCTAATGGCATCTGTGCTGGTCAATTATCTGTTTGCCTTCAAACTAATCCCCTGCCTTCTTCCTGCCCTGTCTCATGCATATATTGTACTCTTTCCCTTGGCTTTTGAGTAGATTTTTGTGAGTGGCAGACATTGTTGGAAGACTCAATGACCAAAGGAAGACAGAAGCTAGGGTACCTTTCCCCACCAAACCTGTAGTATATCCTCCATGGTTTCAGAACCTCCTCCATTGTAATCTTCTGTCTAGGTATTGTAGCCCCAGATGTACCAATCTAGCGTGTTCTCATTTTGAAATAGCCTTGATTTTGTTATGGGGCCAGGTTTACTACAGGTTAAGGGAAAAGAAGGATGGTTTTACTTCATATTATCAGAAATTCTCTCTGTCCTGGAATAAAGAACTTTAGGTAGAACATTGCTATTAAGAGGTAATAATTAACATTTGTAAAGAAGTGTAAAACTTACAGGTACATCTATATGTATCATCTTCAAATTATTGTGGGCTAGTAAATCTTGTATACAAAATACGAAAGTGAAACTGAGGTATAAGTCATATCATCATACTCCTATATCAGCTATGAAGCATCTGTGGGTGCTTGCTGAAAATTAAAAAAAATTAGCAATTTTCTCTGTTTCTCAAATTAGGCTAATTGCTTGAGGAGTATTTCTTTTGTTTCTGAATACAGGTGATGACTCTGGAAGCTCATGGAGATAGAAGTGGTAGCAACAGACAACCATCTCATATTCTAGGTTCTGGGTTAATGAGAATCCAGAGCATAAAAAATTGGAAAAGTTTGCACAATAGTAGGTTCAATTACAGTATATCTCTACTATACTGTTAGAAAATCCCCTTGCATAAACCACTATCGGAGGCAGGAGACTTCAACTGTTTTTAGAAATTTAAGCATACATTCTCACCAAATCACATTTTAATATTGATTTATGCTGGCAATAATCATGCACTATAACCCCCAAATAGGAGGACATAAAAAATAAATCAGACTACATGATTTTGAATGTTTTAGTTTTATAGATCTGAAGGTCTTCTTTTAAAAATTAGTGTTTATAGACCTAATCAAAGACTTAAATAATACAGTATTCTTTAGGTAATTATAGTTATTGAATTTTGACACAGAATTTTCATCTTTCTAAACAAGATTCCTTTCTATATATTCATTTTATAGTATTCTCACTCCTATTTTCCAGAATTTCTCTATTAACATGAGTCATTATATCAAGACACTCTAATCTTCATTTATATTATCAAGAAGGCAGGAGGTAAATGCAGATTCTTATATTTTCATGTCTAATTAGGATTACTGTTCATTAATTCAGATTAGATTAAATAATTTCTGCATTTTTCCTCTCAAATTGTTTTATTTTATTTCTTTTATAGTCTTTCATCTGGGGTTCACTTGCCATCAAACCACTTACAGCTTTCTGCCCAAATTATTTGCCTTCATTGGCTGGATTCCTCAAAGTTCTATTTTCTGCCAATTTTGTATATTTAGTATACCCTCTTTGCATTTGCTGTGCCACATCTCACAATTTGGCAAAGCCACTAAAGTTTTCTTATATTGATTTCTCTCCATCTACCAACTTGCCTGCAGTATTGGTTTACTAATATCAAGCAGTCTAAGTTTGCTGCTAGAGTACCAACTTCCCCTCACTGACAGGAATTCCCAAAAGAGCTAAACACTACCATTGTACTGAACTATTTCTCTGCTTGGCCTTAAGAAAATGAGCGATCCTTTTATTACCTTGGTTGCATTTTCTTTCTTTGGTTTCCAAAGTGGTTGGTCCCATTGACAGACTAGCTTGTGTTCCAGTTTAAACCTATAAATGTTCTATCTTACTGGCTTTAACAATACGCCTCCCTTTGCAAAAACACCTAACTCATTGAGAACTGAACTGATGCTTCAACTCACATGAGAACTTTATCACTACATCAAACCATCTCTTTAGGGATCCTTCTCTGAAGCTTAAAGTTAGAATTTGCTACACCTGAATTCCTATGCTTTAAACGGTGATTACATTACGTCCAACAACAACAACAACAACAACAACAACAACAACAACAACAACAACAACTCTTCCTCAGCTTGAATGCGTATGCCATTCAGTGAACAAGGATTGCTCATCAAGACTTTTTCCTCCCAAAATTGAATATTCATGAACAAAAAGGATGTTAAACATTGATAATTTGCTAAAGTGAACATACTTAACAAATTTTTATAAATTTTTAAACAGTGGTTTCTATTATGTACAACTAGTTTTTTCTTTTCATTATAAAGAGTTACCATAGCACTTCACTTTAACAAATGTATCTACTTTTTTAGTTATTAGAGATAGGTCTTACTGTAGTGGACAGTCGGAGATTAGTAAAGCATTTTCTTGGAGTTGAAATATGTGAATTTCACTGAGTACTACTTTTATTCATTCAGATTACCATTTTAAATATACTATAAGACAATAAATAAGCAATAAACAATGTGAAACTTTCAGTTTAACTATCATATGATTTACGATGTTTTCTTGATGTTCTTAGACTTTCACGGTCCTTCCTGGTGTCTGACTCCAGCAGACAGAGGATTGTGTCAAGCCAATGAGAGTCGATTCTACTACAATTCAGTCATTGGGAAATGCCGCCCATTTAAGTACAGTGGATGTGGAGGGAATGAAAATAATTTTACTTCTAAAAGAGCATGTCTTAGGACTTGTAAGAAAGGTAAAAAGGACATTCTTCCCATTAATTCACCACTGTTTAAGATAACAATTGCATTGAAATTATGAACAAATTTTAATATGAGAAGAATATTATGAAATTAGTTCTATTTATGATAAGAAACAAATTAGTATAACTTAGGTAATATATGTCCTTTTTTCAACTACATTTAGATGATATTGCTGGAGATATTAAGTACAACTCCTCATAATGTGTCTTTCATAGAAAAAATAATCTACTTGACACATTTTATTCTTTTATATTTACATACTAACATTTATATTAGTAAATCTAATATTAAATCTAATAATAAATCTATTATCTAAAAATCTAATAATAAATCTAATATTTACATACCAAGCTTTCATTTTAAATGATTATACCATAATATTTTTAAGCTATCTTATAATGTAGAACATTAATGTAATTACTGATTTTCTTCTGAATATTAAAATGATGCAGGTTTATAGAGTATTAACATATAAGTAAAAATCACATAATTCTGCTAATTATATTCAGCGACATGTTTGCTTTAATAAAATGAGCATGAATTTCTAACTGAAGATGAGGAATAAAAATCAGAAACATGCTTATCTATTTTTACTAATTCTTATATATGTGAAATGAATTCCTGAGAAATAGTGTGTTCTGCATAAAGACAAATTAAAGCTTTTATGCCAATTTTTTTGTTTTATGTATTAAAAGATAATTTAAGAAAATTTTAAATAAAATGTTTTATTATATACTTTATTATGCATAATTTGTTTCTCTCCTTCTGTAGGTTTCATCCAAAGAATATCAAAAGGAGGATTAATTAAAACCAAAAGAAAAAGGAAGAAGCAGAGAGTGAAAATAGTATATGAAAAAATTTTTGTTAAAAAGATATAAATTTGTTACATTATTACATCAGTTCTAAATATTTTGGATGAAACTTTTCACTATAATTTTCTTTCCCAGAATCCTTTTAATGAATATTTCCATGAATTTTCTATGTACATATTAACCACTATTAATAATTTGTATCAGAATTACTTTCTTTATGTAATCAAAGTGCATATTCAGTCAAAGGGCTGACTACTAGGAATTTACTTAATCTCTCAATCCCTCTCTCTTTCCCATTGACTACAAGTTATATTACTGGCCACATCAAATCAGTCCATTTTTACATTTGGTGGCCAGTTGTTTGAAAATATGTTGTCATTTATTTGTTTTGATATATAGATGATAATCATCTCTCTTATAGCCTATGCACAGATTAAAAAATATAGCTATTAAAGATCAAGCACCTTTTGGATTTCACATCTAAAATGGTGACAAGCACTTTCTTCTGTAAGGATTGCTCAATAATGCATTTAACGAGAGCTGGTAATACAATTCCATCATGTGCTTCCCTCCCTGGACATAATTTTTCTCCTTTCTCATAAGCCAGTACCTCAGATCAATCTTGAGCCAAACCATTATCTGAACAAAGAGCGTCAAGTCTATCAGGTGCCTGATTTTGATTAACTATTTTTTGTTTGCTTATGACCTGTTTATATTAGTAAAAATGGTTGAATAGTTGTGTGTTAAGTACAGATCATGGTAAGAAGAGGCTTGATGGAAAGGGAAACATTTTCATGGCAATCAAAAGGAAATTGTTTATGTATTTCCCAATTTTATTGTTTAACAAAATGTTCTCTTACCCAAAATAATAAGAATATTTAAGCCTACTGAAACCTACGCATTTATCACTGGGCTTTGCACATAGTACAACCCAGAAAGTCATGTTTAAGGTGGGGGAAAAAAAGTCATGTTATTTCTGTAGAAGAGGAAGATTCTACTAGAAAATCCATGTGCTATTCACTCTCAGTGACCTAAGCTTTCCTTGGAGTTAATTTCATTTCTGCAGATCCATAACTTTCCTTCTCTGCTCAGCTATTGCAGTCTGTCATCTCAACAGCCTCCTGGACATTTCAGTTTCCATAGTGTTCATCTCTAACTTTACATTTAAATTTGAACTTGCCATCTAGAAACAACTAACCGTTTCATCTACTTTTAGTTTAGCTTTATAACTTTTCTCTAGCATTAGTATAATTCTGTTTATTCCTCATCCTTGAAAGTTTGGAGCCAATTTTGACTTCTTATTTTTCTTCATATATAAATATCTAATCAGTCTCTAAACACTATTGCTTCCTTTTTTGTAAACTTCAACTCCAGGCTTTTTGCCCCTATTGCATTCTTCACATCAGAATTGATTTAATTCCTAATAATTAATTCAATATATTTCTCCACCACTCAAAATCCATCAAGGACTCACTAGTTGGTAATTAACAGCACTCCATTACCCACAATTTTATTCTGATATATATATTTTTGGACTTAACTACTGCTCTCTTTCTTGACTGTTTTAATTGCATTAAAAGTGTATACACCGTTCACTGAATACATCTTTAATGACTCAGCTTATTCATGTTGGTTTCCTACCTAAAAATATTATCTTTTCCTGACTGTCCATATCAATTCAGGGTCCAGCAGATATGAGCTATAAAATCACTATAGTTTTGAGGCTGAATATGAAGTCGTAAGATATAGTTACAAATCATTTTCATCCTATGGCATAAAAATTATATCATTATAAAATAGTGTCAATTTGTTCACTTAAAAATTTTATATCTTGATTTCAAATATAATACATATACACAATATATACATAAGTAATAGTCTTATTACTTACACAGTATATACATAAGTAATAGTCTTAAACTGGCTGTTTGCTGTGGAATTTGAGACTTTGGGAACTCAAAGTCCCTGTGCAATATGCTTTGTTGTCATTTATACATGGATAGCAACACTTTTAAAGGGTAAGGTCTCCTTAGGTCAAGTGATTAGTTGCCACCAACAGTATATAAATAACACATTAGTAAGTTGAATATTTTCTCTAAAAACCATTGAGGGGTTCATTATGTAATCAAGAAAGACACACATTGAGATAGTTTGCAATGTTTAATTCACAAGAATATTATTTTTACTGTGTTTTTAGATAAGAAGCTCTCTGGTGGTATTGTCTTGCTTTGTTTTACATAATCAAATACAGCTAACTGTGAATTTTATATAGAATTACATTATATAGCATTTATACATATTTACCAACTTTGTTTATTCTGTGTTCAAAGTTAACAGATCATGCTGAAAACTGCTCAAGTGATTTTAGTTTTTACATTATAAGAAATGAAGTATTATCCTGAATAATAAAGTATAACTATTATGAAGCTTTTTATACTTCAAAAAAATTTTAGTGTTCTTCAGTTATTATAAAGATTGAGTCCTACGACAAAGAAAAAAATCGTTCCATAAGCTCCAGTTGACTTTTACCTCCCTTATTGGAATTTGCTAATAATCTCCTGTCACTTACAAATGTGCATTCATATACTAGGACTTCTTATTTGTCAAACAAATTAATTACTATGCTTTACCATCCATACTCTATTCCATATGTATTTCTACCAATCATCTCATACAATTATATAAATATGACATGCATATTTAAATATATATCATGTAACTACAAATTTTATAAGTGACTTCCAATCTTGACTAATAAAGGTGTCCTGGCCCATTTCCATGCCAGAAGTAGGAAAAAAATGATATTAAAGTAATCAACTATTTAGGAGAAATCTTGAGCTCTTTTATAAGATTCTCCTGTTTGTCTCCTTTTTATGAAGTTATTATTTATGAAGTTATTATTTAAACTTTTTATGAAGTTATTATTTAAATTTAGTTTCCAGCTTTTCACTTTCAGTTCTCAATAACTTTAGCATGAACACACCTGAATTGCTCTTCCTGTATTCTGCTCTACAGAAGAGCAGTCCCTTTGAGCCAATCTCTGAATTACAACCACATAGCTGGTGTCTTGGCTAGAATTATTCAGAGCACTTTTTAAGGGAGTAGTGATACATGGTAATTCATTTCACCAAAGACAGAGAGAGAGAGCTATGCATGCACTTATTCATCTAATATAATAAAATAGAGCATTAGGACAATGAATAGGATTTCCTCATCCAAAAATTCTGGTCCCCAAAGTCCGAAACAAAATGGGGATATATTTGATCACAAAATTACAAAAGACCAAAATTATTTTACTTCAGTATAGATGTACTCAGGAGCTCATATTGTCAAGAAAACTCAGTCTATCTTTATTTCTGATTCTTCTGCCCAAAATTTTTTGCCTTTATTTTTTAATCTCATACAGTTTCAAGATGACTTCTAGGATTTAAGGCCCACACCTCTCAGCTACAGTTTTCTAGAAAAGTTTATACTCTCTTACTTCAAAGTACTGAAGTCCTGGCCTCAGGCACGATCCATAAAAGCAATAACTAATAAGCTGGACATCATTAAAATTAAAAACTTTTGCTCTACAAAAGATAACAAAATATTAGAACACAAGCCATGAACTGGGAGAAAATTTTCAAAAGACACATCTGATAAGGGACTGTTTTCCAAAATATGTAAAGAACATTTAAGACTAAAAAATAACAACCCTATAAAAAAATTGGTCAAAGACCTTAAGAGACACCTCACCAAAGAAGATCTACAAATGACATTAGCATATGAAAAGATGCTCCGCATCATAGGTCATCAGTAAAATACGAATTACAACAATGAGCTACTATTACACATCTATTAGAATGGCTAAAGTCAGGTACATGGACATGACCAAATGCTGGCAAATGTATGGATGGAGCAAGACCAACACTTATTTATTACTGGTAAGAATGCAAAATGGTTAGCCACTTTGGAAACCAACTTGGCAATTTCTTACAAAAGTAAACATACTCTTACTATACCATTTAGCAATCATGCTCCTTGCTATTTACCCAAATAAGATAAAAATGTTCGTCCACACAAAAGCCTATACCCAGATATTTGCAGCAACTTAATTCATAATGGCCATAACTTGGAAGCAACCAAGATGTCCTTCAGCAGATGAATGGATAAACTGTATTACATCAAGACAATGGAATATTATTCAATGTCAAAAAGAAATGAGCTACAAAACCATGAAAAGACACGGAAGAATTTTAATGAATATTACTAAGCGAAAGAAGCCAATCTGGAAAGTCTATATGCTGTAGGAACCCCATATATGGTGTTCTGGAAAAGGGAAAACTGGAAATGGTACAAAAGATCACTGGTTATGAGGGGTAAGTAGGAAAGGAAGGATGACTAGGCAGAGCACAGGATTTTCGAAACAGTAAAAATATTCTGTATGTTACCATAATGATGGAAATAAGTCATTATATATCCGAATCCATAGATTGTACACCATGAGTGAACCAATATAAACTATGGGCTTTGGATAATCATTATGTGTCAGTGGAGGTTCATCAACTGTCAAAAATGCACCACTCTGCTGGGGGATTAGTAACAATGGGGGAGGCCATGCATGTGTCATAGTAGAATATATGGGAAAACTGTACCTTTCCTTCAATTTTGCTGTGAACACAAAACTCTAAGAAATTTTTCTTATTAAAAGAAAAAAATCCTGGCTGCCCTCTTTTTGACCCAAATATCTTATGGCACGCCTTGACCCAAATATCATGCTTAGAGAAATGTGACTTTCTGATTAATCAGGCGTGATTCACAAGTCGACTCCAAATATCTTATTGGCATAAGCACTACCTGAAACTTGTGATCTGACTGCCAGGGTTGGGCCTAGAGTGAGGCCTCAGGCACAAAATTTGAGAAGACATAAAAAAAGTCAATAACCAAGATCAATAATACTGTAATGCAGCATTTTTTAAAAATAAAACAATTCATGATGAAAATGTCAAAATTATTAAAAAGACAGGATCAGTAACAGCCATATTAGAATCTGAGGCAAAAGAAAAAAAATCAGTAATACCAATGATTGTTAACAATATAAAGATGGTTCACATTTGGTCATTATTTAGTGTAATAAAAATATTAACAGAAAAAAATAACCCAAATTATCATTTCATAGATAAAGTTCATTTGACCAAACTCCACACATGTTTCAGTATTTAAAACTTTGAGCAAAATAGAGATCTTCCTTATCTAATGACCTACCAAAAACACACAACGTGGTATGTAGTGATAGAATTTCGGAAACGTTCCCATTAAACTCAGGAACAGGACCAAGATGTTCTCCATTACCATTTCTATTCAACATAGACAGGTAGTCTTAATTTTACACCAAAACAAAAAGAAACAGAAATTAGGCATAAATGTTATATCAAAGTTATTTTTCATATAATATGCTTATCATAAGTGAAAATCCAGAAAAATCAAAACCAGAAATAATACAAGTATAGCAAGATTGCTACATGCAAGTTCAATACATGAAATCAATAGCATTTTTGTACACTAAATAGAAAAATAGAAAATATGTACTAGCTACAACAGAGCAAAAACCCTAATGTACATAGCAGTAAATCCCATGAAAGGTGTATACAAAAATTTTTTTTAATCTTGTAGAGAAAATTCAAATTTTCTCTAAATTTGAAATTCAAATGTTGAGGGACATAAAAAGAGCTAAATAGTCTATGTATTGTAGCTCTTAGTGTTTGCAAAAAAAAAAAAGACACAAGATCATGAGATTGTGAAAGAAGAAAATGCTAAGATACATAACCATTTTTTTTTTTTTTTGGAGAGAGAGAGAGCACCTGAGCAGAGGGGGGTGGGGGTGGGTTATGGGGAGAGGGGTAGGGAGAGGGAGAGAATCCTAAGCAGACTGCACTGAGAGTGGAGCCCAATGCTGGGTTTGATCTCACAACCCTGAGATCATGACCTGAGCTGAAATCAAGAATCAGTCACCTAACCAACTGAGCCACCCAGGAACCCCAATACATAAGCATTTTTTCAAATTAAGAAATAGAAGAGTGAAGAAAATCTCTATGTTATAAAGAGAGAGAGACATACAAATGAAAATTGGATAATAAAAGGGGTGCCTGGGTGGCTCATTTGGTTAAGCATCTTCCTTTGGCTCAGGTCATGATCCTAGGGTCCTGGCATTGAGCCCCACATTGGGTCTTTGCTCAGCAGGGAGCCTGCTTCTCCCTCTCCCTCTGCCACTCCCCCTGCTTGTGCAGTCTCTCTCTATCAAATAAATAAAATCTTTTTTAAAAATTGGATAATAAAAAATAAGAAAATTAGGAAATCAATTCAGGAGCCCAATCCTGAAGGAACTGAAATCCAGGAAAATAGAGTGGGTAAAAGACAGGGGAAAGAGATTTTAAAGACATAAACAGCATAGGTTTTCTATGAAACCAATTTCCTATGAAACTTATTTAGTGTATAAAACCTAAAACTTCTTAGTGAAAAGGTGTGCCATAACCAACAACGGAAAACCCACCCAGCATACCTCCTACACACCGGAAATTTCAAATGCTAGCTATGAAGAGAAGATTCCTAAAGGACAGAGAAGAATGTGGGGGAATAATCACAGAGAAATTGAAATAAAGTGGAATTGTACCTCTCAATGGCAAGAATGAAGGAAGCCAGAATAAAGTTGGATATAAAATTCTGAGGGAGGATACTAGCTATTTACTCATGAAAAGGCTCTAATGCGAATTGATCTTTCAATGATATGCCTGTAGTACTTTTCTGGAAAAATAAAAGTTAATTAAAATTGAGTTGCTTAATACTTTCACCTTCCATCAGAGGCTTTGGGGAAAAGTTCCTGAGTGTTACCTAAGATACTGTTTTTTGTACCAATACTGACCCTACTTGGTAGTGAATTTGTCATCTAATTTCTTTAGCCTCACATTTACTCATATTTGCAATGAATGACTGAGCTAGACTGCCTATATGAATTCTCCCAATTTTAGCATTTTAGGGTTTTATGGGAATGTTCTCTATTTAAAAGCATTCACCTCTAATACACAGTATGCCAAAAAGTGTAAAGATGCTCTGTGATCCAAAAGACAAACAAAAATCAACATTGGCCAGGCTCTTCTCTTGGTAATAACATTTCTTCTAGCATACGGTGGCCTTTTTCAGTGGTCGGCTATTTTCCCTCAAAACTGGCCTATGTTGATGCAGCTTGTCATATCCAAATTGACCACATCCAAAACAGATTTTCTTTTTCAGTGCCTGATTGATTCCCAGACATCAGAAGATTTTATGAGAAGCTTCCAATTTATTACTGAACCAGGGTTCCACTCACTTTGGGAGATTCTGAATGCCTTAACATTTTGGTTTTGTTTATGATTTAAAAAAAATTCTGAAACATTAACTTTTTTTCCTCTCAAGATCATATGCGTTCTGGAGAAAGTAATTCATATGCTTCTGATTCACACGAGATCATCAAGGCATTTTATGATCATGAAAGTTTTTTTTTTTTTTTAAAGATTTTATTTATTTATTTCACAGAGGGAGAGAGATCACAAGGAGGCAGAGAGGCAGGCAGAGAGAGAGGGGGAAGCAGGCTCCTTGCTGAGCAGAGAGCCCGATGCGGGCCTCGATCCCAGGACCCTGAGATCATGACCTGAGCTGAAAGCAGAGGCTTTAACCCACTGAGCCACCCAGGCGCCCTGATCATGAAAGTTTTGAAATAATTATAAAAGTGTTTAATCTTTCTTAAATCGTTCTTTTTAAAAATTTATTTTAGACAGAGAAATAGAGAGGGAGCACGGTGCACGAGTTGGGGGAGGGCAGAGGGAGAGAGTCTTCAAGCAGACTGCCATCTGGGCTCCACATGGGGGCTCCATCTTGGAACTCATGAGATCATGACCTGAACCAAAACCAAAAGTCAGCTGCTTAACTGACTGAGCCACGTAGGCACCCCATCTTTTTAAAATCATTCATAAAGGAACTAGCAAAATTTAGTGAAAATAAATGATCTCTAGTACCACAATCTTGTATTTCAATATAAAATTTACTTTAACAAGTTCTAATTAAATCCAACTGTAGCCAAAACTAACTCATTCCTATCAGCATTACTGATAATTTGCTGTTCTTCACTTGCTGTTCTTCTCATTATGAGATAACATCAGCTAAATCAATTATGAACATGACTAATTGGGGGTTTTAATGTATAATCTGTATCTTCACAGAGGTTATAATTCCAATATGCTGACCCCTTCAGCTGTAGGTGATCTCAAGTTTGAAGCCAGAGGAAACTGCTACTTCCTTCTTCCTTCATCAGTTTTTGGAATTAGAAAGCAGGAATTTTTACTTTCCAATTGTCTATTTTTTAAACATATCCCCTACTCCCAACAAATGTTCCACAAAATCTGCAAATCACTCTAGGGAAATTTCCAGTTTCTAAATATGAACAGCTGTGAGCTACCTAAACGATCCATCTCTCCAAGAAATTGGTACTCCAGAGAAGAAATAAACAATTACCATTTTTTACGCAAAATACCTGACATTGTTCAATGAGAAAGTCTTTGGAACTGTAAAGTTAAATATGATAGGAAACTTTTTATTTAACTCTGCATATTCTCTTTTCCTCCCTCACAAATTACATACACAATCGATCAGGGAGGAAAATCTTTAAAGTTGTAGTGTCTCTCGCAGCTTCAATAAACTGTCAGACACAAATGAGTACTATTTTAATGGCTGTGGAAGAAAAAACCAAATCAAATAATGAAGAGCACAGAATCTGGACTCAAATCAACCTAGATTGGAGCTTGTTAAGCCTTGGTATCCCTAATGGTCTCTTTACTGTGAAAGGATCATGAAGGTAAGTAAGAGCACACGTAAAGTACTCAGCACAGTGTTTACTACCTCATAAGGCTTTATGAAAATTGTTAACTAGTCATACTATAATTTGTTAAATATTTTAAGGCTTCAGAATATAGTCTCTGAGCTCTAACAGTTACTCAGATAAGTCAGGCAATAAAAGTTAAACCAGGAACTTCTACATAAAATTTGTTTGCTAAAGTAACAAGTGAGAAATGGAATTGACATAAGTAGTTTTAAGATTAACTGAGAAAAATGTAAAAATTATGTATTTTAAAAACTTCTTGTAATTTGTTCTTGAGATAATTGCCTAAGGGGTGCTAAAAATATTATTATATGGAAAGTTCCGTAACAAGGGTAAAAGGGGGTTAAAAGAAATCAGCGAATGTTCTTTTTATTTCTCTGTAAAAGTACCTTTTTACAGAGGTAAAATTTACTTCACAAAGTTTAAATATCTATTTCTAAGAAATCCTGAGTTTAAAAATGATCACCTTTATTCCTTGTCAATATATTGTCATCCTCTTAAATATTCAAAAATTTACACTAGCATTCATATATGAATAATACTGAAAAATGCATGATCTGGGTAGAAACCAAAATGCAAATATTTTAAATAGAAAAACAGCTAAGCTAGTGGGGAAGCTTTAATGCAAATTTGCTAAACACTGTGCTGTCTTCCTATCTTGCGAATACTCATTTTTTTTCTATGTGGAATTAACTCACTGAAGCCTCAGTAATCAATATCACTTGACTTATACTCCATACAATTTTCTTCCAAAAGTATCTGAAGTAGTTTACCAGATTAAATATTCTGCCAATAATGCTGTAAAGAAGGACAGGTTTAAAGACTAAACCACTTAGGTTTCAAGTTCCAGTTCTACCAATTTCCAGTTGTATAAACTTACGAAGATTCCATTCCCTCATCTGAAGACTGAGACTAAAATCCTCAAACAGTTAAGGAAAATATCTAAAGCATATAGCAGATACCTGGAAACATGTCAGTTATCAACGCTACTTTTCTTCCTCGACTTCTAAAACAGAACAGAGACCCAGCAGCACTACTGATGTTAAGTACTTATAGATACACTAATCACTACAAATCATTATTGAATTTGTTTTTATGCTTTATAATTAATAAAAAGAGATTCCTTCAATTGTATTATTTTTATTTTCTGAATATCCACAAATACCATGAGAAGGGAATTTTAAGGATATCATATATAAGGAATCATGATTAATGTTGTGAGCATTAACTTCATTAATAACTGCAGAAAGACATGGAAATATTTCACAGAAAAAGTTTTTGCACTTGCCTCCTCAGACCAGCCCCACCATTCCAGCCAGACCCAACCACACCAAAACAAAGCACAAAACTTGATTTGGGGCGCCTGGGTGGCTCAGTGGGCTAAAGCCTCTGCCTTCGGCTCAGGTCATGATCTCAGGGTCCTGGGATCAAGCCCCGAATCGGGCTCTCTGCTCAGCGGGGAGCCTGCTTCCTCCTCTCTCTCTGCCTGCCTCTCTGCCTACTTGTGATCTCTCTGTCAAATAAAAAAACCCACAAAAAACAAAAAAAAACTTGATTTGGATTGTATGACCCGTCACACATAGAGTAAAATGCAAATTCCTTACCATAATCTACAAGGTCCTACAATTTATGTCCTGATGTATTCATGCGGCACTCTCTTCTTACTGACTGGTCTCCAGACTCTACAGGAAATCTAGGTGCAGCACTTAGACAGGTTTTGTTTGCTTGTAATAGTTTTCCAGAAAACTCTATTTTGGTGCCTCCTCCCATATGTCTTTTATTGAGCTAGGGAGCTAATCTTGCAGTTGCTGGGAGAATTGGCTGGTTATAGCCCTCAGCTGCATCCTTCTCCAAATTGTCCTCAGCTGATGGTAGTTCATTCTCTACAAATTATATTCCACATGCCCAGTGGCTCATACAATGACTGACTAGTAAGAAGCCAGTAAAGACAGATTCCCTTGCATCAAGCGAGGCCAACTCTGTCATGCAAATTATATTCCAGAACCCTACCCTGATCGGGCAATTGATTGCTTTGGTCAAATCCAGATTTTACTTGAGACAACATGTTTGCTCACCTCATCCTTTTTCCAAACCTGGTTCATTCCCTTAATGCTTTTGCCTAATGAATAAAGAGCACTCTTTCAATAAAATGTTGGCATCCAAATCCTTCTTTCTAATCTAGGGAATGTCTCCTACTTCTTCCCTTCTAGGTTCCAGAGTAATTCTTATCTTCAGAGAAAATGCTTTTCTACAGGAAATATGTTCTCCCTCCATCCGACCTTCCTATCTATTCAGCCTGATTTGTTCCAGTCATTGAACACACTGCTTTTTAGTAATCTGAGTTATTTAACCAATATACGCAAAAATAAATGTAGTTTTCTAAATGTCTACCTGAGGATAGAAAATAAATTCCTTGAGATCAAGGACCATGTCTCTTGTACATTACAATGTACAAAGGACCACTTTGTACTTCCAGTATCTATCCAAATGTTTGGCACATGATAGATGATCAGTTAATATGTGTTGAATGGCTGTTGTTGAGAAATGTTGCTTTCTTGTGATACAAATGTTTATAGAGAGAGAGATCTTGGAGGTAATAATTATGTCCCCAAATAATGTCTCTGTCAAATGTAAGCTGTATTTAGCCAGAACAGGAGTATACCCAATTAGCGACTAATTTTTTTCTAACACATAGTGATGGAATATATATTTCTGATCCTTGGATATAGTGAGGGACTGATTTCACAGATGTCAGAGACACTTTCACTTTGCTGTAAGCTTTTGAAGATTTGACTTGTATTCCTGGTCAGATACATAGGAGTTAATCCACTCTAGCCTAGCTGTGGGCTTCAGAGTTGTCTAGCTTTAGATTGCTGCAAATATTTAAATATATACATGAATGTAATAAATATATATTTATTGGAAGATAAAAGATGGTAGGTATTTTTAATTTTTATTTTTTACTTACATTATGTTTTAATGTTTAATTATTGGGTTGCCTTTCCATCTAAGTATTTTATGATGTATTTTTTTAATTATATATAAGTTGATACTTTAATCGTATAGTCTAGAGTAAGTACCTGCCCATTGTGACTCTAGTTAACATCGCATCAAAATATTTTCTTTGGAATCTTCCCTAGTTGTTGGGATTTTTTTTTTTAACCAGAGAAAGAAAGAATTTTATTATTCAATTAGAGCAACTTTTGGCAATTTGAAAATACTTAACACTAGATGGCAGGATGAGACTATAGATATCTAATTCCTCACAGCTAAGCATAAAAAGGATCTGCTACTTTTCTCAAGTGTTGAGAATTCTTAGGCAAATGTACTGTATTATTTTTTAATATATGTACTACATATAGTTCCACATTCCTTTTTGTTTAAAAACTTTCATTGTATATAATAGAGTGATGTTAAATATGAGTAAATTACTGAAAAGAAAAATATAAAAAATTATTAACTTTACAAGTTATTTCAATATGACAATAGCTGAATAAAAAAGTTTTTGGTGGGAAAACATTCATCCTATTTGGCGTCTTTAGAACTTAAGACATGAGTATTTAAACATATGCTACTTATGTCAACATGCATAAACTCAAAGTTAAATAAATCATTTATTCTCGTAATCAAGATTGACATTCTGCAAATAAGAAGGAATTCGGCATAAATTCACAATAAATACAAATCCAGAGACGAAAAGGGCATCATCTTTTTCAATGCCAACTAAAACTATCCTAGAAATAGGAAGAACTATTTTAAACTCTTCTGGGAAAGGGAGACTCAGGTTTCCCAAAGGCATTACTGTCAATATTTATGTTACCACTTGTTAGAGCAATATGGATAAGGATGGCTAGGGTGATCGTATATTTTTTCCCATTCAAATCATTACATTTTGAGTGTGGAAATATGAACTGGGACTGCCCTAGCAAACTGGGGCATATGATCACCCTAATTAACAATGTTCACTCTCAGAAAGTTCATTTTGTACCCTCATTTACCTGAGCATTAATAATTTTGTTGTACTGAAGCTTTCATTTTGAATTCATCCATGATGTATCTCATTTGCCAGTGTTACCCCTTTCTTCTAGCAAGGGTTATTCCTTTTGGAGGAGGAGAGGTTCAAACAATCATGAATATCTATAAAACATATTGATTTTCTTGGAAGGTCCAAATCCATCAGAACTTAATGAGAATAACGAAGAGAATAATGAAAAGAATAGGCAGATTTTTTTTTTTAAAAGATTTTATTTGTTTATTTGACAGAGAGAGAGAGAGAGATCACAAGTAGGCAGAGAGGCAGGCAGAGAGAGAGGAGGAAGCAGGCTCCCTGCCGAGCAGAGAGCCCGATGTGGGCCTCGATCCCAGGACCCTGAGACCATGACCTGAGCCGAAGGCAGAGGCTTTAACCCACTGAGCCACCCAGGCGCCCAGAATAGGCAGATTTTTAACTAATTGTTTTTGATACGTTGTTTGACTCTCTTAGGGAAACACATTACAAAATACTAAAAGAAATACTAGCTGTAGATTAGTAAAGTATTTTTATTTACCTATATATGGATGTAATGTTACTCATTTCAAATTTAAAGTTTTCTGCTCTTTTCAAATTTGTAGTCATAGTAAATATATATATATTTTTAAAGATTTTATTTATCTATTTGACACAGAGAGAGAGATTACAAGTTACTAGGCAGAGAGGCAGGCAGAGAGACAGGGAGAGGAGGAAGCAGGCTCCCTGCTGAGCAGAGAGCCCGATGCGGGCCTCGATCCCAGGACCCTGAGATCATGACCTGAGCCGAAAGCAGAGGCTTTAACCCACTGAACCACCCAGGCGCCCCATAGTAAATATTTTAAAAATTACATGATAATTTCCTTCAAGATGATAAATTATGTACAGAATTAGATTTAAAGATCAGCTCTTTGGTTCTAACAACAGAAAATAGCATATTCACTCTTAATGGCCCAGCTATTTGGATCTGGGTCCTTTTCCTGAATACAGTTTGTTTTGTAATGAAATAACTTTAAATATACTGAGGAATTGCTAGGTAAAATAATAAAAGGTCAGGTCAACTTATTATCTTCATAGAATTTTTTGAGGCAAAGATTATAAAAATTATGTGTTTCTCCTCAAATTATTGGTACATTTTTTAAAAAGCATGGTATATGTAGTTTTGTTGACTGCATATATTATCTCTGAGTGTAAGTAACGACTTTCAGACAATTGTGAGCATAGAGAAATTATTAACATACATCATAATACCTGAAATATATTAATTCACAACATAATCATAGAAATCATTTGTAAAGATCTTTACTTTCTCCTCAGAGGTAGTCTGTCCATAATATGTTTTATGTAAAAGTGTTTTGTTTTGTTTTGTCTTGGTTTATTTTTGTGGCCGAAGCATCCTCCAAGGCTGTAGCTACACAAACTCAAAATAAGTGATCAGCATAGCCTGTAGAGAACTAAATTTGTCAAAACACATTTTTGGTCCATTTGACTAACTTAGTAAAATAATATAAACAGCAATCCAGAGATTTTGAGTTAGCTTCCTCCTGAGTATGAGTCAAAGTGCATTTCACATGGCAATTGGTATTCATTATTGTGGGACTATGGCGCTTGTGAGCCTTACATGGGACCACAAATGTAAGTGCAATCCTGTGTGTAGGGCTCTAACGTGGACAACTATGACTATTTATCATTATGTATGTCATCTTTCAATTATACATGATTCCTCAGTTCTGTAGAAACCCCTATTGACAGCTCTGCAAGGCTACATCTAGACTCTGTAGCGTTAGTTTCTAACTGCAGAGAAATTGGTGCTTGAATCCTCATGGGCTATAAACAACATGTAGCAGAACACATCCTATTTTCCTTAACTCCCCAACACAACTATTATAGTATGTAGCTCAGAAAATAAACTTGATCACTAATTATTAAATGGTCACCAGTGTCTTCAATCTGTATGGAAAAAAGATTATGTTATATATACATGAAATACATCATGCTGAATTAATTTATTGACAATGCCACATTGCCTAAGAATCACCTCATTGATTATTGAAATATTTTCATTTTGTTCTACTGCATTTTCTTAAATATTTGTCATCATATTTCAGTGTCATCATATTTACTTGAGAAATTTGCATTATCCATCTTTTGTCTTGTCCCTCCATACCCAGAGGGTCTCCTTGGAGGTCCTCATTGCCATTTATTTCATCTGGAGTTTATAAAATGGCAACTCTTAAGGCTCTGATTAGTGGGATGCAGTTTGCCCATTATCTCTGAAAAAGGCTTATGGATGATACCAGTAAGAATTATCCAACAGTCTTCATGAACTATGACCATATGCCTGACCAACCACTTAAATAGGAATATGATAACTTCTATTAGCCTTCAGTATATCACTTGATGTACAGTATAGCGGAAAGAGCATTGGTGTAAGAGTCTTAAGACATAAGTTACAAGCATAGACTTTCGATTCACTAGACTTTACTAGTGTTGGGCAAATGAATAAATGCATCTTTGAAAAAAATATTAATGCTTTTGTGAACTTATTGGAAAAAGTTTTAGTTTTTCATAACTTAAGTTCAAAAGCTATATTAATCTCTTTTCAGGGGTCAGATATTATTGAAGCATGGAAGATGAGAAGACATGGACAGTGCTCATTCAGATATTAAAATCTAGTACTTGATTCCACTCTGAATTTTCAGATGGGAACACCAAGGCCTAAAAAGTTTTGTCGAAGTTCACACTAGAGAGTGTCAGAACCAGGGCTGGAATTTCTTGTCTCTGAGGCCAATCCCAGTGCTTCCCACTTCTTTCTTAGTAGTTCCCTGAGCAGTGTCCTCCGTCTGTAGCAGAATTCAGTCAAGCTTTCACTTGGAATTATCTACAGCAGTATTCTGATTAAAGAACCCTTGTTTGTGGAGCCAGACATCATCTGCAACATTGACTTCTCCTCTAATGAGCTGAAGGAAATAGCTCAAAATGAAGTGCATCTCAGCAGCCTCCCAAAGCAAAGCTCACCAAACTGTAACTGAAAATACACTATTCGATTACCTGGCAGTTTACCTCCTCTGGTTATTTCTATCTCTTAATAGCCAAAGGTGTAACACTCAGTTTCTTGCAAATCTTTTAACTATAACTGACAGAAATTAGCAATATATCCCATTTTTATATGTATTTATTTTTGTTCACCTTGATCCTATTGATTTTAAAATCAAAGATGTGTAGTAAGTTTCTTCCATGGATCCAGGTAATAAAAATGTCAGTGGGAGCGTACTGCTTCAGGACATGGTATCCCTTTAATTTATGCTGCCTTGTCCTCCTTTATTAGTTAACAAAAAGTATGAGCATCTCATTTTATTCCTGAATTTTGCAGTAATTTGCTAATTTTTCCAGGGCCTCCAATCTCAAATTTACTAAGAACTGAATAATTATCACAGTATCTTATCTATTTCTAAATGTTACATAATTTGTTGATTCAAATTCTGATATAAGCAATTTTATATATCTGATTAATCTCTTCTAGTTTACAGAGGAAGAAATTGATGTCCTGTGCTGTGTAGGTTTCAGCAATTATGATAATTATTGTATCTCACACACTTAACCATATTATCAAAAGACAAGTGCATTTCAAATTTAAAGCATTCTTCCCAGATAATGTCCAATGATTTATTAAACACATCTGGAATAAAATTATGTTTTGAAGGAAAACTTTTTCTAAAAAATTAGAATGTTACATATTTTACATAATCATTATGTTTACAAATTATCTGCATTTTTGATAAGGTTATTTTGAGGGATAAATGTAATATAAATTACTTTTTTACTTCATAGGTGGTAAGATAATTAAGTTAAATATTTTAAAATATGTGCAACTATTTTAAATTTATAAGTATGTTCTCAAAAGATTATTTTCCTTAATCTATACCTACATATAATGACAAACACTTTATGTATATGTACACACACACACAACACATACACAGTGGTTTTGTCTATGACATGTACACACATAGTTATGTCACGGACAAAGTAAAAAAGTTAAAAAACCTAGAGGATAAAGCATCATCATTTAATTGTGAAAAACTCATTGGGTAGTAGCTCTAGTTATTAGAACTCAGTAAGAGTTGGATCACAGAGTTAATTATGATGATGTAGGTATTATTTTTGTGTTTACTTTTAAAGAAAGACATGTTAGATAACAGTTCCTCAGTGCTTTGTGAAGTATAATTCAACGCGTGCGCACACACACACACACACACACACACACACACACACATACACACCACACTCATACACACTCCCCTAACTCCTTTAATTGTTGGAGCAGGATATTATATTCAGATTTCCTTCAAATCACAGGCAGCTCTGTGTGGCAAGTTCTAACAGAACGCAGTCAAGGTGAAATCCAGCCAGCTTTTGCTGCTAACAATGTATTCATACAGCATATGATCTCTGTCTGTTCAGGCTGCTTCTTGCTCATGTCTCAGAATAAGAAAGGAGTGCTGCTTTCCTGGGGTATGCTATTTGAGAAAGAAAGTAACCTAACACTAACTGCAGGCGGGGTCAGAGTGATGTAACAGGAAGCTCTGATGTTTCCCTTCTGCTGCTGAGCACATACAATGTGACAACACTTCCAATCTACTCAGAACAGTCCTCTCTCTCCAGCAGAGAGTATCACCTCCTGATTTAGGATCATCAAGCTCTGCTAACTGGACCTCAGCCTGCCTGCAGGATTACATTGCAAGGCTTTCACTCTTCCTCACCTTGCCTGGGGGTAAATCTCTTCTGCGGAATCTCAGAAAATCAAATTCCATCCTAAGAATATTTCACCAAGAATTTCTTTAGAAGCTGTGCTGGGTAAGTACATTATTCAAAATAAATATATGTATTCTGAGTAGTATTCTCATTTAGTTTGGCAGTGTTTCTACTGTAGAGTTTAGTGATACTGAAATAATATTGAAACATGTTCTCATTTATTTCACATGTTAAAGAAACTACGGTGTATTACTCTAAAATGTATACAAAACCTAGCACTACTAGATATTATTATGTACAGTGATATTCTAGAAGATAAATTTAGCAAGTAATAAAAATATAAATGGTTTAAAAGGCATACTTCAAACAAATAAATTAATCAGGGAACAATGCCTTTTAAAATTTGTTCTACTATTAGCTAAGCTTAAATTTTGACAGCTGGAAAACATTTTCACCCCAGGAAGGGTCTTTAAACTTTTTATATAGTCAGTACTCTGAGAAAGGGGGGAAAGAGTAACTACTTACGGGGTCCCGGAGTCTCAGTCCCTCTGTAGTTGAACAAAATGGAGAATTAAAAGAAAAGTAATCACTTTGGATTTATTATGTGTCTTCTATTTGCCTTTCACCTTCATTTACACATATCTCTAACTATTGAACTAATAGAATTTTCATTGTTCATTATTGCCAGATGTGGTTACATCTCTCTCTTGCTAACTCTGAATTGTTTCCGTTGTATTGGATCATGGGGTAGGCTACAAAAGAAAAAGAAGAAAAAAAAAACAGCTAGGATTGAGAAAATGTTATTTGTACATTAGCTGTAATTTTACAACTCTTTAGCTAACAGTGTATTACTTCAATTTGGTCTAGTATTCCTCTGCAAGCTTTTGAGGGGAGGATGTGAAATAGAGATAACTGTGAATAAAGAAAAGTAACAAAGTTTTCCCAAATATGTATGTCAGATTATTAAACAGAGAAATTAAAGTGTGTATTAAAAAAGAAAAAAACAATGTCCAGAAAAAACTTACAGTAATGTTGAGGTGAAACATCTGTTAATGCTTCCTTTACCAGTACAGACTGTGCTGGACTGTTAAGAAACTATTGTCTACTCAAGTGTTGGTATAGAGAGATCACAAATTTGTTGCTAAGAAAAATTAGATGTCAGATTTGGGTTCAAATTATATTGACTGGTATAATTTATTTATATAAAAATTAGACATCAGATTTGGGTTCAAATTATATTGATTGACATTACACATACATTATATATATAATATAATATGTAAAGAATATATATATTGTTTCTTACCTATGTAATTATACTCTGCAAAATGTCCTTCAGTGGAGAAATCCTGTACTTAATCACCCATAATCTAGCACATTAAAAGTGGACTACAAACTCATTCTGAGTAAATCCCTCATAATTTTCTACTCAATTTTTCCTCAAATTTCTCCAAATAACGGAAACTTCAATGAAGTCTTATTTTTGTGATTCTTAAAAATATTAGGACTGATCTATTTCCTTTCAATCATTACTTGTACTGAGTTCTCTGACACATGTGTAGAATGGAAAACATGTTTTTAGAGGGTGACTTTGTAAATAGCCATTAGATAATTAGGGAAGGAAATGAAAAGAACACATTAAATGCCCAACCCAATGCCATGGATTAGTAACAAAAATTAAAATAGCATTATTTTTAACTTAGATTATTTTCTTAGAAGGAGGTATTATATTAATATCGTATTTTATAATAAGGAACTCCCCATAATTTTCTTCCATAATTTAATTAAATTTTTAAAACTGTACTGATAGTATGACTTACAGTTTTTTATTTTCAGAAAATACTGCTGAAAACTACTAGGCACTGAATTTCGAAGGTCATTAGGAAAAAACTTGTTACTTGAGAAAATAATTGCAAGTTTGAAATAAGAACTCATTGTATTATATTCTAAAGTTTGCTTTCTTTAGTGATAAGAGAATATCAGATGATCAATGCATGATTTCAGCCATAAAGAACTAACTTCTTTTTCTAGATGCTATAGGATCATAAAATCAATGCAGAGTCTAAGGCCAGTTCTAAGTATGAAATATAAGACTCTAAAATCATAAAAATAATGTGAGCTGAAGTATGTTTTACCTGCAATATTCGGTTATCTCTAAGAAATGTCCTTTAGGTTATTACTGCAAGGTCTTTTTTTCCCTAGTATATCTTAGCATGTTCCACAATATTGTTTTGTTAGTTAAAATATGTAAACTTTTAGAATATACAAAACTGTTCATTCACTCTGAAAAATAAAGACTGGAAAAACAGGAAAAGAAAAAGAATTAAAATCGGTTCTGTAATTTTAAAAATTGTGTTAAATGAATGACCAAGGTGTATATACTTCACTCACTGGTGATGCCTAGCATAAGTTTAAATGGAATCAAAACCCTAGCATATTTAGGAGAACCTTCACATTCATTGTATGTATTTTACCATTATTTTATGCGTAACAAATTTATTTCAGTAAGAAATTCAAAATAATATTAAGACAAAGAAAGATGACCTTATATACTTTATGTTAATGTGGATACATTATTTGATAAGCACATAAAACTAATAAACTTCAGTTAAAAGTATCATTATATATTTTTAACTTACATCATTTTTGTGACCATTATAACACTATTTTGCTTTCAATTTTTAGCTCCATGATTAAAATTTGATAGTAACTTAATTTTTAAGAACTGTCTTAGAGATATTTATATAAAAATTAACATTTTTTAAGGGATGAAAATATACATTCACAAAACAAAACTGATTTCATACTCTGTGTATGACTGTCAATACAGCTTGAAAAAATAATTCTATTTTTAGAGATATCACTATTATGGTATCAACTTAAAAAAAAACCAAATATATTCAAGGGACATTATTTGAAATCATTGGCTTTATTCTCTATCTCATCTTTGCTTAGGATTCAGAGATGGCATTACCCTAAAAACATAAGTTGTTTCATTGCAATGGTGTTAATGAAAGACACGCAGTGTCAAATTTGTAGCACCTCTGAGTTCTTGACTCAATCAGACTATCAGAGAATACTCTTAAGATGAAAAGTCAGTACATAGCTATTTAAAAACACTTGTCTGTGTCTGCGTTTGAAGTACATGCATGAACTATAAACATTTATAATTTCTTAGGAAAGCTCTCTTTTTCTACCAAAGTACTTCTACCATGCAGCACTATTACGTTATTTCAAGAAATCTTCTCATTTAATATAAGAAAATGTTCTTATAAAATTAGAAGGAGAATAAAAATTTACCAGAAACAGAAGATCAGGGCTACATACTAACCAGATATTTCAACCATTTTCCCGTTTATTCCCACAGAATTCCCATAGAAATTCCTGCCCAAATTCCTCCATCAGTAGCAGTTACACAACTCAAAGGATCCAGATAGTTTTAACGCCTTAATTTTGGTTTACCTACGTATAATTTGGTTTATAATTTTGAAGATAGAGTCTTAATTAGTATAAAATTGAAGCAGTAATAGGTGGAATACCTTTAACTGTAAAATTTGGAATGTAAATATTGAGTTAGTGTTATTTAGGATAAAAGAACATATAATTAGATAAGTTAAGTCAGCAAACCATCTAAATAATAGGAAATACATTTTTATACATTACATTGCTATTCCAATTTAAACGGAAAAGTCCTCAATAAATCTAGATTATTTTTATGTCTAATTAGTATTATAATATTGTGCATTAAATCAATAATTTTTGCATTTTCCAATATTTGTGTAATCTTAAAATCAAATTAGTTTTTAATTTAGTAAATTATTTTACAAAAAATGAAGAAATTAATTTAACTTTTAACAATACAATAAAAGTCTTATTATTTAAAAATAAAAGAGAATCACTGGCACTGAACAGAGTTAGAGTCTATGTTTTTGAGTTTACTAGTATTAATTACTGGATGATAAATTGCAAATATTTTCCTAGAACACATTTCTTCCTTTTTTCTTTAAAATTAGCTTGTTTACTTCAAAGAGATAATAATCCACAAAACTAACACACTAATATATTACCATTTGCGAAAATGATCAAAATAGTGAATTTATTTTTTAAATGTAAAACAAGTTTTATCTTTTTATTCCTTTGTGCTTTTAATTAAATGTATGTTTTTTACCTTACTACCAACTAAAACGTCAAAAATCTCAAATCAGTTCAACCCAACATAAATATAAATAAGTAAATAAATAAATAACCAACATACCCCTAGAGTACCCTTTCATCATAGTTCAGTCACATAGAGGTTCATTAGCATATTCAGGCTTGGTTTTATCAATTAAAATGAAGATAAATTTGTCTTATATCCAAGTATCATTTCATACATTCTGCAAATGAGTATTAATCAAATCTATCTTCATTAACATACCAATTGTTGTTTAGATATTTTGTGCATAAACCTCAATTTTGCCTTCTTTCCAAGGATAATTTGAAGGGAAAATCGGAATTTTGGTAAGTACTAGAGAAGAATAAAGCACGTTATAACTGAAAATAAAGAGGATTAAAACTATGGGAAAACAATGTTGTCAAACAAAATGTGTGTGTGTGTGTGTACATGCTTTTTTGCCTAACTCAGTAGTTGTTTTCAAATGTGAGGCAAAAGATCAGATTTACTTTTACTTAAATAATGGAAAACTAATATTAGACTAACATGTTTAAATATTTTATTCATCGTCTACATATGTCTTCTTCAAAAAGTTATTTTTAATGAAATTTTTTTATTTTAAATCTTTTTCAAAACATGCCAATATACTTTTTAGCTGAGGCAAAAAATAGAACTCCCACATCTGTGTTTGGGAAATAGAGGTATAATCCCTGTTTGAAACAACTGACTAGAATGGAGTACACTTCAGACAGCATTCATGTCATATGTGGTAAGGATGTTGCTATATTTTAAATCTGTTAAATATAATTTCATTAAACTCCCAGGTAACTAACTAAAATATCTTTGAACTTGTCAGGTTTTTTTGGGTAAATATATATATTTGTTGTCAGCTTAAGCCTCTGGTACTTGACATTATTAGATGAGTGCACATATCTTCATATTCCTGAGGGACAAATTATTTATTTATTTATTTATTTATTTATTTATTTGCCTCAAACAGGAGAGTCTGCCTTCCCTGCTGCAGTTCTCCCTCCCAAAGTTAGCAGTGGAGGAATTTTTCCATACTGCACTAATACAGGAGAACCTCTTTTTAAAGGGTGGCTTGCTCTATTGAGGTTATTTAGCACATTTCTTTGAGGATTTGCCTTCTGCCATATATATTATTAATTACTCATGTATAAACTCATTTAACCATCCCAAAAGCCTCAGGAATTACTGTTGTTGTTATTGTTTGCAGATAAGAAATTCTAAAACCAAGGCTCAGAGCTTCTAAGTAACATGTCCAAATCACATAGAGGTACCAGGACCTGAATCCTGGCAAACCAGACTCCAAAGCTCATGCTCTTAACCACTATGCTTCCCTTTCCAATTGGTGGCTGATATCTAGTTACCCCTAGTGTGAATGGATGCTGGTCCCAGAACCTTAGGTTAAAGTGCAGGCAGACCTCAGATATGTTGAGGGTTTGGTTCTAGATCACCTCAACAAAGTGATATCATAGTAAATAAAGCCAGTCAAATGAATTTTTTGGTTTCCCAGTACATGTGAAAGCTAAGTAATAGTACAGTACAATAGCATTATGTTTAAAAAACAACACATATACCTTAATTAAAAAAATACTTTACTGCTAAAATATGCTAACCATCCTCTGGAGCTTTGAGTGAATTGAAATCTTTTTGCTGGTGGAGGGTCTTGCCTTGATGATTGGGACTGATCAGGGTGGTGGCTGCTGAAGGTTGGGTTGGCTGTGGCAATTTCTTAAAATAAGTCAATAACGAAGTTTGTGGCATCCACTGACACCTTTCGTGAATGATCTCTCTGTAGCATGAGATGCTGTTTGATAGCATTGTACCACACTGGAACTTTCAAAATTGGAATCAGTCCTTTCAAACCCTGCAGCTGCTTTATCAACAAACTTTATGGAGTAGTCTAAATCCTTTGTTGTCATTTCAACAATCTTCATAGCCTCTTTCCCAAAAATGGATTCTATTTCAAACCACTATCTTTGCTCACCCACAAAAAGCAACTGCTCATCTGTTAAAGTTTTATCATGAGATTACAGTAATTCAGTCACATCCTCAGTCTCTCCTTTGAATTCTAGTTCTCTTGCTGTTTCTACCACATCTGTAGTAATTTCCTCCACCAAAATCTTGAACCCCTCAAAGTCAGTCTTGAGGGTTGGAATCAACTTCTCCCAAACTCCTGTGAATGCTGATATTTTGACCTTCTCCCATGGATCATGTATGTTTTTAATGGCAACTGAAATGGTGAATTCTTTCCAGAAGATTTTCAGTTTATTTTGCCCAGATCCATCAGAGGAATCACTATGTATGGAAGTTTTAACCTTAAAAAATGTATTTCTTAAATAATAAGATTTGAAAGTTGAAACTACTCCTTCATCCAGGGACTGCAGAATGGATGTCTTAGCAGGCAGG
Organism: Ailurus styani; assembly: GCA_002007465.1. NCBI lineage: Eukaryota > Metazoa > Chordata > Mammalia > Carnivora > Ailuridae > Ailurus > Ailurus styani. Next base: position 7,161,489 of record LNAC01000004.1, on the reverse strand, counting down.
AGAACAATATTAATCAACATTAATTTTATTGTACATTAATCTCATTGTACAATCTCATTGTACATCAGACCTCTTGGGTGACTGGGTGCATCTTCAGTGATCTTTTGAAAGGAATAATTTTTTTTCTGAGCAGTGGTTCTTGACAGTGGGCTTAAAATATTCAGTAAACCATGCTGTAAGCAGATGTACTTCCAATCTTTGTTGTTCTTCCAATTTTTGTTGTTCTATTTTATAGATCATAGGCAGAGTAGATTTAGCATAATCCTTTGGGCTCTCGGATTTTTTAAAATGGTAAATGAGCACTGGCTTCAACTTAAAGTCACCAGCTGCATTAGCCCCTGAAAGAGAGTGAGCCTGTCCTTTGAAGCTTTGAAGGCAGGCATTGACTTTTCCTCTCCAGCTATGAAAGTCCTAGAGGACATCTTCTTCCTACAGGAGGCTGTAAAATCTATTGTTTCCTGCAGCCACCTTCAGTAATTATCTTAGCTAGATCTGGATAATTTGCTGCAGCTTCTACATCAGCACTTGCTCCTGCACCTTGCACTTTTATGTTAGAGATGACTTCTTTCCTTAAACCTCATGAACCAACCTGAGCTAGCTTCAAGCTTCTTATTCACCTTCTTCACCTCTCAGCCTTCATAGAATTGAAGAGAGTCAGGGCCTTGCTCTGGATTAGGCTTTGGCTTTAGGGAAAGTTTTGGCTGGTTTGATCTTCTATCCAGCCTACTGAAGCTTTCTCCGTATCATCAGTAAGACTCTTTAGCTCTCTCATTATTTGTGTGTACCTGGAGTAGCACTTTGAATTTCCTTCAAGAACATTTCCTTTGCATTCACAACTTAGCTAACTGGTGCAAGAAAGCTAGCTGTTGACCTATCTGAGCTTTCAACATATCTTCCTCACGAAACTTAATCATTTCCAACTTTTGATTTTAAGTGGGAGATATGGGACTCTTCCTTTCAACTTCAACACTTATTGGCCATTGTAGGTTATTAATTGGCCTAATTTCAATATGGTTGTATCTTAGGGGAATAGGGAGGCCCATCAAAAGGGACAGAGATGGATGAGCAGTCAGAATACACACATTTATTAAGTTTGCCATCTTATATTGGCATGATCAGTAGTGCCCAAAACAATTACTATAGTAATAAAAAGAACACTGATCCAAGATCACCGTAACAATATAATAATAATGAAAAAGTTTGAAATATTGAGAGAATTACCAAAATGTGACATAGAGACATGAAGTTAACAAATGCTGTTGCACAAATGATACTGAGAAGCTTGTTAAATTCAGGGTTACCAAAACCTTCAATTTATAAAAAATGTAATAGCTGAGAAGCACAAGAAAATGAGATATACCTGTATATAGTAGGTGAATTTACAATTGATAATTTCCCATCTTTCTTTATGTATGCATTTTCTTTCACTAAGTTCCTTCATCTATACCTGTTTAACCTTCACCTTCCTCCAAGCCAACACCCAGTAGTTACTCTCTAGCCTCTGGTAGTTAAGAGTAGCTTGGAAAACAAAACTTTTGAAGAATTCTGTCTTTTTCAGAAAACCTCAGTGTTGCTCTTAAAGCCTTCAACTAATTGGATGTGACCCAGACACATTATCCAGATAATCTCCTTTACTTAAAGTCAACTGATGTTAGATGTCAATCACGTCTACAAAATACCTTTACAGCAACATCCAGACCAGTGTTTGATCAAACTGGGAACCATAGCCTGACCAAGTTAACGTATACAATTAATTATTACAACTAGCTAGGGGCATTTGTCCATACTTGCTCTTTTTTCCCAAATTACTTGGGTTTTTAGATTTTGGAAATTCTTTAAAAATTCCTGCTGGAATGATAATTGGAATTGCACTGAATTCATTAGTTAAATTGAAAATGATTAACATCTTAATAATGTTAAGTTATCTAACTATGAGCATGGTATAAATTCTTCAGTTACTCAATGTTTTTGTTCTGTTTTGTTTTGTTTTGGAGAGGGGAGGAGTCTGATTTGGTTCTAAATATAGGTAGAAGAAATATTTAAAACAATTATATTATAAATGAGGGAGGCTGAAATGGTATAAGTTTTCTACACTCCAAAAAAAAAAAAAAAGGAAGCTTGCTCTACTGCTACATGATTCACATAAGACCTTCCAGAATTGTTCTTTCTTTTATGAAATTAAAGTCTGTTCTCATTGCATATCTTATTTGGAGAACTTTCTGTTCACACCAGAATTTAGTCCTGTCAAAGAACAGTTGTATTTTAAGTTATATGACTTACTGCTATTGAGAGGTGCTAGGATTAAACAGAACGATCCTCAGTTTAGCAAGCACTCACAATGTGCCAGGCCCTATGCTAGATGTTAAAGGTAAGCCAGACAGGACCCCTGCTCTGGACAACATCAGCTCCACCTCAGTGCTCAGTGTCAATGAGGGCATGAACTCTTCATCTATACTGCTGACCACCACTCGACTTTTCATCTTGCCACAGGTCAGGACTGAACGCCTGAAGTAGGATGTTTTCTAAAATGACAAAACTTGATAAATCAGATATTTTCTGTACATATTACTATATTTGGGAAACCTTGGATTATAGATGAAACATTAAAAAAAAAACCCAACCCTGAAATAAAGAACAGTCTAATGGATACTACCTAGTTCACAATTATATGTGCTTTGGTTATGATATTCTGAAATATCTTATTTTGAACTGCTTCTAATATAACTTTGACTTTTCATACTTTAACAGAACTATCTCCTTGTATCTAAATCAATCACAAACATCATGGCTGGGTATCAGAAATGTTCATTTTTAAGACAGAAAGAATGTAGTTAAAGATATTCCAAGAATAGGGCGCCTGGGTGGCTCAGCGGTTTAAAGCCTCTGCCTTCGGCTCAGGTCATGATCTCAGGGTCCTGGGATCGAGGCCCACATCGGGCTCTCTGCTCAGCAGGGATCCTGCTTCCTCCTCTCTCTCTGCCTGCCTCTCTGCCTACTTGTGATCTCTCTCTGTGTCAAATAAATAAATAAAATCTTTAAAAAAAAAAAAAAAAAAAAAAGATATTCCAAGAATAAAGCTTTGAAGAATGCTTGGTTTCATTAATTTGAACAGGAAGGCCTTCAAATGACATATGAGCAAGTATTAAGGTCTAGAACAAACTGACCTGAGTGAAGCCCATAAAATGATTTTCCTAAATATTGTTTAATATTTTAATTAATTGAATTCCTCACATGAGTTAACTTCCTTAATTTTACACTTTCCAAAAGGATTTCCTGTGCTGTGTTCCATGTTATCAGTTCAAAATTATTAGAAAACACTTACTGAATCTTTTTGATCATAAAATTAATATATGTCCATATTTAATGAACCAGATTCCAGCCTACTTCCTTCAAAATAAATATACCAAAATTAACAAAGAGTTTATATCTGAGTGATTGTATAAGTCAAACATCCTTTAAAAATTCACTAATTGTGTGATTTTTCAGATTAACCCTGTGAAAACTGATTATTCACTAAATTCTCAACATCATAAAAGACTATATATTTAAGGTTGCAAACTCTCAATTATATCAATTTTTCTATTATCTGTACCATAAAGGACTGTACATAAAGGACTCCATGTTCAAAACTTTTCATGTTACGCACGGTTTCTGAAGCTAGAGTCCTGAATAAGGTAAATAAATCTAGTTAATGGGTTTCTAACAGAAATAGGAGCTCCATATGTCCTCAGAGGGTTTCATTAAGTGTAACTATGATGTAGATCTTGAAATAGCATTTGCTTAAAAAAAAAAGTTAGATTTCTATATTTAGAGAACATTCCACTCCTAATTACTCAAAGTCATATAGACTTAAAGGATTGTTCTACATTCTGGCCTATGTTTTTACTCCCAGCTAAAACTGCATAATTTTACAAACAAGGAAGGACACAGAGTGTAAATACAATGTGTGTGCTTTTTCTAGCTTTTTTTTTTTTATCAATTCTAACTTGGATAACTCTTTAGAATTAAATTAATTTTATAATAGACAACAAAGATCATTCTGCATCATATTTATTGATTTAAGATTATAATAGAAATTAATGAAAGAATACTTATTTGAATGAATTAACTGAATAACCTTTCAAGTTTATCATGTCTCCCTTACTCTTCATCACATACCCACCATTACAGCCCCTGAATATGAAAAAAATGCTAATCTTTATTTTTGGGCCTATAATTCCTGGATTTCAGACTTTAGTATTTCTTCTTCCTTCACCTCCAGACAAATTTACTTCTTGTTAGTACTTCTGATATCAATTAGCATAAAATTAAAGAAAGGTAAGCACATTATCTGAAACAAGATTAAAAATTATCTGTGGGTGTCTCTCAAAGAGCATCGAATGCTCTTCTCTCAGAAATCCATAGGTCAGCTCCCTCTCCTCTCTGGAGTCTTTGCTCAGAGGCAAAGTTTTCTTTGGGACCTAACCTAGACACTAATATTTAAAGTCAGCTGCACCTACATCACCATAACCCTTATGCCCGTCTTCATCTATTTTAGTTTGTGCTAGCTTTTTCCTGTAACATCAATCACATTGCAACAAAGCATCAACAATCATTTACATATATTTTATGTTATTGTTTATTTTCTGTCCATATTTTTAACACATAAACTCAACAAGTACTTCTGCCTGCTTTTTTTTTCTTTAATATATCCTAAGGATCTAGATAAGTGCCTGCACCTAGTAGGTCCTTAAATATTGCTTAGTAAATGATTAAATGAAGGAATATGTTTCTTTGTATTAGTCTCCACAGAAAACTAGAGAGTTGACTCTATGTGATTTTGTATGCAGTATACAACACAATACAAAACACAAATTTTGAAGGTGTTAGAAATATGACCTGCTGCCAAGGAGAAAATATTCAGAAACCAATTATCATTTCATTATTCTTAGGCCAACCTAATATTTATTCCTCCACAGCATTTGTGAAGGGAAATAAATTAGTAAAGATGCTTTCTGTAATGTAGTTAGTGTTCAGGTTTCACTGAATTCCAAGGAGTGACCTTTCAAACTAGGGTAAATGAGAAGGTTGCTCGGTATTTTAACACAAAATGTTGAAGCATTTCCCCAAATGGCCAAACAATGGCTGAACTTGGCAGAATTTCTTGTTGAAACTGGCAGACCTGCCAACTGTTGCCTCCCTACAAAAGTCTTACTCCATTATTTACTGCCTTTCTGGACAATAACACCAAAAAGTCTATAGAAGGAGAAGAAAACTTCTCAGTTTTCTTATTGAAAAAAAATAAATCAGTTTTTTAAAAATAAATACATGTAGAATACAGGTTTGTTTAAAACACAAAAAATTATATACCTTTTGATAAGTCATGAGTTATGTGTTTGAAAATATGTACTTTATCAAGCTTCTAAGTGTTGATTTATAAATATTTAAAGGTAAGTCTAAGAAGAAAACCAACTGTAAGTGCCCTTTCATCCCTGTATAGTTTTGGAAATTTTCCAAACATAAAATCAAAGGATTTTTTTGTAAATTGAAATATATATTTGTCATTAAATAAAGTCCTGATTTGTCTGAAATCTTCATGATGGATTTTCACAAAATATATCTTCTGAATTGATTCATCTCACAAGTTATGACAATACTTGTCTTTTTAAATTTAGCTTCTGTATGTATTGAGACTCATATAGCTAACTTTATTTTCTTTTAATACAGAGCACTAGCGGTACCTGTGTGGCTCAGTTGTTAAGTGACTGCCTTAGGCTCAGGTCATGATCCCAGAGTCCTGGGATTGAGCCCCATATTGGGCTCCCTGCTCAACAAGAAGCCTGCTTCTCCCTTTCCCATTCCCCCTGCTTGTGTTTCCTCTCTCGCTTTCTTTCTCCTTCTGTCAAATAAATTAATAAAATCTTAAAAAAATAAAATAAAACAAAGCACTAATCATTCACTTACCTAGAAATATCATAATTGTTTTTTTCTTCTGAGCCCAGATATGCATGTCATTTTTGAAAACAATAATCTTCCTTTGAGGAAAAAAACTGCTTCTCAAATTATGCTCATAGTATTCAGAGAAAATATGTATATAAAATATGTTGAAGTTATTTTGTTGTGTATTTCAACATATTATCTAATAAAACACTGGCTGAATTTTAAACCATAAGCAACAAAACAAGTCTGGATTAAACAACTCTCTGTCCTAACTGAAGAATTGCTCAAAACATAATTGTCAAATAGCTTCTTACCACCATCCTTTCTTATTCTTTAACTCTTCTTGAACTTCCTGACTTTATTGGATATGGTCATTATCAAATAATATACCTAAAATAAATTTCTGATTGCAAAACATAAATGATAACAATGTCCTAACAAAAACTGTATTTTGTTTCAAGGATTAGTCTACATTCAATTTATTTTTGGTATGTGTATATATGGGATCACAACCCTATATTCTACAATACATTTTCTTTGTCTTAATATTAACAAAATTAATAATAATAAAGCTGAGACCAACAGCCAATTGACAATTTTTAATCTAGATGAGCTTGGCAAAACAGTGGAAAAAGCTTCAAAATGAACTTTATATCAGTAAAGATCCCAATAGAAGTTTCAATTCAAGTACTTCATTTTAAATTATTGTACAGGGGAGCCTGACTGGCTCAGTCAGAAGAGCATGCAACTCTTGGTCTCAGGGTTGTGAGTTCAAGCCCCACGCTGGGTACAGAGATTACTTAAAAATAAAATCTTTTAAAATAAAATAAAGTCTTAAAAATAAGTAATTAATTAAAAAATAAGATGCAAAAATACTAATTTCTTACGGTGAGTAGACACCTTATACTTTCTCAAGCTAGTATCAGTCCTTGCAATGACAAATAGATACTCCCAGTAGTCTGATTCAGTGAAAGGCAGTGCCAAAATATTTGTTTTCTCTCATCAAGATTCAGCAGAGACACCACACATTCTTGAGAGCCTTTTCTAATAGTGCTACTTGTAGGATAAAAAAAGCCGTTTTGAGGTTTGAATAATTGCCTGATGTAAACAATTGCTGTCAATTTAAAATAGTTTCACTAAATATTACAACTGGCTCTGCGCTGTGTCATAGAATCAAAGATGTATCCTAATATGCATAAATATATATATTTTAGTAATTTTTCAGCCTTTATATCTGCTAGATCACCTTGACCGTTTTAAGTAACTCTATTCCAGGAGATTGATAGTAACACCAGAGACATAGCTAGCTAGCCTACAAGCATAAAATAGAACACCAAATCAATTTTATAGTTCATGATGTTGCCCAAACAAATGTTATTAACAATTCTCTAATTAGCCCTACTTTAACTAATTTCTCTTTCTAGCTGTCCTCACCTTAGATGTCTCTAAAGGAACAAATGTGCGGTCTGTGTTTACATGCATCACATCCTGGAATAAATCCAGAACACTGCCTTTTGTTATAGGTCTGGTGACACTATCTTTGGTAAATGGCAAGATGAAGGGTTTGAAGATTCACCCAGAAGTTGATAAAACAAGACCTGAAAGGAACAAGTTAGGGAGTGAAGGGCCAATCTGGAGAACAGAGAAAATAGAAGATACAGAAATTTTTTCTTCTAGAGAACAGATATATAAATGATTGTAAGAATGTAATTAACTTAGTAATTATTGCTCACTGAGTAAACAGACTGACATAAAATCAGAGTGAGAGATGGGTTTTGGAAGTAGAAGAAATTAGATCAAGAGAAGGGAGTGAACAAAATAGAGAGGAAAAGAGAGAGAAGATAAAAGGGGAGGCAATAAAAGAAGATAGATTCACTAAGATATATTTTATTTGCCAGAAAGGTTAGAAAGTAAATCCCAGCACTCAACTACATAAATTAAGATGTGGGGACACTTTGAATACATGGCCGCTGACAAAAAGTTAGTATGCAAATGCCTTCCAGCTGCTTGGTCTAACAGTTCAGACAGGAAACTTTATCTGCCCTTTTGTTTGGGAAATTGGGTGGAGGGTTAAGCCTAGAAGTTATTCCTTCTGATAAGAGGTGAGGATTGTTTATGAAGAAGTTGTGAGAGGCAAACACCACCTCCTGGATGATAATCATGTTCTAAGGCTTAGGCCCTATTGGTCAAGATAATGACTGTTGGGCACCTGGGTGGCTCAGTGGGTTAAAGCCTCTGCCTTGGGCTCAGGTCATGATCTCAGGGTCCTGGGATCAAGGCCCACATCCGGCTCCCTGCTCAGCGGGGAGCCTGCTTCCTCTTCTCTCTCTGCCTGCCTCTCTGCTTATTTGTGATCTCTCTCTGTCAAATAAATAAATAAGATCTTAAAAAAAACAAAAGATAATGACTGTACTTTTAAGGGTTCATGGTGTCTGACTACTGGCAAGTCTTAGTCTGTCTAGGACACTTTCTCAAAAGTCAGCCCAGACACTGGGCTATATTAATCACACCACATCTAAAGCAGCAGAACTGTTTGGTAAAATACAAATCCCTTGGCTCATTCCAAATCTACCAAATCAGGCTGAGTTCTCTCAGTGTACAGAGAGAGGAATGCTTAAATGACCCCTGTGTGCCCTGAAAATAGTTTTCTCTCTATTGAACTCTGGATATGGTAAGGATTAAGAACTAAAATCAGTTATGTTTTTAAATCTACAATAACAAAATAAAAGCATGAACAAGACACATGTTTAAACCAAGTGGTTCTCTTTCTAAATAATAACATAACAAGCATTAATTCACATGAACTACATATAAACAACAAGACATACATATTACTTTTCTTCTAATTTTAACTTTGAGAATTATTGGTTTTGTGATTTGGGGGTGCATTTTCCTGTCTGAATCATCCTAACTTAAAAGTCCTGAGAACCTGGTAATGATCCAAAATATAACTTTACTGACCCTTTCCTATTTCACTGGACTCAGGAGTAAATACACACACACACACACACACACACACACACACACACACACACACACACACACAGAGTTGATTCATGGGCTGTTCATCGTTGGTGTTCCAAAATTTCCTCCATACAGCTAGGAAAGTAACCGAAAGTCAAATAGAATTCATACACTTAAATCATATTTATAAAATTCTAAGTGTTTAAATTGTGCATTGACTATGATTTAACTGTGAAAACTCAAAGGGGGTCTAATTTTAACAATATCCTGACAAAAGTAAGACACTTTCCAATTGGATTGGTCACGTTGAGGTAGCTGCATTTCTCCCACCCCAGTGCTCTGACTTACCCTGAATACATTGCATTTTGATATTTTTATCCATAAATCTACAATAAATACATAATCCCAGATTAAGGAATTGTACTCGTCCTACTGTTCTACAAAAGTGTTTTCTAATTTTAAAAATCTTCTGCATATAGAAGATCATGCAGAGCATAAATACATTGTTTAAATAAATAAATGTCTATTTATGGAGCCATGTCCATCATGTTCCTCTTAGTTAAGTCACACACATGGCCCCAGAAGTAAACCATTATCCAGACTTGTACTTATTATCCCTTTGCTTTATTTTATGGCATTATCACATACATACATGGTTTTAAGCAATGTGTTATTTAGTTTCGCTGTTTTCATTTTTATTTTTATGAAAATGCAATCACTCTGAATATAGTCTTCAGAGATTGCTTCTTTCATTTAGCATTTTTGGAGATGCAGCCCTATTAATGTATGTAGCTGTTTCTTTCCTTTCACTGTTGCAGTGTTTCATGGTATGAACATACCATAGTGTATTTCTCTTTTCTCCTGCTGAGAGACATCTGGATTGCTTCCACTATCTTACTATTACAAATGAAGCAGCAAATGTATTTTTTACAAATCTCCTGGTACACATATGCCTTAGTTTCTTCGGGGAATATAGTTTAGAGTGGGATTTCAGGAATTAAGCAATTCAAAGTGCTTGTACCAATTTATACTCTCATCAACAGTGTATGAAGTTTCCACTGCACCACATCCTTTCCGACACTTTCTATTATTGTTAAACTTTTCAATTTCTGCCAAACTGGTGAAAGTAATATAGTATCTCATTGTGATTTTAATTTGCATTGCCCTGATTCTGAATCACAGCAAATTTGTATGTAAAAAGAATTAAAATTTTTCTCTGAAACATTTGTTTTTAATTGGGTAGCAGTGACTTGAGGTTGTAGAATTATGGGTAAGCCACTTTTGCTTGTAATTATTTAAGAGCAGGACTAACCATCTCATTTTGGTTAGGTGGGCCAGGAAAAGGAGAAAATGTGTTTTATTACTTTTAAAACTGGAAAGGTATAAATAGCATTTCTCAGCATGACAAGAACACAAACTGATAATGCCTAGAGTCATATCTCTACCTTCCCATTTCCTTTATTCAAACACCCCCTTAAATACACATCAAAACTTTTTTTAAAAATAGAGGAAGAAAATGAGTAAGTCCATTCAGATGCATGTGCACTTTTTCTTTAATAGACTTTATTTTTAAAGCAGTTACAAGTTCACAGCAAAGCTGAATGGAAGGAACAAATATTACCCATATGGCCCTGTCCCTATTTATGCACAGCTTCCCTTGCTATCAGCATCCACCACCAGAGTAGCGTACCTGCTACAACTGAGGAACCTACAGTTGATATGGCTCGTAATCACCCCAAATCCAGAGTTTACATTAGGGTTCACTCTTGGTGTTTAACATTCTATGACTTTGGACAAATATATAATGACATGTGTTGTATGCTTTTTATAATCTTTTGAATAGTTCAAATCATTTATGGAGCTTACAAATCTCTTGAAAGAGATAGTGTCTGCTGTGGTAAAAATTATTTCTTATACATGGAAACATTATAGAAGACATTGGAGTTTGTGTATTTCACATAATCTCTCATTTTGGAAACTACTTGATTGCCCTCAGACACATCAGCTAAATCTAACCAATATATTTTTCGATGTTTTGATCTCCTCTTGCTAAATATACTTAGATTTGCATCTTTTTGGCTCAATTGTTGTGCTTCACCATGACATTACATTAAGAAGGTTTATCTGTTATTCTTATCTGCTGTATTTCTTCTCTCTGTTTTTAGGGTTGAGTTGATTTTGATTTCATTGTCTAATCAGTTCAGGCAATGGCACTACTTGAACAAAATTAGCTTTCTTTTGAGTTTTCTCTAGATATATCTATCTAGAGGCTTTATGTGTTCTTTGCATCTTTTCTTCTTGGATGTTAATTAACCTTTGGTACTACAGATACAGATATTTTTCAGAGGAAAGTGGAAGTCAGACCATGCTGACATATGCATTATTTTGTTAAAATGTGCAACACACTGGCGTGCCCGGGTGGCTCAGTTGGTTAACTGCCCAACTGTAAATTTTGGCTCAGGCCATGTTCTCAAGGTTGTGAAATCAAGCCCTGTGAAGGGCTCTGCACTCTGTGGGGAGTCTGTTTGAGATTCTTTCCCTCTCACTCTGCCCCTTCCCCTACTCTCTCTCTTTCAAATAAATAAATAAATCTTTAAAAAAATGTACAGTGCGTTCACTAATCCAAGTTACCACATCAGTAAATTTTCTGATAGCCAGAAGAGACTACTGACATATTTGGTTTTTATTTATCCCAAGTCTCCAAAAGGGTGGAAAGATTCGTTCATAGCATTTTCAGCTGGAGTGAAAATAAAATCTCTAGAGCCCTGCAGAAGAAAACCAGTAACACTTCATGGTCCTTTCTATTTCTGTGCTATTTTCTAGCAAGTTGGGAAAATACTCAAAATAAATTTCAACTTTGAACCTTCTGAATTCCATATATATGCCAGTAAAGCCTGAGACTGACAAGAGTTTATTTTTTTCAAAATACCTTGTAGAAAAATCCAGATTCTAAAAATGTGCAGTGTTTGTTGGCATAAAAATACACATCTCCTTAATAAGACTAGATCACGACCCTAATTATAACATCTACCACATAATTTATAATAATATATAATAAATTATTAAAAATATGTGAAGGTGTACAAGTTTACAAAGTAATCCAAAAATGATTTTTGAGTCACAAAAATTTGATTGCAAAGATTGCTTTTAACATAATTTCTTAACTTGAGTTTTCATGTAAATATCCCTATTGATTTCATAGAAATCCTTGGCAATAATTCAAAGGTTGTTACCAGAAGCAGCAACAAATTGATGATCCATAAAAGTAGGTTCAATAAAAATCTCTCAAATCACGATATGAACTGAGATAAATAATTTGCAAACACAAATTTGACATTTTTGAAGTTCAGTAAGTCCAAATACCATGTGAATGCAAAGCTGGATTAAATTCTATTATAGCCATATCTTGCCTTCAACATTAGTTTGAGTCTGAAAAGAGGCATATAAACCCCATTTATATACATTAAGTCTTCGTTCAGTGGTGGGTGAATCTCACTTTTTGATAATGTTTCTTTATGTTTAAAGAAAGTTAAATGCTAAATTGCCATGATCTAGCCTCTCTGCCTCCCTCTTTGACAAGGTCTATGTCACGCTTTGCCCCTCATTTATTTCACCTTGACCACATTGACCTTCTTTCTGTACTTTGAACCGGCTGTGTCATTCCATCCTCAGAACCACTGACAAATCCTTCCCTTCTTCCAGGAGCAACCTTTCTTCTGAACATTTCAGGGCATCCACCTCTTCCTACTGCTAAGATCTTCAACAACAGGGACCATCCTTCATGTTTGTGCCTCTTAAATTCTTCATTAAAAAATAATGTGCCAAGAACAAAGTTCTTGATTGCCTCCAGGCTAGCATGATGGCAACCTAAAAGTGCCTGACATATCTCCTCCCAACTTCCCATTAAAATTCAACATTTAAAATACAGGGGTTTACGGTATGAACAAAAGAACCCACACTAGTATATAACTTCAAGTTAAATTCTGTAAAATCCCATTATTCCCTAATAATACTACCAAATTCACAGGAATGTTCTCTTGTCCTCCAGGGTTCTACGATGATACAGCAACCACGTGTGCAGCCACCTGTCAAAACTTTGGATGGCCCTACTTTCAGGTATTGCATACACTACAAAAGAACATTCAGGACCTAAAGAAAGGAACATGTTGGGTTTCTAATGAAGTTGAGAGTAATATGAACATGTTAACAATAGCAAGGAAGATTTCACAGGATGATTTATAACTTAGTGTCAAATAACTCCCCATTAAAGGAAAACTTTGAAAGTAGTCTAACAAAATACCAGTAGAGATGGACTTATGGACATCTGGCAACCTTATGAAGTCATTTCCTGGACCTTAGGTATGAATTTAACTCCTAAATTCTTGTTCCCTTGGCCAGGACTAGGAGTGTTAAATTAATTTGAATTAGTCCTATCAGATTTAACAATATTAGTAATTTGGTAATATTTGCTACAAACATCACACACACACAAACATACATGTATGTACATACACCCACATATATAATGCCTGTAACTAACTTTATTATAACTATATATATATATTTCTATACAGACATACGTAGATAACAAATTATGTTTAATGTTATTAAATAATAGAGCTAGGTTGCTCATTCCAACTAAATACTTTCCTCTGTAGAGTTCTTTCTTTTCTGAATCACATAGTCACTGTTCTATTCCTATAAATGATCATAAAACTTTCCCATAATTGGAAGAGGATATCACTTATAAATAAGAGAACAGGAAAATGGTGGGTAAGCTGTTTTAAAGATTTAAGTCGTTCTAGAGACTATTTTTAGAACTCCCTGGCCAAACAGTTTCCATTTCAATCCTGGGCATTAATTACAAGCTTCAGGGGCACTGGTGTTTCCAAAAAGATTACTGTTGTAGACGGATATGTCTTTATATTTATATTTAGCATTATACTTCCATGTCAATAACATATTAATTATGCAATTATTATTATACCTTACAGCCCCCTTTCCTGACAAAATTAAGTAGTTTTCCTGTCCTAATTTATTTTTAGACTGCAAAGTATTTAAACAATTCAATCATGTATCATCCTGATAAACTATAATAGCATTATTGGAAAAAGGCTCCTAAATAATTTTATCTTAAATTCAAAGCTAAGTTACATAATTCTTTCTTCTGATTTTTAAATTCCCAAGTCATTCTGCTGGACCCCAAAATAGACCCTCTATAATTATTCTTTTTCCCACAGCATGTCTTTGGGAACTCATCATTGTTGTTCTATCCTTTCATGTGTCAGCTTCCTTTGCACATTACATTTTATATGACTCACTGTTCTTTAGAGCAAGGTTTAAATGCTCAAAATGCCTACTATATCTGACAGCTGGATTTTTTCTTCCTGAGCTTTTATATGTGAAGTGGAGCCAGATCAATTTTTATAAGCCCCAATTTTGCTTAATGAAGCCATATAGGAAAGAGCATAAAATGGAAGAAAATTCACTTACTAGGCAAAAACTGATTTTGACATCCACAGTTTATGTGTACCAGTCATCTTCATGTGGAAATTAAGAGGATCATATATTTTTTCTAAGTGTCTTTCTAACTTATGAATTTAACATCTTTTGGATACTGTGGAGGAGATAAATTGGAAGTGGCTTGAAAATGAAAGGTACAAATTTGAACTCTTCTCTTCATTACACTGATCTCTGACTTAAGGACTTCTGGTAAGATTTTGGGGGAGAGGTTTATTTCCTCTTTTGTAGTATTTAAACTTTTATTTTTAACAAATACAGTTTAAAGTGAATATGTGTTTAAATTCCAGCAGGAAAGATGTTGAAAAATTGTCTCTGGGGAGATGAAAAAAAAAAAATGAGAACCAGGATTGCAGTTTGCTATCATATTAGTTTGACTCATTTATGGTTTAATTTTAACCAAATGAAAGCAGCCTAGAACTGAAACTTAGGGGAACTCAAAGTCTTAGCTCATCTACCACGGCTGTGGGTTAGGAGGCAAAAAGTCTCCTAAACTCCTACTTTCCAAATTTGTGAAATGCTGATTTCACTAAAAGACTTCTCAGGTCCATTCAGCTCTAAGATTCTAGAACCTCTGAATGTAACTATGCTGAATTAAAGCTAGGAACAAGATAAAATACTATCTGAAGTTTTTTATAACAAATAAAGTGATTTGTAATAGCTCAATTCTAAATTTGAATATTTAGCACTGCTTTATTTAGATAATCATCAAGTAGACTCTGAAACATAACCAATGGTTAAGAGGTGGGAAAGAAAAAAAAATGAGAATATCTCTAGCTAGACTGAATTTTGGCAATAGAAGGACTTAGTTTCTAGTTATCACTACAGTTTAATAATCTCACTAAAAACTCTTTTATGTCTCAACATTGCAACAGTATTAATTTTTACATTTCTAATAATTTAATAGTCCACTTTCACATTTAAATCTTAATCCACCTCAAACTGAATCTCAGATATAAATTTTTCCTCCAAATTGATGGACAGGTTTATTAATACTTTTCGTTAAATAGCTAATCTTCTCTATTACCGATTTTAAATTTAACTAAGTTGTTAAATTTACTAAATTCTGTTCACAAAATTATTTTGGAGGGGTGCCTGGGTGTATCAGTTAGTTAGGCATCTGCCTTTGACTCAGGTCATGATCCCACAGTCCTGGGAAATAGCCCCATGTCTGGCTCCCTGCTCAGTGGGGAGCCTGCTTCTCCCCCTCTCTCTGCACTCCCCCTGCTTGTGCTCTCTCTCTCTTCCAAATAAATAAATAAAATCTTTAAAAAAAATTATTTTGGATTCTAAGGTCCACTTGTCTTTTGTTATTTGTTCAGTTAACCTTTAGAATTATTCATTACCTTGATTGTATTACATTTATAGATTATTGGGGAGATATTAAACATCTTCATACATTTTAGTTTTTCATCTACTAATACAGTGTCTATTTATTAAAAATTATTTTATGTCTATAAAGTAAGTATATATTTTTCAAAATGGCTCTACCTGCAGAAATTGTAATAGTAATGCAACAAGTAGGATTTTTAAAAACATGCCCTGACAGTCATTTGGACAGGACATTTTTTTTTTTTAAAGATTTTATTTATTTGTGACAGAGAGAGACACAGTGAGAGAGAGGACAGAGCAGGGGGATTGGGAGAGGGGGAAGCAGGCTTCCCGCGGAGCAGGGAGCCCAATGTGATGCAGGGCTCGTTCCCAGACCCGGGATCATGACCTGAGCCAAAGGCAGACGCTTAGCGACTGAGCCACCCAGGTGCCCCTGGACAGGAAATTTTTTAATTAAAATTTCACCACGGTGCATGTTTTGTTACAAAGAAGATTTTGAGCAGGGAAGACTTCATTGAAAATTTTCCTTTGAAAAGATTAGAAGAAGTTTGCATAGTAGCCATGCAATCACTTCAAAGGAAAGGGAAGACAACAAACAATGCAGTTCTTAAAATGTCCTGCTCACTCAGTGATCTATTTTCTACCTTTCTTTATCGTTCTGGCTTAATTACAGTAAGATTAATTGGATCTGGAACAATGTAACTAGATACTACATATATCATATGGAAGTGAGCTCTTGGTGTTACCAGTAAGCAAATATTTATTTGCTTACTAGTAAGGTTTCTCTTTTGTTATTAAGGATAACAAATTATAAGGAGGTTAAGAAAGTTCCTTTGAACCTGGGGCTTATAATTCTATGTGTAATAACTTATATTTATAATTTATGATCATTAACAAATAGCTTACTTTTATTTTTTGATAATGACGTTTCATTTTTGATAATGAAGAACATTATACATTTGCAAAAATCTAAGAGGTTGCCATTAAATGTGGGAAAACTCCCTAACATTTCCCAAAATGCACTGACTCATAAAATTAGCAATCGGTTGAAAGGAATACATATACTGAAGGGGTTTTTATATTTGAAAACCTTGTTCAGAGGGATAGACCCATACTTATGATTAAGAATCAGATCCTTCAGGCCAAATCTCAGCCAGAGTCCATCAGACTCCAGATGAATACTAATAGTTGATGTGATGTGGATTTCCCCTGTGTAGGAAAACCCCATATTAAAAGAAAGCACTTCCCCACCCCCAACAAAAAACACTGTTTGTTTTGCTTAGATATTTTATTTATTGTTTTATTTGTCTTCCATCCTATCTGCCAGGCCTTCCTTAAGCTTCCTTTCAAAGCAGATTATTTATCTTTTTATGGAATATATCAATTTTGACAAAATCTCTCCTCTTTCCAAAATATGCAGACCTTAGCCTGAATGTGACAAAGTAAAATGATCAGTTTGATTATGCCACTTCATTTATACCCATCAGGACTGTAAATGAGCTAGTTTTTAGCTTCCAGCCTGCTTTTCCTAAACTGCCCATACTTATATCTTTCTGAGATTATCTCATTTTCTGTATATGTTATTCCACCAGTCACAATATACTTATAAATGCCAGATTGTGGGGGGGGGCAGAGGCTGGGTGTCTGAGTTGGTTAAGCATCTGCCTTTGGCTCAGGTCATGATCCTGGGATCCTGGGATTAGCCCAGCATCAGACTCCCTGCTCCTCCCTCTCCTTCTGCCCCTCCCTCACTCGTTCTCTCTCTCTCTCTCTCTCTCATAAATAAATAAATAAAATATTTAAAAATAAAAAATAAGTGCCAATTGGGCAAGCTTCCACTTTGTGGCTTGTTCCATTAATGTATAGCATCCTGCTAATATATTCAATGATATACTATTTATATGTCTATGAGTTATTAAAAAACTGAAAAACATTTACATGTATTGCTTCCTGTAAAAGTGAGGAAATTTATACCTAAAGTAGTGGAAAAATGCCTAGGACCTAGGAATTAAAAAAGGGTATGGACGATGAGGAAAGCACATTCATTTATTATATTTTACAGGAAATTCCTGCTGTGGCTAAAAGTTCGTTGAGACTGCTGTACATATAAGACAAAGGAAAACCAACACAAACTGTTGTAGCTTTTAATATGCCGAATCTAAAGTTTGCCTGCCATGAGAAACAGACTCTGGATTTAAAGGAAACTAGAGCTATGATTCAATAAACCTGGCAAACAGACCTGGTGACAATTAGTTAACTCAACCCAGCCTTTAGACCCACTTTTATTTGTTTTAGGCTGCTTTATATGATCCCAAAACCACCAGATGAAAATTCAACACTTCTGTCAAATGTTTTGTCTACATGACACCAAAAAAGTAAGAGAAATTTAAGTAACCAATAATTAGTGATTCCCATTGTAAAGAATTACTTTGTTGGGCATATCCACATTATAAAAATAAAAGTTGGCTATTGTTAATGAAGCTTTAAGCAGAATAGTCCCTATCTATAAGGAAAAAATTATGTCACACTGAATTTATTATTTTTATTATCTCCAAAATAGAGTAAACTTGTTTTTCACATTACTGCATAATTAGTAACAAACTCCAACTTTATTTTTTTTTAAAGATTTTATTTATTTATTTGACAGAGAGAGAGAGATCACAAGTAGGCAGAGAGCCAGGCAGAGAGAGAGGAGGAAGCAGGCTCTCTGCCAAGCAGAGAGTCCGATGTGGGTCTCAATCCCAGGACCCTGAGATCATGACCTGAGCCGAAGGCAGAGGCTTTAACCCACTGAGCCACCCAGGCGCCCAAAACTCCAGCTTTAAATCATTTGGGATTCTACTTTATAGAGTGTGCTATCTTAGCTACTTATTTCCAGAAAAAGTTTATTATTCCCTATTTACTCTCAATTTTTTCTGAAGTCTTTGGACATTCAATGAAGGACCCAGACAGTGCTATGACACATGGGCTGCCACATCACTGGAAACACTAACACGCACACATATAAAATCAAAAAATACTTTTTCCCATCATAAGTGTAAATTTTCTGAATCACATATTTTCCCATCGTAAGTGTAAATTTTCTGAATCACATTGGATTTGTGGTTATATCCAGATCATAAAAATATTTCTCAACAGTATCCTATTAAGATAAGCTTTGTGTTTACAAGGGAAAAGTAATATTGAATACTTATATAACATCTCAGATTCTATATTACATTTGGTAGAATACTTGATGGAAAATTATATACAAACATGCACAGATATATGTAACTTTGAAGACCATTAGCTAAACTTCAAATGCATTCTGAGAAAAAAAATTATGCAATAAAAACAAAGAGAAAAAAGTGTGTTCACACAGATATACTAAGTTAAAAAGCATAAGACTATTTTTTTGGTTTACACTTTATAATCCCTGGTTTGGAAAGATCTATATATCTTTGTAGCCAGAAAAATTCTTCTAAGGGCACCTGGTGACTCAGTCAATGAAGCAACTGACTCTTGATTTTGGCTTGGATCATGATCTCAGGGTCCTGGAATGGAGCCCTGTGTGGGGCTCCCACTCAGTGAAGAGTCTGCTTAAGGATCCTCTCCCTCTCCCTCTTGTGGGTTCCTCTGCCCTTCCCCCTGCTTGCAGACATGCACCCACTCTCTCTCTCTGAATAAATAAATCTTTAAAAAAAATAAAGAAAAATTCTTCTATTACATTCTATTATTATTTTCTATTACTGTTCTTGAAGGTCATATTAATCTTTGCAAAATTTAGTAGCAAACAGGGAATAGCCAAGTTTCCTCTGATAATCCCTATCTACCTAAATATTGTAATGTGAATTGTAATTTCTATTCTCTCTATTACAATTCTGTAACTTGGAAGTCTTTGATGCCATTTCTGGGCACAGAGCTTTAAAAAGTCTTGTATTCAGTATCCTAATATATTAGCTTTATAGCTTTGTAGGACCAGAAATATCCTTACAGATTTTTTTTTTTAATTTGAGAGAGAGAGAAAGAATAAGAGACAGAGAACACGAGGAGGGAGGGTCAGAGGGAGAAGTGGACTCCCTGCTGAGCAAGGAGCCAACGTGGGACTCAATCCCGGGACTCCAGGATCATGACCCCAGCTGAAGGCAGCTGCTTAACCAACTGAGCCACCCAGGCGCCCTCCTTACAGATTTTTGATACACCCTCTCTATATTTTTGAAATGAAAAATAGAGAAACAGGCAAATTTAAAAAATGGTTAAAAGAAAGAAAGTAGTAACCTGGTGTCACAACCAAAATTAACGTCTGTTTCTCTTCAATATACTTGCATTGACTATTCTACATAATGACTACAAATACATAATCATGCCTTTTAGAACTTAGCTAGAAGCAACACTCCATTCTTCACATAAACTTAATCTGTCTGCATGTTCTGGATGTTCTCTTACATGGTGAACTTGGAACTTCAAGCCTTCTCTGCTTAAGGATATTGTTATACTTAGGATATCACTGTTGTTAAAGTTGATAAATCCCTTCAACAATGTCCCCAAACAATCACATCCTATTCAGTCTGAACTTCAAGAAATCACCCTGTTTTGTTTTTTTTTTTTTTTTAAAGATTTTATTTATTCATTTGACACAGAGAGAGAGATTACAAGTAGGCGGAGAGGCAGGCAGAGAGAGAGGAGGAAGCAGGCTCCCTGCTGAGCAGAGAGCCCGACGCGGGCCTCGATCCCAGGACCCTGGGATCATGACCCGAGCCGAAGGCAGCGGCTTTAACCCACTGAGCCACCCAGGCGCCCAAATCACCCTGTTTTGGGTTCATGTCCAATCCAGTGTCCACTGAATTTGTCAAATTATTTTCTAACTGGGCTCACATCATGTGCTGATCTATCTTAAACTTCAGGATAGTTGTTGCCTCAAGATCTCTCATGCAGTTTAGTGCAAACTCTGTTCAAATAAGCACTGTGATTGTATCTCTGTTGAAAAATTTTTGACCTATCACATTTTTGAAGTTGCTCTCCATAACCTGACATGAAAATACTACCCAATTAACAGCACACGCGTGTGCATAGAGACTGTGGCCACTGTGTCTATTCCAAGTCTCTCAATTGCCATTTTATCATATTTTTCTCTTTATGTAGTAACCTCCTTAGTACCAGGGCCTTAAGAAACTCACTAGGCATTAAGTTTTTATACTGAAAAAAATTTGAGATAAAATTTATTTTATTACAGAAGATAAAGCATCAAGCTGACTTCAAACATTGGTGAAGTAGACAAAAACAAATACAAAGCACAGACTCTGTTCATTAAATATAACTCCTTTAAGCCATTGATTTTTAAATCTGCCTGAACCCATATGTAAATATGTATTTTCTACTAAAATCTCAGTAATAAAGAACACATGACCACTTGTGGATATAACTGATTGTTCACATTTTATCTTAAAAATGCTGTTATCTCAGTTTACAGGATTTTGTGTATTTGGGATGATTTCCCTGAGACAGCATAAGATAAAAAATAGCGGTTTGAGTTAGGGGACATGTTTCTAGTCTCTTCTCTGCCTATGACCAGTTGCATTAATGTGGTCAGAACATTTCACGTCCCCGGTCCTGAGTGTCCTTATCTATAAAGTAAAGGTTTTGTACCTACTCGATCTTGTTTATATTGTGAAATGATGACATTTAAACAAAATAATAAACACAAAATACATATAATCGGTTCTCATCAAATAAAAGCTTTTATTACTATTATTACTACTATTATTAATGAAATGATTAGGTCCTTCTAACCTTAATCTCTATGAATGGCATTGATTCAGTTTTGTCTGACGGTGTTCTGTTTTGAATCATTCCAACAGTCTGTGTTTCACTAGAATTGTACATAAAAATATGGGTACTTACTGCATATCACTAGTATCAAGATAAAATACTGAGTTAAAAGTGTCTTCTATGATTAATTCTCCTCAACTGTTAAGTCACACATGTATGGCTTATTTGAAAGATGCCTCACTACATCATTTTCCAAAAATCATGTTACATACTACTTTACTAATTCTGAAAAAAAAAAGGTATTTTCAGGAGTCAGAAAGATTTCAAATTGTATGTGATTGCTAAAATGAATAATTTCAAGGCAGAAGTTGCATAGTATTATTTAATATGGAACATTTTTTCCTTGAAGTATATGTTAATACTCTTACTATAAGCAAAGAAACCAAGTTGAATGTAAAAGAACAATAAGGATTATTTATTTTCATATCCTCTCTCTGTAGGATCTACCATGGTGGTGGGCACATAGTAAGCAAATGTTCCACAACCATGGATGTTTTAGTGATGGTTCTATGGGGAGGAGAGCATATGCTTCATTTAAACTTCAAAATAGTACTGAAAAATATTTATATAAACAGTGACTATTTGGGAAAGTGAAATATAACAGGGTCCAGAAGTAGTTCTGGTTAAGAGTGTATGTTTAGGAGTCAGGGAGTCTCAGGTTGGAAACTTAGCTTGCTGACTTCACTAGTGAGATGACTTTGAACTTTAATTTCCTTATCTGGAAAAAATAAGAGAAAGAATGTAATAATTTGTTACCCTCAGAACTGAATATAATAGTATGCTTATTGTGTCTAAGACAATGCTTCGCACACAGTAAACAATAAATGGTAGTTATTACTATGTAAATTAACCTATAATCTTGATTGTAATTGTTATAAATAACATCGAATTAAACATTGGTTTATAGTAATTTTAGACAGTATTTAGATATTTAGATAGCATATCTATTTTTTGATATTTTGATAATAGATTATTGAATGCTACCTCAATGAATTCCTGACAATTCCTGCTTTCCTTTTATTAATTAGAGGAGCCAGGATGAGATGCCTGGTCCAAACGCCCTTCTTTTGTCCACTTCCTACTACATTCCACCAGCACGTATATGCTTGAAAAATATACAGAGGAACTTTGAAGTTTGCTGAAGAAGGAAATAGGATGTTGTTTTGTTTTGCTGAGACTTAACCTATGATGAGGAAGACATAAAGATTCAGGGTATGGCATGGTGCCTATACTTTACTGGACATTTGAACTGGCTTGGAGAGTCTAAGGACCTGAAGGTGGAGGGAACATTTTCATGAGAAAATTAGTAAAGCTCTGGTCAGGAATTGTGCTGTCTTTGGGCTCAGGTGGCAATGCAGCAGAGGGTTAAGTTAGAAGCTTTTTTTTTTTTTTTTAAGAGGTCATTTTCTACCATTTCTGCACAGAACACAGAAGGAGTCTGACACCTTTAGATTTGAAAACTCTGAGAGGATAAGGGTATAGTCTTTGTGATATCATTGTCAGGTTGAAGTAGTAAGACATGGCAAGATTAAGGTCACTTACAGTGATTCTAAGGGCAGAGGGCATAGACAAAGGAAGTCAGAATGCTAGAGAAAGAATGGTGTCAGTTGATCCTATGAAAGGGACTGACTTGTGAAGCATCTCTTAAGAGATTTCAAGAGACACTTGAGACTTCGCAGGATGCTGGAGATCCTATATTCTTTTTTTTTTTTTAAAGATTTTATTTATTTATTTGACAGACAGAGAGAGATTACAAGTAGGCAGAGAGGCAGACAGAGAGAGGAGGAAGCAGGCTCCCTGCTGAGCAGAGAGCCCAATGCGGGGCTTGATGCGGGGCTTGATCCCAGGACCCCTGAAATCATGACCTGAACCAAAGGCAGAGGCTTTAACCCACTGAGCCACCCAGGTGCCCCGAGATCCTATATTCTAAGTGGCAGACAAAATCAGAAATGACTTGATATGACTTCATATCCACAGGCTTCTGGGATCCAGTAAGATTTCAGTCACACGAAAAAGAGTTTTTTTAGTCTTTGTCCTTAGTTTTATTGATAATTAAGATATTCTGATAGTATGGAGCCAAGAGTAGGTTTCAAAGTGTTTGGATTTATGGAAATAGTAAGTGAACTATGCTATTATCTGCTTGATTCAAAGTATCTTGTGGTTTCATGTGAGTCACCTGGCAATAAAGAAAGTGTGTGATATTTCCTAATAAAGTTATTTTCAGATAGGAAAAAATGAGGATAGCTCCTTCCACATGGGAGGTCTTGCTACTGCTCTATGTAACCCCAAGGATTAATCTACTCATGGCTTAGATACTTCTACCTAAGAGGCAACATGTAAATTCTTGTAAGTCAGCATTCATAAGCCAACATTTAGTGTGTTCAGAGGAAACCCTCCAATGGCTTTGAAACCCTTAACTCAATTATTTCTCAAAACCCATGCAAAGTATTCAATATCTCATATGTCTACTTAAAGATAAACTCCCAAACAGGTATGACTGATACATTTATGTGTAAATAATTTAGGACTAGATATTAGAAATCTTCCTTCATTTCTTGTCTGAACCCTAGCGTTCCCCCACACTCTACTGTCTTATATCCCTTTCATGTACATTTCAAAATTCTTTGTCTTTTCCTGAAGATACCACTCAAACATATACACTCTTGAAAAGTAAATTCATATTATCTCCTGTTGAGTTTGGACTCCTAATTCAGTCGTATGAAGCCCTTAATGATTTATTTTCCTCCTGGAAGTAGTTGACAAGAATTCATAGTCAGTTTCAATGTATTCCTTTAATAGAATTTTTTTGGCCTGCTGATCTCTTTGTAGGCAAATACGTGAAACTTGGCAAAAGCATCATGCATGCTCTTCACCACAGAGACAGCAGCCTCTCCCCACTGGTCCACTTCTTTTCTTTTAAAAAATTATCAAAAGAAGAGGAAAAATAATTATGAGTATTAGCCTATTTGAGCTATACTTTCATCCAGTTTCATGATAATGTTATTGTTAAACTTTGAAAAAAATAGTAGTTCAATAAATAGAAGATTTTTCCAAGATATGCATTATGAACATTAAGTCATAATGTCATGAAAGAACTTTGATCTCATCCAGAATTAGTTATTTAAATGATTATTTAAGGGATGCCTAGGTGTCTTAGTCAGTTAAGCATCTGCCTTCAGCTCAGGTCATGATCTGGGATCCTGGGATAGAGCCCCACGTCAGGCTCCCTGCTCAGTGGGGAGTCTACTATTGCCTCTGCCCCTTCCCTGACTCATGCTTTAAATCTCTCTCTCTCTCTCAAATAAATAAATAAAATCTTTAAAAAAAAATCAAAGATTCTTTAAATCAAACTGATTCTTTATACTGAAAACAAACTTCTATCTTATCTTGGAAAGATTCCCTATCTTGGAAAGATAGGATCTATTAAAAACATGAAATAATGGATTTGATTAACTTCAACTGCTCCATGAAAATTATTTTCAACGTTCTTATTCTGAAAGCTCTCTTAGAAATGTTAGCATCTATTACATTTTATAGATTTTGGAATCACAACCGAAGGTTCAGTGATTAGTAAGGCAAACAGAGGGTAAGTTGGTATTTGAGCCAGTCTCTGCTTCCAAAAAAGGTGAGCATGTGGCTCCAGAACTAAGAGTTATTAATCAAAGCATTTTTTAAACTGCTATATTTAATGGCTTTATATTATGCTATTTATCTTTCTAATGCCTCCAGGCAGATACCATAGATCTTTTAGAGAGAGATTTATGCCACTGGTTAAAATAATCTAAGGAAAGCCTTTTTTCTTTTTTTTCTTAAAGGTTTTATGTATTTATTTGACAGAGAGAGACACAGTGAGAGAGGGAACACAAGCAGGGGGAGTGGGAGAGGTAGAAGCAGGCTTCCTGCTGAGCAGAGAGCCCGATAAGGGGCTCGATCCCAGGACCCTGGAATTATGACCTGAGCCAAAGGCAGATGCTTAATGACTGAGCCACCCAGGCGCCCCTGGAAGGCCTTTTTAACACATTTTAATTTAACCTCATATATAGTATTTTCTTCAGTTAACACAAATTGTTCTTTTGCAAATTAAAATATATTTCTTTGTTCTACATTTTGAGTAAATGAAATGGCCTATTCATCAATAAAGTGTTTAAAATGAGATAATTTATAATAATAGCATTTATAAACTTCTTGGAAATTTTTCTCTAAGTATCACTTTAGATTCGAGTTCTGAGAACTGACTAACACCTAACTGTATTAGTCTGCTAGAGCTGTTATAAAAAATTCCACAGACTGGGAGGCTTAAACAATTAAATTAATTTTCTCACAGTTCTGGATGCTGGAAGTTCAAGATCAAGGTGCTGGCTGGTTTCTCTTTAGGCCTCCCTTTTGGCTTATAGATATCCACCTTCTGACTGTGTCCTCATATGGCCTTTTCTTTGTGTATGCGCATCCCTGATGTTTCTTCCAGTTCCACACTTAGAACCTCATTTAATCTTAATTACCTCCTTAAGGACCTTATCTCCAAATACAGTCACATTGTGGGGTAGGGCTTCAACATGTAAGTTTTTGGAAGAAACAGTTTAGTCCATAATGCTAACAATTTCTAAGAACTATTTCAAAGGAGTAGATGTAAATAGGTAAGAGTTACTTCAAAAATTTAAAGTTATCCCAGATAATAACTGAGTTGAATCCCTAAGTAGAAAAAAATCATCATGTCCTCTATATGCCAATAACTCCTCAATGTAAATTGTTGTGTGAGAATTTCTTACAAATCCATCCTTCAAAAAGAATTTTCAGCCCAGTATTTCATGAACTATACATAATTAAAAACACTTTTTTGACTTAATGTCAAATTGATATCAGAGATACTACTAGTTTCCTCCCAGAGACACTATTAAATGCCACAGTGGTTTATGAAAAATTTTCTATATAATAGTAAGCATACTTTTCAGATCTATATATATATATTTTAAAGATTTTATGTATTTGACAGAGAGAGATCACAAGTAGGCAGAGAGGCAGGCAGAGAGAGAGGGGGAAGCAGGCTCTCTGCTGAGCAGAGAGCCTGATGTGGGGCTCCATCCCAGGACCCTGGGATCACGACCTGAGCCACCCAGACGCCCCTCAGATCTATATTCTTTCTCAGATTCTCAGAAAGATTTCCCTTTCCCTAGTTCTTCAATATTTTTCAAGCATGCCCCTTTAAAGAACAAATTCATTTTATTTTGTTTGCTGATCACAGCCTGAAGATAGACCTTGCTTGGAGACCTCCACATTTTGAGAAATGACCTTGGCTATGCTTATTCTTCTCTAGGGGTTCCCAAAGCCTCTTTTCTGGTCAGAAATTCAAAGGCAGGCATATAAGTACTGATTTTAACCAAATTTCCAACACTTAGGAAGCATTTATCTAAACATTTATCTAGAGTTTTCTAATGTGGACTTGTCTCATATCCTATCTATATATCCCATATCCTGTCATCTAAAGCTTGTACACTTTGACCAATAGAAAGCATAAAAACCTCTTCTCCAGGAACTTCCATATATTGCTACTAGGGTTCTTGCTACCTCCTTCCTTCCCTGTAGGGCTTGATTTGTTAGATTAATTCTTAACCACAGAGATTATTGAGACAACACCAGTGTCTACACCTAACCAAATCAATCAACCAATCAACAAACAAAACGCATTTTATTTTCCAGAGAGTGGAATTCCAGATTAATGGAGGTGAGGGGTGGGGGATGAGGGGCTGTGTAACCTTAAAAAAACAAAACCACCTATACTTGTTAATTTCCTGATAAGCACAACTCTCAATCCTATGAGCTTCAGAAATGACAGTAATTTGGGGATGATGTGTTTGTCAACTGTCTGTTGGGTAGGCATTGATTGTTTCTTAATCCTGTTCTGTTAATTAGCAATGCCTCCATAGTCCTGGAAAAATCTGTCTTAAATGTCAGTGTTTCCATGGGTTTTTCTTCAACTTTTGAGTATTCAATGTGTAGTGGGCTTAAAGATAGCAAATGACATATAGCGCAGACGTTGCCAGTCAGTTGCTATTTTTAGTCAGGATTCACATATATACTTTGATTTTAGGTAAGATTTTTTTCTATTATGATAAAAGATCATGTTTCCAATCTCCTACAGATTTGGCAGCTAATAATTATGACCTTTCTTAATAAAAGTGGATTTAAATGAGTCCATTATGACATGCTCCTACATTAATATGTGAGCAGTGAGTTTAAAATGTGGGCATCTACTTATAACTTTATTATTTAAAGTAACTTTTATATTTATAAATGAAATAATATTGACAAATATTGAGGAATTAAAAAACCTCCTTGGATAAAATACACTAACAGACTTTCTTAGGCACCTACAATTATACAACTTTCCCATACTCACACTCTGATAAAACATGATGGGAAAAAAATGTTCCTCCCCAAAGTGAAATTTTTGTATAAATTTGCTTACTGATGTCCCAATTTAACTTTCCATTCCTCCTGCTGGGTGACAACTAATGATAATATTAAATTTGCATTAAAATGATCCATAATAATAACTAACATTTATTCAGTGCTTACTAATGTGCCTGAAAGTGTTCTTAACTTACTACATGCAATTTTTTCATGTAATACATCAGCTCTAAATAGGATATAATATCATTATCCCCATTTTTTGTAGAGATCAAGGTTATAGGGGTAAAATAAGTTGCCTAAGTTGGATAGACACATAGTTATCAGTTTATATCAGAGCTCAACAAAATACAGACTTAATCAATGACTAACTCCAAAAAAATAATTTTTCTCACTTCCCCCAAGATGTAAATGTGAAAAAAGCAGACTCTGGGTTGCCTTTTGTGGTACTTTATATCTACTGAGACATAGATCAAAATTTCTTGTGTAAGTCAGCACACAAGTTATACCTTTAATAAAAAGGATTATTTCAAGGTAAGGCCAATGACAACTACTCTGTGTAGTTTTGTATCAGAATCGCTAAAGAGAAGAATAATTTCTTATTTGCTTGAAACAGTCTGCCCCAAACCTGCTTTTGTCCTTTTGATGTGTGAATAACAGTGCGTTAAATAATATTATAGTCCTATAGCATCCCCTCACTTTCCTCTTATGGGAAGGGGACAGATAGAATTTACTTAACTTGTAAAAATTTAACAAGTACAGGTAGAGCAGTCATCAGATGGAGCAATTACCTTCTCAGACTTAGATATAACAGCTGACAATAACCACATATAACAGTTGTCAAGGAAAACAGAGTGAATGTTTGAATCTCTGATTTTTGAAATTCTGATATATAAGTATTATGCCTATTTGATGTTCATGCTTTTCTCCCTGTCTTTTGTTACTTTTTTGCCCCTGTTACTTCCCTTCTGGAAGAGCCACTCAGTCTCTCTCTCTCTATCCCTCCCTCCTTCCTTTCCTCCCTCTCCCTCTCTCTCACGGTTGCTTAGATCACAATAATATCTTCTTTATTGGTCCAGAGGAAAATCCTGATCTTAACTAAGATTAATTCCTGAATCAAAACAAATGCATCTGAAAAACTGATCCAGTGGAAGAGGGAAAAACTTTGATGTTTAAAACATATTCTCAGGGATTTCAGGGTTATTACCCATCATTGTTTGGTAAACCGAGTCAATTAAAGGCATTCACATGTAAAACATTCCTTTACAAAGAGCTCACCGTGACTTACAGTCTTGGGGCAGAACGAGGGGGAGGAAGAAAAAGAGGGAAGCAGGATAGGCTTTTAACCAAGAGTCATTGTAAACACTTTATATGATCTGAATGAATTTATTTGTACTCGCTTTAAAATGTAATTGCTACTTAATTTTTAGGAAAGAATTTAGGAAAAACCAAAGTATATAACTCCATGAAAGGTTTTATTTACAAACTGTATAGAGCATGAAAAATGAGAGACTAGAATAAAAATGTTAAAGAAAACATTGCATTTTTAATCTCCTTTTTTTTCTTGGTCTAGCTATTTGTTATGCTTTAGCTATCACTGGAGTACAGTCACTTCATCCACTATACAGTGATTAAAATACTTACTTTCTATTACTAAACTTGTATTGGTAACTTTTCTGAGATGGGAAAATTTGTAGATGAACTACAATAAAATCCAAAAGTTGTTCTGGACTATCACAAGAGCGAAAAAATAAAAGTAGGTGCAGAAGACAGTTTTTAAAAGTTGTTCTGGATTATCACAAAAGCAAAAAAATAAAAGTAGGTGCAGAAGACAGTTTTTAAATTTTCATTTGTATAGGACAAAGTACTCCAGTGCAAGGTTATAGTGAATTCATTTCTTTATTTCTGCAGTAGGCTTTTGGGCTTCTGTATCATCCTAACTTTTTCAAAGGAAGGTACACAGCACGTGATAGAATTTTATGAGCATCAGGGTAGGGATAGGGTGGTTGGGTTATGGACATTGGGGAGGGTTTGAGCTTTGGTGAATGCTGTGAAAGATGTAAGCCTGATGATTAACAGACCTGTACCCCTTGGGCAAAGAATAAAAATAAAATTAAAAAAAAAAAGAATTTTATGAGCATCATATTAGGGGTCTTGGGGGTTTATTTCTAGATTCCCTATTTCTAAATAGCATTTCTTAGGAGTGTTGAGAACTCATTTATTAAGGCCTTGAGGAGAAAGGGGGGGAAAAAACTCCCTGTAGCTAAAAACAAAATCCAAAATTAAGTTTTCTAAGTATATCAATAAATATCAAAATAGCATTATTTTGCAAACTGTAATATTTTGTGTCTGTATATCTGAAGTAAATTAGTGGGGAAAAGTTCCCTTTTTTTCTCAGTTTGACCTTTGATACTTAATGTATTTGCATTAATATATATATATATCTTGAATGTAGTAACAGTATTTTCCACTCAGAACAATAGAATTAACAAAAAGAACCTTAAGAATCTAGTCCAATTTCCTTATTTTACAAATAACAAAACAAAACAAAACAAAACGGAGACTACCAAAGACAAATGGGTTTGCTCAAATTATATACAGCTTGTTTGGTAAACAGAAGCCAAGGCAACATATAGAGGCGAGAATATTAGTAACCTTAATACATCGCACATAGGAAGCCATAGGTCACAACTGTTGCTAGAACCAGCCCTCACTCCCTTTCCTCTGTGATCCTCAGGTCTGGTTAAAATTCTAAACCCTGGGTTTATTCATATTCGACCAGATGCTATTTGAAATTTTTTAAAGCAACATTTTACCTAAATACATGCTTATTGCCAAGGAAAGTTTTAATATCAATCAATGTATATTTATATCTCACTGTACCTCAGTCCTCTCCTTATGTCCAAAGACTTCTCATTCTTTTATTTTTAAATTTGGATTTTTTTTCTCTTAGAATATAAAAGTCAATGTTGTCACAGATTTCTAGGATTAACAGGCAAAAATATACTACTAAACTTCTGAATATGCACTATTTAAGAATTAGAAGTAACGGTTCATTTGAAACTGTTGCTAACTTCTCCATTCTGATTGCCATGATATAGTCACCTACCAACTTTAAAAAAAATTTTTTTTTCAGAATTATGAGAGAACACTAGTTTAATAGTGTTTGTTTTTATTTTACAAATGGGTGGGACAGTGGCCCCTGGATTGCTCAGTCAGAAGAGTGTGTGACTCTTGATCTCCAGGTTGTGGGTTAGAGCTCCACATTGAGGGTAGAGATTACAAAAAAACAAAAAAAACAAAAAACAAAACCCAAAAAACAAAACAAAACAAAACAAAAAAAACACACACACAAACAAAACCAAAAAAAAAAAAAACCAAACAAACAAATGGATGAAACAAACCATCTTAACTTTTCTTTTATTCTTCCTAAATACAGATGAATTTTTACTATGATCGGAATTTGTAAATCATTTTTTTAAGATTTTATTTATTTGACGGAGAGAGAGAGAGAGCTATTTATTTGACACACACACACAGAGAGAGAGAGAGAGAGAGAGAGAGAGAGAGAGCATGCACACAAGTAGGGGGAGTGATAGGCAGAGGGTGAAGGAGGCTCCCCACCGAGCGCTGGATCCCAGGACCCTGATCATGACCCAAGCCAAGCCGAAGGCAGATTCTCTACCAGCTGAGCCACCAAGTGCTCCGAGGTTTTGTAAATCATTAGAACAATGTTAATTTTTATAAGTATGGACACATATTTGGTAATGGGTAATATTTACTTATTCATTAAAAAACTTACCAAAGGATGCTACACACCAGGCAATGCCCTGGAGACTTAAAGACTAGGAAGTCAAAGCCCTCAAAGCACTCCTATTTAGTGGGGAAGATAAAAGATCAGACCTCACCATGTCTAGTGTTATAACGTGCCATTAGAGGATACCTAAAAAAGGACCATGAAGCCACGTGTGGTGGAGGCATAACGTGGCGGGGAAACTACTGGAATAAGTTCAGAGTTCTTAAGGATGGTCAAGTTAAAGTTAAATCCTGAAGAGACAGTAATGAGATTCTTCATAAACCAATATTAGCATTATTGTATAAAAGTTTTTTTCCCCAAAATTCTACTCTTCTTACATCAGACTAAAAGATTTTCCAGTTGATTAGTTAACATGTGTTTTTAAGGATGTTGATTCCATCACTCCTTCCCTGAGTAGGAAATAAAACAGGAAAACAGATTCTGTCTTCTAGAGTTAGCTCCCTTTCTCTCTCTCTCTCTCATACACACACACACACACACACACACACACACACACACACACACACACACACACACACTGCAGAAGGAGACCAAACCACATTTTTTTTCAGGGACTTATTAAATCGCTTATTTTAAGTACTAACCATAGCATTACAAACAATGGTTAGTTAAAAATCCGTAGAAACCAACCAACCAACAATATTAGTTTCCCCTATACTTCCTCTTTTTTTTCTCCTTTTTCTAACCAACTGGTACCCTCTCTTACATAGAGGCAGCAACCTCCTAAGATTTTCTTCATGATGAAGATATAGAGCAGAAGATTTCAGTTTCATTTGTAAATTGAATATCCTGTACACCTTTACTAGTTAAAGAATATATTCCCAATTTTTAAAAGCACATGTTTTCTTAGAATTTTCATAGAATAGTAAGAAGTAAATCAAAATATATGCAATTTTATAGAACAAGAAAGTATTTTTTAGCATAAAAATAATTTTGTTGTTTTTATTCATTCTCTGCCACACACAGACATACTAACTTTTTTTCCCTTGGGATGGTGTGGGTGGGTGGTCCAGGATCGAGCTTTGACAATAAGAATGAAGTGATAAAGCCCAACTGCATCACAACCCCATATTGGCGCTATTTTATATTAAAAGACAGACAACATTATGTTTCAAAACACAACACAGTAAAATTTATTTCATTAATTAATAAATTATTTAATTATTTGAAGTGTTTTGTATGTGTGCATCCTTATGTTTCGATTATTTTGGACAACAAAATAAGCTTAATGAAGAGCTGCTGCAGGCTTTACTTTCTTTCTCCTTGAACCATTTCCATTTTGCACCTGCACCATTTCATCTCCAACTAATTACCCCCTGCTATTTCCAGGTGGTGCCTCTGATAGTTTCAGTTTCACTGGTTTCTTCATCCAGGAATTGGTTAAGCAAATAAAAACCAACAGTTGATAATGCAAAGCAAGTTTTCTTAGGGTATGTGTGCCTGAAAAAGCATAAAAGACCACTTCTTTAATAGGTCCTGGGGATCTAAAGCAATGATGTGAGAGATTTAACCACAGGTGTTTATTACCATTTTTAGCGGGAAGTCCTAATATATATGTAGGAAAAGGCACCTCCTAACAGAGCAAAGGTCACCAGTGTTATGTACCTGAGCAAAGGTCACCAGTGTTATGTACCTGAGGAAAGGAGTTTTGATAAGAAGACAAGTGCTTTTGGAAACAGTGCCTTTTGTCCACACTCCCTTGAATATGGTAATCCCATACCTTTGATGGCTGATAAAGTCCTTCTGCCAAGAAAGCTGAGAGTTGACACTGTTAAATATCCATATATAATTTTACTTAAAATTACTTTTACTTAAAATTACAAATCTTATCACTGGGATCAATTAAAGTAAACCAAGGCATGCCCTCTCTGCTGCAGGGGAGAGAGATACTTCTTAAGGACTTGTCAGGTCCCAGAATGTGGTAGGTGATTGTGTGAGCATGTATTTAAGAGACATTGTATCATGCCCATCTGAGAACTAAAGAAGCCCAGAGAGACGGGCACCTGGGTGGCTCAGTCGGTTAAGCGTTTGTCTTTGGCTCAGGTCATGATCTCGGGGTCCTGGGATGGAGCCTGCTTGGACTCCCCCTGCTTGTATTTCTCTCGTGTGCTCTCTCAAATAAATAAATAAAATCTGAAAAAAAGAAAGAAAGAAAGAAAGAAAGAAAGAAAGAAAGAAAGAAAGAAAGAAAGAAAGAAAGAAAGAAAAGAAACCTAGGGAGAGTTTGCAGGTTGAATTTCTGCCTACATTCCTAGTTAGTAGATAAGGCAGCTAGTATCCAAAACCAGAGATGTAAAAACCTGTGCTCTCTGCCCTGCATCTCACTTTCTACAGTTTTCCTTCCCCCCATTCAAGTCCCTTCTGTTATTTTTTTTTTTAATTGTTGTTATCTGCTGCCAAAAGCAGCATACTCTTCAGCTAGGTGGACTGACTCTTGCCCCAGAAGGGCACATGTGAATTTTCCAGCCATAGTCTCTGTCAAGCTCGCCGTTGGGCTGTTTTTATCTTTTACTGACTTTCGTCATCACCTTCTTTTTTTCCCCCTGAGATTACCAGGGTTATTACTGCTCAGAAAGACTTCTGGTGGGAAAACACTCCTCACTAGGAAGACAAACACACATAGTACTACCACCCAAGTTGCAATTTGAGAAACTGGCCCCAACAGAGCATGAGATTCATTTCAAGAGACCAAGTCAGACCTTAGAATGTTGTGGATCTTTTCTTTTCCTCCAAAAAAAAAAAAAAAAGAAAAGAAAAGATCAATGTATTAGGTACCTGGGGAACCATTCCATATGATGAATCGGTTTTATTTTACATTATCTTAACTTTCATTAAAATAAATTAATTGTCTACAGTGATTTCTTTTTTCTCTTTATTAGGAAAAAATCCTAGTGTAGTAGACAGATTCTAGGCTTGAGTTTTTTGGGAAATCATCTCTTGTTAGGGTATTTTGCATTTTCATGAAAATGCATTGTCTTCAGATGCAGTGTGAGAGGGGGCAGTCAGGTTAAGAAAATGTTTTACTATTGTTGTTAAGGCCTCCTACACCATGTCAAGCGTGACAGGGCATTTTTTTCTTTAACACATCCTGGTCCAGTGAAGGCTGAGATTCAGAAAAAGTGCTTGACACAACAATTTAGCAGGAAAGAAAGCTATTTTAAAAGTCTTTTGGGAACATGTTTGTGAAACAGGAAAAAACATACAATTGAGTTGATAATAGCACCCCGTAAAGGTTAGACTCACTGAAATGGATTTGCCATCTTTTTTCACAGGGAACACGTTCTTCTTAAGCAGCAGTTCTCACTTAAGCAAGGCTTAATTCAGCAAGGAGCTTCTTCCTGTGCAACTGCTTTTGCACTGGAAAATCTATTTTTAAATTACAACCCAGACTTAGTCACAGGAGTAAATAATTAAAAATAAGCTGTACTTGGTATGTGCAAAATTACAGCAGTTTATAGAGTACATCATGGGACTCTGTGCCTAGCAAAGGTCCAAATGACATAGCCAGGTTTCCACTCATTAATTCCCCAGAGAATCTTGAATTCCTCACAGGCCTGCACCTTACCTTCACTCACAAAGTCAAATGTTTTGAAGTGTGCTCTCATTCCATTCATATACACATCTCAGAATACACTGTTTACTCCCTTCCCATTATGACCGTCCTTCTGGACGAAATTTCACCATTTGCTATTCTATTCTATGATGATGGGTGTGAACTTGCCATTTCAAAGCCCTCCCTTAATGGATTTCCAAAACCATCTCAACAAACTCCCAGGCACTTTCTAAGACGCAAAACTTGTCATAGAGCTCTATTATTATTATTATTTGTGGTGGAGTTAGCAAATCTTTGGGATACATGTTCTTCCTTGGGATGGTGCCCATGGCAGACATCACTGATGGATCAGAGCCTCTCACTGAATCTCGACTCAAACTCATTGCTGCTAATCACAGTCGTGCTAATCACTGCCACAGCACATCAAAGTGGGCATTCTAGATGAAAATCTCTAGCCTAGAGCATTAAACAAAAGTCCTCAATATGACAGAAAATGCCATCTCTAATTTGCCTCCCTATCTCCCTGGAAAGCCTCATCTCTTCTGTACCTGCATCTTTCAAGTACCTGGAGCTTCAAATTACTGATTTTTAAAAACTCCACTGGTGTCATATTCTCTATGTCTCTCTTGCTCTCTCCATATTTGTGACACACACATAAACTACTCCCATGTAAAATGCATCATTCCATCTGATCAAACACTAAAAAATATTTATTGACTACCTATGACACTTCAATATCCATATTTGTATGTGCCTTTCTTCTCTGACAAGGTTTTAACCAACTCTAAGAGCAAAAACTGTATCATTTCTGGATCCCCAGCATTTAACATGGCTTTTGGAATATATTGGGTTCTAAGTAAATGTTTGGATGAATGAATAAATAAATGAATATATTAAAAAATATGAAGATCGAACTATGTTCAATGGTTGTAAGAAACAGAGATCCTGTAAAGAAACAAATTCCAGGTTTCTCAGGGCGCCTGGGTGGCTCAGTTGATTAAGTGTCTGACCTTGGCTCAGGTCATGATCCCAGCATCCTGGGATTGAGGCACCCTGTCGGGCTACCTGCTCAGTGTGGAGTCTACTTTCTCCCTTTCCCTCTGCCCCTCCCTTGCCTCCTGCAAGCATGCTAACTCTCTCTCAAATAAATAAATAAAATCTTATTCAACACTGTTTGCTTCTTTATAATGGAGAATGTGGTTAATTTTAAATAAAGTATTCATTTACCCGAGACACACCCATTGATTTTTCTCTTTCCTCCCTCCACCTTCTCCCTTTGTTCCTCCCTCTCTTTTTTCCATTCTTCTTTCACTTTTCTTTTACCTAGTAACAACTTCGTCGAAAGGAAATAGTTGGGATGTACGTTTTTTAACTTGGGTTAATTTCTAAGAATGAACTAAAGTTCCTTAATTTTTCTTGCTAATACTCCCATTTGTTGGTTCTTTGTTATTGTTTGTAATAACACAATTTAAATATGTCACAAGTAGAATACAAATATCTACAATTTTTTGTATATAAAATGTCAGTTTTCCATTCCTGTAAGAAAAATAAGACTGTAGAAATGTAAAGAAAAGAAGTTACTGACAT
Source organism: Ailurus styani (assembly GCA_002007465.1). Classification (NCBI taxonomy): domain Eukaryota; kingdom Metazoa; phylum Chordata; class Mammalia; order Carnivora; family Ailuridae; genus Ailurus; species Ailurus styani. The sequence continues at coordinate 7,124,584 of LNAC01000004.1, read as the reverse complement.
GAGAAAAGAGATAAACAATTATAAATCCTTTAAACCTAAGGAATATTTTCCAAGTTTATCACAATAGCTTTTTCCTCAATTATGTATAATGGTTATTTTTTATAAACTAAAACTTTTATCTCAAAAGAAATACAATATTTTTGTGTATGAGCAGAAAAGTAGTTTCTGAAAGAAAATTTCAAGGAAAATGTACTTTTCCTTATAAATAAAACAGTCCTAAACATGAAAAATAGAGTTAATGCATCAAACTGAAGGAACAATTCAGAGTTTACATCCGTGGGATGCTCTGTAAACTAGGCAGGTTTTTGCTTATTGTGTTTTGTTTCACAGTGTGAACATTGTCTCTTGACAAAGAAGAGAGAGGAAACTAGATGTTCTGCTCAGCACAAATCTTCCTTTATATACACATACCTTTTTTTCTTGCATTTACTTTTTAAAAAACAGCTTTATTAACATACAAATCATGTGCCATAAAATCCACCAATTTAAAGTGTATAGTTCAATGATTTTAGTATACTCACAGGATTGTGCAACTATCATCACAATCGAATTTTAGGACATTTTTATCACCTAGAAAGGATCCCTGTACTCATTAACAATCAGTCCCCGTCATCACCCTTCCTCAGCCCCAGGCAACCACTAATCTGGGCTTTCCCTCTACAGATTTGCCTATGCTGGACATTTCACATAAATAGAATCATACAATATGTGTCTTCTGTGATTGGCTTCTGTTACTTAGTGTAATGTTTACAAGGTTTATCCATGTTGCATTACTACTCCTTTCTTTTTGCTGCCAAAAAGTATCTACAGTATGGATATATCACATTTTGTTTATACATCCATTAATTGGTGGACATTTGAGTCATCACCACTTTTCAGCTATTAAAGATACTACTGCTATGAATATTCATGTATAAGGTTTTTTTGGACATATGTTTTCATTTATGTCAGATACACACATACACACACACACACACACACACACACACAGAATGTCTGGGTCATATGGTAATTCTGTGTTTAACATTTTGAAGAACTGTTAAACTCTTTTCCAAAGTGGCTACATCATTTTACACTCCCACCAACAATGTAAAACTTAAAATTTCTCCATATCTTTCCTATACTTACAATTGTCCACCTTTTTATTATAGCTACCCTAGTGGGTATGAAGTGGTATCATTGTGGTTTTGAACTGCACTTCTGTATAACTAACGATGTTGAACATGTTTTTCATATACTTGTTGGTCATTTGTATATCTTACGTAGAGAAATGTCTATTCAGATCCTTTGCCCATTTTTTAATTGGGTTGTTCGTCTTTTTATTATTGAATAATAAAAGTTCTTCGTATATTCTAGATATAAGTCCTTTATCAAATATGTGACTTTTAAATCATTTCTCCTAATTTGTGATTTGCCTCTTCATTTTCTTGACGCTATCATTTATTCACAAAAGTTTCTAATATTGATGTAGTCCAACATCTATTTTTTTGTTACTTGTGCTTCTGGTATCATAGCTAAAAACACATAGCCTAACTCAAGGTCACAAAAATTTATTCATACATTTTCATGTAAGAGCTGCACTTATTTTTTATTTTTAATAAAGATATTTATTTATTTATTTATTTATTTATTTATTTGTCAGAGAGAGAGCGAGAGCACAAGCAGGGGGAGCAGCAGGCTGAGGGAGAAGCAGGCTCCCCGCTGAGCAAGGAGCCTGATGTGGTACTCCATCCCAGGACCCCAGGATCATGACCTGAGCTCAAGGCAGACACTTAACTGACTGAGCCACCCAGGTGTCCTATTATTTTTTGGGCAAGCTATAAATATCTTCCTATAGGCACATATTAGTTATGGACAATCCAAGAGCATATATTGCCAAGTCTATTTCAGATTTTAAAAAAGAGCAACCACTTCACAGATATACTTGGGGAGAAAAGCTTCTGAACTCCTATTGGCTGGGCTTCTGATATGCTTTGGGAATGAATAATGATGTCTTGCTTTGGTGAAAAGGAAAATAATTTGTCGATATTTAGATTACAATGGAGAAGAGCTTTAAGTCATCTTATTTAACAGGTCAGGAAACAGAGACCTAGCAAAGTCACTAACCTGAGAATATTCAGGCTCTCTCTGTAAGCTGGGCAAAATGGAAAGTGGAATCTTATTAATCTTTCCACTACACCAGAATTTCTAAAAATGTTAAAAATGTTTTGGTTGCAAATCTTTTGGAGACAAAATTCCAAATGAATCCTGTTTAGACATAAAATGTAACTTATTGGCTACACTGATGAGGAAGTCCATTATTATAGCTTATTTTGGATGTGGCCAGATTCAAAGGCTCTAATAATGTCATTGGATTCTCCACCAAACCCTAGCACTGATTGGCTTCATATTTAAAAAAATTTTTTTTTTTTTGGTAGGAAGGATATACCTTCTCCTACTTGCTTTGCAACCCCCAGAAAGAGGAAATTTTCCCTGATAACACTAATAGCAAATTCCAAGGGAGAATACTAATGATGTAGTTCAAACATGTTTCCAAGCCTACAAAAACCAAAATGGAGGATTATGCTAATCTGACCAGATTTCAGTGACTTCCTACCTCTGTGACCAGGAGGACAGGCTCACTTGAACCAGAGGGAATAGATTCTCTCCTGGGAAGAAGGATTCATTTTATCAGGAGAAAAATGAAATTGTGCTGGATCCACAGTATCATCATAGTTCTTGTGCTTCCCAAATGCTGAGATATGCTAGAAGGTACTGTATAAATTTGATTTTTTAAGAAAAATTGAAAGCCCCAAATAACAGAAATACAGTATTGATGAGTTATTATGTTAAATTAAAATTCCAGGATAATTATATGTTTTCTGATTTTATTGCCTTTGGAAGAAAACATGTTTTCACATAGAATTTGACTCTTGACTTTGTAAAAGGGAAATAGGTGTAAAGCTCTTAGTCCAAAGAGCTGGAAAGATATGTTTTGTTTCTATGCTCTTTGAGCAAGCAATTCTTTCCATAATAGATCTCCTGGAGGGAGAGTGTTTCCATCAAGTACAAAGCATTTTTTTCAGTCTCCCTCCCACCTTTTACTAATTGGGCTGAGATTTGGCCACTTGCCTCCTTCAAATAAAAAGAAGGTGACCAAAATCACCGGAAAATGGCTAATCATGCCCACAATGGGAAAATTATTCCCATGAGTACATACTTCAGAGTGTAAAATGAAGTCCCAAATTTAATCACAATTTTATCTGTCCTTAATGGCTATTCAGCTATTCAACCTGGAATGTTCATTAGATAAGCAAGTAAGCACAGAGTCAATTTTTTTTTTTTTTGGTTCCAATACAGTATCAGTAAAGGCTATTATAGTCAACCTAAAATTAAACTCAAATTTCGGAGATTTTATAACTTGTTTTTAATTGGATTAGCATGTTATATTCTTTAAGATGTGACCATTTGATTATAATGTGTACAATTTTCTAGAGCTTTAGTTTATATAAGTTCAATATTAGGAAATAGGCAGTTATGTTAACTAAAGGGACATCATATTTGGGAATATACTTATTACCACTCACTTTACTTGATATTTTCATAACTAACTTAAATGACAGGGTAAAAACCAAACATATTATTTCTAAAGAAGATAAACTCACAATGAATTATGACCACCCCATGAAATATAGGTAAATTTTCATTTACAATGCTATAGAAATTGTGGTAAATAACTCAAAAAACATGTATAATCTTAGTTATGTTTCCATATATATATATATATATCATCATATATCAACACATATCAGCATATATATCACCGTATATATGGTGATATAATAACAGTAATAACAATAAGAGCTAACTTTACTAAGTTTTAAAAAGTTTATGTCATTATCTCATTTTATTTTCACAATAGCCTTCTGGTGTAGGAGCTATTTTGTAAATGAGAAAGCTATTCTTACAGATGTTGTTTAATTTGAAAGTGTGAGGTTGGTGTGGGTTTTCAAATCAGAATTTGTAACCAGTACAACTCCTCCCTCTACTTCATCACAGTTGTCTCTCTATTAGGCTAATTATTAAATATCAGGTGGATGTTACTTTATTTTATTAACTCCTTGGAAAAAGGACGTTGTATCATTGGGCAGTAGGGCAATATTTATAATATATATTTTCTTAGCATGTGGAATTTAATAGTTGCAGTTAAGCTCAGATGTCTCTTCAAAATAAAATAGTTTCTGGAGGTGTTTATTGACTTTTTAAAATTGACTATTAGATGTGCGTTTATATACTAGGTCATTCATGAGATTTTGATGAATTAAATGTAATAATCTTTCTTGCTATTTCATTGATTACCTTGTTGAGTTTATGCATTGTTGAATCATTTCTTAACATGTTCCTTAATTTTTGGAGGTGTATAATTTAAAATTTTTTTACCTATGTCATTTCCTGTTAAATGCAAAAGATGTGAAAACCCAATGTATCCCAAATTCATAAATAGTTGGCTTCCAGTCCCAGGAGCATTTAGGCTATTATAATGTTGATGACGATGAGTATGCCTTGGCTTAGATGAATTAATTAGATCCCATTCTGAAGAAGTCTGGCAAGAGGACTTGTGAAGAAGTATGTTTGCTTTTTTAATTTCAGTTTTCTGCAGTGGAGAAGACAGAACTAGACTTATCCCAAACAGTCTTTCAAAAGTAAGAATAGCTCTAAAAAGAGGCAGTATATAAAGAGATGAAATCAAGATGTGATTTCTTTTGGCCTAGATACCTTTTCTTGAATTCTCATGTAGCAAAAGAAAAAAATCTTGGGTCTACGTTTCACTGTCTTAGATTTAAACTCAAAGTCCTTTGGGCAATTAAAAGGAGGAGACCTAGGGAAAGTCTTCCTGAGCCAGAAAAAAAGTGTCAGAAAGACTTGGTTTCAAGGATATTTTGGATTTGGGTTAGTTTGAACAAAACTGTTCCTCCTGCCTTTTACATAAAATTTGAGTCCTTACCCAAGGCTTAAATAATCTTATTCTACTCTTTCATTTTACAAATGAGATACCTGGAAAGGTATGTTACTTGCTCAAGCTCACTGAATGACAACATATTGGATGAGCACCGGGACTACCTATCTTAAATGTTGGTGAAATCATCCCTCTTTAGAACCTTATGAATGAGTCCTGTGGACTCTGTTTAAAAGTAATGAACTAAACCACTAAAATAAGATTACTGTTCTCTAACTTGATAGATATTTTTGTTGAGGAATCTTAACTTATATTCACTTCCATCTCCCTACACAAGTAGGTGAAACTAGATGCTCAATAAATAGGGTAAGATGACTAATTGAATTCCAGAAGTATTTTTTAAATTAAAATGCATGTGGTTTTTATCTTGGTACCTTACCAGAATGGCAAATCTCAGTTGTGAAGCTGTTTACTAATATAAGTTTAAAAAAAGTAAAATATCCCAACTTTACTAAGAAAAGGAATCAAAAGAAGAAACTGCATGAGAAAACATAAAAATGTGTTTGATCAATGAAAGTGAAATGAAATGTGAAAATTGGATGGTTAGGCAAAGTAACCGAATAAGTAAAACAGAAATGTATCCTGCACCGCTTTCTAAATCTTAAGTATTTGAAAAATGACTCAATTCTCTGAGTCAGTATAATTTGGGCAAAGGGCTTTAGATTTAGAGTTGGAGATTCTATGTTCTTAGCTTGGGGTCAGCCCTAAGCATCTGTGTGCCCCTGGCCAAGTCACTAAGATATGTATGAGATATGAGGTATGAGACTAACACTGGAATAAAGACAATAACAATAGCTAATGTTTACTGGGTGTTTATTATAAGTTCTTTATATCTATCATGTAATTTAACACTTAAAACAACCTGACAAGATGAATTATGATAAAAATTCTTGGCAACATTGATCAAGCCACTACTTGTGTACTCCTTTCCCTGTCAGGAAACAGTGAGTTTAAGTGTTATAAGAATTGGAGTTTGAAGCTCTGCCTTTCTGTCTTTAAGTAAGTATACAATATAGCAAAGGGAGCTGAAAATTAAGTACTCATTTTCTAGTTGGGTAAGCCAAGCAGAAAAGACTTGAAATGATTTTCTTAAAATCCCCTAACAGTTTAAGAACAGCTGGAAGGAATTCTGCAGCTAACGTGATTGCCTTGTACTATGATAAATGTAAAGTTAGGAGGAATGACTGGCCAGTTGCGAAGCAGAAAGAGGGGAAAATGTAATTTTTGATCAGGTGAAGATTTGCAGTTAATTTTCTATTACAGCTGTAACAAATGTTGTAGCTTAAAACAGCACGCATTTATTATGTCACAGCTCCTTAAGTCAGGAGTCCTGTGGGCTTGGCTAGTTTCTCTACTGCAGGTCTTACAAGGCCAAAATCAAGGAATTCTCTTCTGGGGCTCTGGGAGAAAATTTACTTCCTCATTCATTCAGATTGTTGGCAGAATTCAATTCCTTGAGGCTGGAGAGCTGGGGTCCACATTTCCTTGCTGGCTATTAATTTGAGAGCCACCTTTATCTCCTAGAGGCTTCTTTCTGGTCCTTGTACTTGGGCTCCCTGGAAAAGCCGTCAACTGTGCCATATCTCTTCTGCTTCCTTTTCTTCTGTTGCATCTCCGTGGTTGACTATTCAACTTTCCTCTTCTACTTTGAAGGGCTCAAGTGATTAGTTTAGCCTATCAGGATACTTCAAGTTAATCTAGGGTAATCCTCCTATTTTAAGGTCCATAACCTTGAAATGACAGATTCTGGAGATTGGAACATGGAAATACTTGGGGGCTTATTATTCTGCCTACACAGAATTCTTTTATCTGTACCACTGGTTCTGAACTCTAGCTGTATACTACAATCACTTTAGAAACTTGAAAAAAATGCTTATCTCTAGGCCCCACTCCAGATGAACTGAATCCAAATTTCTTGGAGTAGAATTTAGTCAATGACTTTTTTTAAGGTGTCAGAAATTATAATGTGCTTCATAGGGCGAAGAGCACCCCCAAACACCAGTTTTGTCAACTTAATAAAATTCACTTTGTACGTAATTCATTCAAAACACACTTTCTCCTTATTCTCTTTATGCCTAGGGTTTGGAGTTATAGAGGTAGATATAATGCATGTCCTATTTTTACTGTGCTCACAATCTAGTGGCATAAATAAATATACACACAAAAAAATTACAACATTAAAGGATACATTTTATTTATTTATTTTAAGATTTTATTTATTTATTTGACAGAGAGAGAGAGAGAGAGAGAGAGAGCAGAAGCAGGGGAGGGAGCAGCAGGCAGAGGAAGAGGGTGAAGCAGGTTCTCTGCTGAGCAGGGAGCCTGATGTGGGCTGGATCCCAGGACTCTGGGATCATGACCTGAGGCGAAGGCAGTCGCCTAACCAACTGAACCACCCAAGCGCCCTAAAGGACACATTTTAAAATAGATATTTGAATAATTTGCTCTGGGAGCTTGGAGACATTTATTGTTCTCGGGAACATGGCAGAATATTTTGCTTGATTTATATTTGAGAGGTTTTTGTTTGTTTTGTTTTGTTTCTTTAGTAAGCTCTACTTCCAACGTGGGGTTTGAACTCATGACTTCTAGATCAAGAGTCACATGCTCTTCCAACTGGGCCAGCCAGGTGCCCCCTTGGTAGTTATTTTTAAAATAATCTGGCAGGGGCACCTGCCCGGCTTAGTCGGTTAAGCAACCAACTCCTGATTTCAGGTCAGGTCATGATCTCAAAGTCCTGGGATCTAGCCCTGTGTTAGGCTCTGCACTCAGTGGGGAGTCTGCTTGAGGATTCTCTCTCTCTGTCTCTGCCTGCCTCTCTCTCAAATAAAAGTAAATAAATCTTTGAAAAAAATAAAATAGTCTGGCAGTACCTAGAGACAGAGGAACCATGAATGTGTCCAAGTTTTAGCATGGCCCAGTGAGGCTATTTACTCATATTGTTCTTCCTGAAATTCCAGGCCAAGAATTTCCTTCAAGTCTTACTAAAAGTGCAGATTCCCAGTTCTTCTCCCAAAGATTATGATTCAGGGAGTCTGTGATGGGGCCTAGGCCTTCTGACATGGTCAGCAAAGTTCTGGTAGTGATTCTGATGAACCCACAGTTTGAGGAACACTGGTTTATGCTCCATCAGTGATTTGATACCTGTTCATTGAATAGTCTAAAAAAAATGATGGAAGCCCCAAGTGATATTATTTTTTTTAAAAACCTTATATTTGAGCTTCTTACATCACTAACAGATATTTAGGAAGAAGAAGTCTTTATATTTTAATTTTGTTAATGCTTCATGTATTGAAAGTATTAAGGACATTATAGGCCAGGATGGGGGTGGGGAGTTAAAACCTTATACTGTATGTATTTCTTAAAGATTTTATTGGAAGGAAAGACAGTAATTTGCAAGAATAATTCTAACAGAAAGACTTAGGTTTTGACCAAAAAAAAAAAAGGCAGTGAAGAGACTATAAAAGGTAACCCAGATCTTGTACTTCCCCAGTGGCACAATCTCTTCTACACAGTGTAGAATGACAGAAGTTTCCATTTGCCATCCAAGTGTGAAAAACTGGGTTTGGAGAAGTGTGCTTCTTCCCTATTTTGATTCAGAAAGGTAGCAGGAGACAAACCATAAGGGACTCTTCAATTGAGGATTATGGGAGGGGATGGGTGTGGGGGCATGGGGTCACTGGGTGATACATTGTATGTTAATTAATTGCATTCAAATAAAAAAATAAATGTAGCATGTTAAATATGCCATAAGGGAAAGGCATGTATGTACTAAATAGAAAATCCTCACTTTGTTCACACAAAGGTTCAGGACATTTCATGGCAAAAGGAGGTACTGCTTCTGTTAGCCCACTTTATAGTGACTGGATAAGTAAGGGGAGAAGAAAATATGGCACAGGGCCCAAAGAAATCCAAGTTATTTTGGAAATGGAGGCGTGGAAGTTAAAAATTGTTTTGTTTTTTTTTTCCCCTTAATCTTAGATCGAACATATACTTTTAGTATCAGGGTTAGGTAACTCAACTAAAACTAACAACTGTTATAAAGAAAAACACATTAATGAAAGTGTGTATAGGAATAATAAAATTTTGAGAAAATAAGAAGCAGGTTTGCAATGCACTGCTATGCATTTATAGGACTTAGGTTTTTGTGTTCTAATAACTTAGTATTGATTAAGTCACGCTGATTTATAATTTTTTATGCAGAATAAGACATGCTTTTACACTGAAGTAAGCAAAAATGATTGCTTAAAAGTTTTGGACTTGGAAATGTAGATCTATGAAAAATGTCTGATCTGTAGTACAGATCAATGGTAATTTTAGGAAATGAAACCAGAATGAGATTACATAAAGTCCTAAGTGACGAGGAAGCTATATTTCAAAAGTTCTTTAAGGTTTTACAGTATTCTTCATCTTCAAAGTTCTATGATAAAATAAATCATTTTTACTTTATATTGGTGATTCTTTGAACAAGAAGAGTGAAGACCATTTAGAAATAAACTACTATTTTATTCCATGTGTATCGTAAAGAAAATTATTTTATTTCTAGTAATAGAACCAAATCTTCCACTTTAACTTTGAGAAGTGAAAATAAAACAGTACTATAGGATCCATGAGGCTAGCAGTTAGAGAAAAATGACAGTAAGTACTATTAGTACCATTATGATTAAAAATTCACTTAAGAGTTTAAATTAGAGCTTTCTCAGTTTTGAATAAGCCCTTTTCCTACTAAACAAACCTAAGGACACTTGGAAAAACCCACTGGTAGATTTAGTCATTTAACTTGTCCCTTCATTGCCTACTCCATCTCTCTTTAGAATTGAATGGGAACTACTGTATCTTACAAGGCAACATGCAACTCAGTTGTCAGTAAATAATTTTACAAGATCTGAAAGATATTTACAATGATTTGCCTAACAGCTTTAGTTAGTTAATATCAAAAGTATTTTAGCAAAGATAAATTTGGAATAAGCTAAATATAGAAGAGACTACCACTTGCTAAATGAACATATTAGGGGTAGTGTGCAAAGAACCACTGAGCTAAACTGAGGATACAATTAAACATACTCTGATAACAACCATGCCATTATATCTACCAGTATGAGATGCAGTCTAACCTGACCTTCAGATGTATATTTAGTGGTGTTATCTACATGCTCAATCATGAGCCCTCTATTGTTGACCTTGAGAACATTTGGTGAAAGTGGTGATTCCTCCATAACTACCACTCACCACATGTGTCTGCTGGCAAAAAAATTTGGTAGGTCCTTTGTCAGGGGATGACTCAAATGACCTGGATCACCACATAAAATGGTCATTGTTAGACTTCGTGGAGAATGCAGGTGTCCACTTTGTGTTTGAAACCAAACTTGCCACCCAAACTTGCTGTTGCATCCTTGATAAAACCAGGGCTGTAGACCTGCCCCTTGATTAGGAGTGCTAGAAGTTTACACATTGCTGAAAACAACCTTGTTATTGGTAACAGATTTTCCAGATCATTCTGGAATGAATTAGATCTAATGATCTAATACCTTAGGAATAGGGTAAGGAAGGAAGCTATGAAAGTGGAATATTTACATTGGTAAATATTTTGTGAAATGAATAAAGTCTTCTTAAATTGCAGGTGCCAGGATAACCTAGTAAACACTAAATGGTATTTCACTAACATACTGTTTGGAATTCTGATTTTGAAGCCTCTGATTAGATAAGTAACGCAAATAACTGCTAGTGTTGGGTGAAATGTTTTTCAAATACACTGGGTTTGGCAAAACTCCAAACATGTTTTTGAAACATTTTTTTGAGCGTAGGTCCATATTATAGTCAGTTTAATCCTGACTCATGTGTAAATCATCTTTGTTTCATTAAAAAAAACTTACCTGATTTCCAAATAGAGTAACATTTTTTTACATTCTTATTGGTATGTTTCTGGATTACATATATTTAATACAGAGAAATGTGAACCACCAATGCTTTAAGTTTGACTTAACCTTTTTAAAGACTTCCAAAGTCAGTAAACTACTGTTTATTCAATATCCAAACAATCACAGAACTTGAAAAATAAAGTTTTCAGGACATTATTTTTTTTAAGAAAGTAAAAATGCTGCAATAAGAACCTTTTCCCCCTAATTATTATTGTCAGTATAGATTCCAACACCATCAAAAGCCTTCTAGAAGAAGAAATGATAGTTATTTAATAGTTATGATTATTATTCTTGATAGTTTAAGTCTAAAATCCTAAAGCAGTTTATTGTTTTATTTTTTTTCATTCATTTACTCATTCATTTATACAGCAAATGTAAATTAACTGCCAGTCACCAAAGATACATGGATCAATCAGATATGGTTTCCGGCTTTGAGAACAATACCAGCAAGGGAATTGGATATATATAACTAAGACTATTAACACATTCTAAGACATTATTAAAGAGAGTCATTCCTAGGAAAATTAAACTATAGTTTAATTTAAAATTTCAGTATCTTAACCATCTTGGATGAATGGAAATTAATTTAAGTTTCTCCATATAATGGAAAACAGCAAATATTTGTGAAAAAGTTCAAATATATTGTAAGCAAAAGAGATTTTTAAAAATTGGAACAGCTTAATAAAAATATTTTAATAGTGGTATTTTCTTTGAAAATTTCAATTTACCATGGAAATTTTGTTGGCTCCTTGAAATAACATTAAATTATTACATCGATCAATATTTCAGGTCATGACCCTTGGATATAAGAATTCTTCAAGACAATGTCCAATATGATCCGAGGGAAAATGTGATTTGAGTCTGGAGACAATTGTGTATGTAAGTATTGGAAAATTAGATTTTCTCATGGTAAAATGTAATAAAAACTAAAATATCAACGCATTAATTACTAAATTGCAAAAACTTTGATTCATTGTTTTCCTTCTATTACAACATGTTTTTTAATACCTAAAATTAATACAATGTCTCCTGAGTTTTTGGTTATATTACTTTTAGATCAACTAATGATAAAAACCCAGTATAGCTGATAGAAGAGAAAACGTTATTTGGAAGATTGCTACATTTAAAAAGAAAAGGTGTGTCTAGGTGAGTCATTGGTGAGGGCAAAAATGACATATTCTATGCTCTAGAAATTGGTGTGTTCTCATTGCATGTGATAATAAAAATAATAAGTACAATACATGGAAATAATTTTTATAAGTCTTACTCCTAACATTGGCCCTGTAATAAAAATCATGACAAGTTTCTTAAAATTAAACCTAAGTTCATAGTTTTCTGGCAAATATCTATTGATTGGATTTTTAAAATCTCCTTTGCCTTGAAAAATATTGCTTACAGATTCAGTTAAATAAATATTATGACTATATCATGATAATTTATATCTCATAAAAATACCATCATAGTAGGTTGCTCATGGACCTTATAGTGAGTAAGCAGGTCCAGCACTGTTTGTCTCTAAGAATTAAGCAGTTAGGGGTATTGTTTTAGAGGCCATTTTCATTAGCTCAGAATTGTATCTACCATCAGAAATATTTAACAGAAATACTTTATGTGGTATTGCTCATTTCCTGTAACCTCGTTTTAATAACATAGATGACTTAGGGAATCTTTTATTTCCTCATTAAATGATGAATTTCTATTAAGTTATAATGCCATTTTTATGACACATTGTTGTTGATTCTCAAGAAATTTGCCTTATTAACAATTTTCCCCCTTCAATTATTGAAGAGTCAGAAAAATTAAAAATGAGATTAATATTTATAGGAAATAAAGGTGAGCTTTATAGTAAATATGTTATCAAAATTTGTGCTTTTATATTCTTGTGAAGCTCTTTATTTTGATACTTTACCATTTTATTCCAATTTTGGTAAAGGCAAAGAAAGCAAGATGTTTTCTAATTACTTAAAAATATATATGTAAGAAGCTTTTCTGTTTGTAAGATTAAAATGTATTTAGGCTCTTTAGTACTTTTAGCCATCATGCTCTTAACATTTTTTTAAAGATATTATTTACTTATTTGAGAGAGAGAGAGCACAACAGGGGGCGGGGCAAAGGGAAGCCTGATGAGGGGCTGGGTCTGAGGACCCTGGGGTCATGACCTAAGCCGAAAGCAGATGCTTAACTGACCGAGCCACCCAGGCGTCCAATGCTCTTAACATTTGTAATACATAAAACTATTAATCGAATCCTTAAAGCAAAATTATTACATAGTTTTTAAAAAATTATCATTGAGTACCACCTATATTTCATAAAAGTTAATTATATTTCTTTCCTTTTATTTGCAGTTTGATTTATATTGTATAGCATATTTCATTTTGGCTTCAATGATGGAGAAAAAGTGTATCCTGTATTTAGTGCTAGTCTTGCCTCTTTTTATGGTAAGTATAAATTCCTCTAATATAACTCCCTATTAATGATTTTTTGTTTTAACATCCAATATACCTATAATTAATAAGGGTTAATAACAACAGAACGACATGCAGTTATTTGATGCATAAATTAAGAACATTTTTAACCAACATAGCAGTATTTTACTTTCTTTCAGTGTACACGTTCAGGTTTAATTCAATGGGAGGCACTATAGGATGGTGAGGCACTGGGGGTGGGAAGGCAAAGTGAGGAAGGTGAATAATAAAATGTAAAAGACACCAGACGAAGGTAATTATCAGAGTTTGAAAGAAAAATGAAATGGCTCCATAGCATAGTCATACATAGTAGGTAAAATATTTTCAGCCAGACCTGTTGATTCTGAGTTAGATCTATTTTAAAAGCAGATTCCAACCTGGTTTTTCTCTTATTCTGCCAACGGATTGGTTTGTTTTAATCAAAACCATGAACTGCTTTTAAATTAGTTTCCTTATCCATTCATTCAAATAAGTATTAAGTGTCTGTTTCCTGATAGGCATTGATGCTAAGCTTGGGGCAGGTATGTCTGTGAGTGTCTGCACTCATGCATGCCCCTGCAGGCATCTGTGGGGAGTGCGAGGCTAGAGGTGGAGGGTAGACTGAGGACAACTACAAATCTACTGCTGTCCTGGAGGGCTCGTAGTCCTTAGACATATCATGTTATCTTTATTTACAGAAATATTTTGTTTACATTTTTCTCTGTCCCACATGGAGAGTGATGGTACTCTTATCTCACTATATGTATGAGAAACAGAGATGTAATCTCATCTAATTTTGTGCCAGCAAATAATTTTCCTGTGGTGTTTTCAAGCAAACCCCATAAAAAGATTCAAACAGAGAAACTCAAGAAAAATACAGAAAACCTAAACGGAAAAAAGGCAAGACTACATTCCTGTCAGCATTTGTATTTGAAAACATTCTCCAGTCTAGGAGCAGTCCAAATCCTGCACTTTTTAGATGTTATCTTAGGTAAATAGACTAGAATTCAAGAAGCAGGACTCCTGTTTCTTCAGCTCGCTTCCTCAACTGAGCGTGCCAATGAGCTGCACCTGCCAACTTTGGTTGCCTGCAGGTAATTCTGTATCAGATTACCAACTGATTATTTTAATTTAAGTATCATGACCATTTTTCTTGAATTCATTCAGTGTGCAAATCTGAATTTTTAAGAATAAAAATGATACTGGTTTTATGCAATTCCATAAACTTCCTGAAAACAGGAGAGAAATATTAATTTTCTTGGTGCTGTAAATTTATGTTTATTGCTTGTGCAGCAAACTACTGCATAAATTTTTATTAGGAAATTAAAACTAATCAAAGAATGAGAGAGAGAAAGTGTATGTTAAATGGTGGGCAGGTGATAGTGAAATTGAGTGGTGCCACACACTGAGGGACTATTACGATTTAGACTTTATTAAATACAAATTTGGAATAGAGAATAGAGGATCAAGAATAAGGGGACAAGGGAAATACAAATCAAAACCACAATGAGATACCACCTTATACCAGTTAGAATGGCTAAAATGAACAAGACAGGAAATAACAACTGTTGTCAAGGATGTGGAGAAAGGAGAACCCTCTTACATTGTTGGTGGGAATGCAAGCCAGTACAGCCACTCTGGAAAATAGGATGGAGGTTCCTAAAGAAGTTAAAAATAGAGCTAATCTATGATTCAGCAATTGTACTACTGGGTATTTACCCCAAAGATACATATGTAGTGAAAAGGGGTACCTGCATTCCAATGTTCATAGCAGCAATGTCCACGACAGCCAAACTGTAGAAGGAGCAAAGATGTCCTTCAACAGATGAATGGATAAAGAAGATATGGTTCATATATAGAATGGAATATTACTCAGCCATGAGAAAGGATGAATACCCACCATTTAAATCAATGTGGATGGAACTCAAGGGTATTATGCTAAGTGAAATAAATCAATCAGAGAGAGACAATTATATGGTTTCACTATTACGTGGAATATAAGGAATAGGGCAGAGGATCATAGGAGAAGGGAGGGAAAACTGAATGGGAAGAAATCAGAGAGGGAGAAAAACCATTAGAGACTTTTGACTGCAGAAAACAAACTGAGGGTTGCTGGAAGGGATGTGGGGGGACAGGGTAACTGGGTGATGGTCATTTAGGAGAGCATGTGATATGATGAGCACTGGGTGTTATATGCAACTAATGAATCAATGAACACTACATAAGAAACGAACGATGTACTATATGTTGGCTAACTGAATTTAAATTAAAAAAAGAATGAAGGGACAAAATAAAGGTTGAAAGCTGCTTATGGAAATAGAAATAATGGAAGTGAAGAAGATAGAAGGTTGAAGGTAGATTACACAGGCTTCATATTACAAAACAGTAACAAAAAGTCATGTAGATATTAAAACCGAAGTGAAGCTTAAAATAGTGCTACTAAATTGGAAGATAGTAAATATATACCTTGTCCAAAAACATTTATTGATGTGCAGACAATGAAAATTCTATTTACCCACACCATAAATGAATATTCTCAATATTGTGATTATCAAAATATGATAACAAAAAATATCAAAATATGATAACAAAAACAACAATTGTGAATAATTGCCGTGCATCAGATACTTCCCCTCTGTTATCCCAATACTATTTTATCCCATTTTTACAATAAGAAAGTAGAGGCTTAGGGGCCTTAAATATCTTGCCTATATTCACAGAGCAGGTGAAAAACTAGAGGTGGACTTTGAATACAACTCTGTCTGTATTCCAGAACGCACGTCCTAGAGCCAGCTCCCATGGGCTTCTGAAAACCGTCTACAGGCTATACTTCCCAGAGCTGCCATTGGCAGCTGTCTGGGGGCACTTGAAATTAAACATGGCGGGGATATTTAAGCCAGGAAAATTGGCAAACATTTCTGATCAGGGATTTCTCCCCCAGAGCCAGATGACCATGTAGCATATCACTGCAGTGACTGTTTTCCGCTGTGACAGACTCCCTCTGACAGACATTCTCACAATTCTCAAGTTTTTTTGTTTTTGTTTTTTTTAATCCCGTAGATTCTTGACATAGCAGAATCAGAAGAGAACACTGATGGCTTAAGTCAGTTTGGTGTCTATACTAGAAATAAAATCATGACAGCTCAATATGAATGTTACCAAAAAATTATGCAAGACCCTATTCAACAAACAGAAGGTAAACATGAAAAAAATTTTAATTTTCAATGTATTTGGTATATTTTTAAAAGAAAAGTACTCCATTACATCATTATGTGTTCCTTAGGTCCATACTAAAAATGGATTAGTTGTAAACTTTCCTGGCATGTGTGCATTCTTAATTACATGTGAACATTTTATGACATAATTTATCTTGCTTCTTAAAAAAAAATTCTAATAAAAAATGTGCATAACAGGAATATTTTTAGTATCATTTTTTATGGTACAAAGATATTTAAAATATCAAATGTGTGTCTTGAATTAAAACAGTGGCTGCAGATCTTCCGTTTATGTAATTTCTATTTCTTTTTTTTCACAAGCTGCTTGATAGGAATTTGCACAATAAAATTATGTACTTTTTTGTAAAACATGTGCTTTGCATAATACATTTGGTAGCCATGCTAATGAAATCTAAGTGCTTCTGTTTCTATTAAGATATTCTTTAGATATTTTTGTAATATTACCGAGGGACTGCTAAATGCCAGATGTCTGTCTTGATTCTGAAGATATACAGATGAGTTGCACAAATAGAGTTGCCAGATTTAACAAAAACAAAATCAAAAATCAAAACCAAAACCAGGCCCTATATTTTATCTGGCAACCCTAAAGACAGGGAATATCTTCAAAATATAAAATGCAAAACTCACAACGAAACATAGCAAAATGTAAAGGCTTTCGATATTTCTAAATTATCAGTGGAAACAAAGATCTTAAAATTTTTTGAAAAAAATCTGATGGTATAATAATATGTTTCTTATATAAAAAAATGTTAAAAGTAGTGTATTATTAATATTTGTAACTGACAAAACAAACTTGTTTGTGAGGAAAAAGGTGATTTTCCCACACTGGGCAACTTTTAGAATCTCAATGAACAATTCTCAATGAAGAATCTAACTGAACAACATAATTTGCTTATCTTTGGAGAAGTATTTAGATATATCTACCCAAACATTTTTATTATGAGAAATTTATTCAGTTAAAAATATCTTTGAAATATATAGACAATGACAAACTATCTGATATTATATCAATAGGGGTTAAATTATCAAGTACATGAATTGTATACAAATTCTGTGTTAATCCGTCTGGCTTCTCACTTTATTCCTTTAAAATCTAAGTGTTAAGTTTAAAATGATTGAATTAACCCCTTCCAAATCATGTAGATATATGTAAAAGTAGGCTTCAAATCTAATTGTTGAATAACAGGGAGTATCTTTATGAGATAATATCATGATACAATAATTTTAGAATCATTGAGTAATCAATTTTCCTGTTGGAGCTTCATAACACACTTTGTAATTTTAAATACTCTAGAAAGTCTTGCAATAAACAACTGTCATTATGTTCACTTCATGCGTCCCAAGTATTTTTTTTTTTTAAAGATTATTTATTTATTTATTTGACAGAGAGCGAGAGAGAGAGATCACAAGTAGGCAGAGAGGCAGGCAGAGAGAGAGGAGGAAGCAGGCTCCCCGCCGAGCAGGGAGCCCGATGCGGGCCTCGATCCCAGGACCCTGAGATCATGACCTGAGCCGAAAGCAGAGGCTTTAACCCACTGAGCCACCCAGGCGCCCGCTTCATGCGTCCCAAGTATTTTTAACCATAGAAACTCTTTTAATGGAATACCTACTTCTGTCTCACTCAAATGCCATACGACACAGTTTGAAAATTTCTGGACCTTGAAATCTGTCATACTGCCAGTGCTGTCATTAATTAAATAGAACCTTTTGACCAGTGATAAGGACTTATTTGAGATGTTTTCTATCAAGGAATTCTTCTCTGATAGGCCACAAAATGTATTTTATTTAGTAACATATGAATACGGACTATGTAAATAAGTGTTTGAAAAATCACAGGAGAATAAACTGAGATGATCTGAGTTTTTTTTTTTTTAATCAGAATTACTTATACTTTCAGGCCAATAGAATTTTTTTCCTACTCCCATGGAGGTTAGATTCATTCTGAGATTGTGGCACAAATCTGTTAAAAACAATAAACATCTCATGCAACATTCAGGCTTCTATCTATGAGTGCTTGCCTGACAAGATGGAAAATTATTTTCTTTGATTACAGACTGTTATAACATTGGAACATTGGTCACTTTATTTCTCTATGCCTTTAAAAAACATGTATTTTCATGGAACAGGTTCTTTCTCTTCAGGTTGGTAAAAGGAAATTGTAAGAATGTTAAACACTCTACTCCATTTGAAAAGTAAAGGAAGGCAAGTAAGAGCTAGAATTTGGTAGAGGGGTCTAAATATCTGTTAGGGTCAACGTAGTGAAAAGGGAAATGTTGGAGTGTTCATTTTTTTCCCCCAGAAAACACTAATACCTTGCCCTAAGAACACCGTTTCTAAGATAACACATTTTCCAATTTCCCAAACTTTTTAAAAATTTTAAGTGTAGGGACACTAAGTAACTAGTGGTTACTTTATGGTTAAGGACAATTAGCAAAGACCACTTGATTTGTTGAATGAATAAGCTACCTTTATGGTTAAGGACAATTAGCAAAGACCACTTGATTTGTTGAATGAATAAGCTACCTTTGAGAATTAGAATTAAAGTTAATTTTTAAATATACTCTTACAGGTATTTCTAAATTGAATTTAGCAGTTTTCCAATAATTACTTAGTGAAAAATTTACATAATAGCTATAGATTTTATATGTCGTCTTCATTTTCAGTCGGTGGTCCGTATTTCACATCAGTATTAACCCACTGGTAAGACTTTATGTTTTCAAGTATAACTCGAAGCACTAGTAATCGCTGATGTCTACTCTTCCCTTCAGGCATTTACTGCAACAGAACCTGGGATGGGTGGTTATGTTGGAATGATGTTGCCGCCGGAACCGAGTCAATACAGCACTGCCCTGATTACTTTCAGGACTTCGACCCATCAGGTAAAAGCAGAAATTTATATACAGGTCTGCATAAATTAATTAAATAAAATTAAATAAACCCTAAGTTAACTAAATTACTGTTTACTTCTTTCCTTTTTAATTATAAAGAAAAAGTTACAAAGATCTGTGACCAAGATGGAAACTGGTTTAGACATCCACTAAGCAACCGAACATGGACAAATTATACCCAGTGTAACGTTAACACACATGAGAAAGTGAAGGTATGGAATACATATAAACTGAAATGTAATTCACACTGTTTAAAAAGTTAGTTGCTGATACAGTATTGGAAGAAATTTACTTTGTGTTCCATTCTATTGTAAAGCCTTTTCATAATATACTTTGAGAAAAACAATGGAGAAAAATCTTTGTGGAAATAATCATTCATTCTGTCATGACGCTGAGGAAGTAATCCTGTTAGGTAATAGTGTATTTACAAGTCAATGTGTCAGTATTGGAGTTTCAAATTTCCCAAAGAAAACATACTTTAAAAGTATAAGAAAAGGGAACATTTCTTTGGTATGGGAATTTTGAGAACTAAGATCAGGAATTGTGCTCGAGTAAACAAGGGAAGCCCAGCAGGGTTTAAACAGCTCTCTGTCCCTCAACAGAAGGCTGTCCTTCTGACTGGCTGCTAGGTTATTCTGGCTCACATGCCCACTTTTAGCACCATACATTACAGTCAAGGTTAGTCACAGTTTGTCACAATTAAGCTTTGACAGAAAGTGCCTGCATGTATTTGTACAGGGGGGAATATAGAGGCAGTTTGACAGTGATTGAAACTTGAGTCCTGAAATCTGACCTCCTGTTCCTGCTCTTTATTTGCCAGCTAGATGACCTCGGGCAAACTAAAACCTCCCTCTGCCTCAGTTCCCTTGTGTATAAAATGAAGACAACAGTAAACTCACCCTCAAGGTTTTCATAAGGATTGACTTAATACAAGGAAAAACCTTATTTTTGAAAACTACAGGCATAGAGTAAGCATTCGATAACTGTCAGCTATCGTTATAACTATAAATCATGTATTCTTTGCTTACTCAGAGAAGGGTTTAAAGAGAATTATAAAAATACACAATGCAATGATAAGTTACAAAGAGATGGAGTATAGAAAAATAAAAAAATCAGGGGAAAAGTCACAACCACGTGAAAGAACATATTTGTATGTTCAGATCAGAGGCTCCTGTAATTACTATATCGAGATTTGTTTTGGAATCTCAAATAGTCAAAGGAAAAAGAAAAACCCAGTAAGAAAGAAAGCCGTATCTAAAGAAAACACACAAAAATAACTACATAGCATTTGATTTAATGTGCACAAAGTGACAGAGGGAAAATTGTCAGTATCTTTCAAAACATAAAATGCTAGTTTCATATATTACACAACCTGGATCAATAAAATTATTCCTTTTATAAATAAAATAAGTCCTTTTATAAATAAAATAAAATAAGTCCTATCATATGACTTCTAATTTCTTAAATGAAAATACAATTAAATACATTTTCTTTCCAGATGTATTCAGGTATCTAATACAAGCTAGATGATAAGGCTATCAGAGCACATATTTTTAATAATACAGTTTATTCTATTGATTTGAGAGCCCGACGCGGGCCTCGATCCCAGGACCCTGGGATCATGACCTGAGCCGAAGGCAGCGGCTTTAACCCACTGAGCCACCCAGGCGCCCCAGAGCACATATTTTTAATAATACAGTTTATTCTATTGATTTGAGCTTACATACGTAGAGGATTATAGTACTAATACGAGCCTTACTTGTTTTTTTATTCATACAAATTATAGACTGCACTGAATTTGTTCTACCTGACTATTATTGGACATGGATTATCTATTGCTTCACTGCTTATCTCGCTTGGCATATTCTTTTATTTCAAGTAAGTACATGTAAAATACCTTTTAATTTACCAGTTGTCATTGGTGAGTGCAGTGCCATATGTATGTTTATGTCATGTGCTGATAAAATATATTAAATATATATGACTTACAACATTTAAAATAAATTGAATGTTTAAAGTCATTTGAAATATATTGAACTTACCTCGACTTTGTTAAATATATAGAGCAGAGACTGGTGAAAATCTGAAGCCCAGCTTCACAATATTAGTAGACATATAAGAATAAAGTCACGTAGTGAGAAGAGAGCCAAAATTATGTAAATTTTGTATGTAAATCTATCAGTATTTGTTTTAGAAACTGTCAAATATTATAGGTCTTCTTAATTGAATTTTCAACTTCTAGGTCGATTTTTGCGTCAGTATACATGGTACATTACAGAAACTGGTATTTTGTGTGAATAATGGCAATGTGATTTAATATATATTATTAAATCTAATAATCTAAATATATTATGGTTAGATTACTCTTCCTTGTTTGGGAGATCATCATATAGTTAGCTTTTATTTTGAATTTTTCTTGAAATTTACTTCCTTTTTTTGGGAGGGAGAGTCAACTCTAATTTCTTGATTTAACCAATCAAAAAGTGATGTTTTAAATTGATGGGAAGGAAATTCCAAAACGTGCATACAATATTTTATGCATTAACATGGTTTTCATAATTTTGATCACCACCAACAATTATAGAATGCAGTGTGAAGAGTGAGTAGCTGTATTTCACTGTTTCTTCATTACCATTGTCATTATCTTCCTCCACTTCTCCTCCTCCTCCTCCTTCTCTTTTCTTCTTCAACAATTGTCTTCAAACATTAGCAGCTTCAGAATCAGCTAGAGTAGTAGCACATTACAATAATCCAGACCCGGAAATTATCAGGCAGCTGGATGTTAGATACATATGTGACTAGAGTGCCAGCTTTTGGCCCACAGTCCATCAAATATTCAGAGTATATCTAATAATATATGAACCAACCAACCATTGTCTCTCATGGCTTCAAAATCACAGGATCTAGAGATTGCATCAGAATTGCTGTTTTTGGAAACCTGTGCCTTTTTAAAAATCTTCAAGATCAGTTACTTTGAGGAATCCACATAGATATTTTTTAATGGCACTTTTGATTTATAACATTATCTAGGCACCATTAGAAAGTGACTTTAGAAAAACTCCCCTCTGAATGAAGCTAATTAAGCACTTGTGTACATTTTTATATTTGACATTTTTTTAGTAAATTATGTAAAGATGTATCAAAGTCAGTTGAAAAAAATTTTTATCCTAAAATCTGGAAAACATTTCTTAAGAATTAAGTCTACTAGACTATTTTTTGCAACAAGTTATCAAAAGGTTCTCACTCAAAACAAACTGCCAGTTTTCAGTCAATGCCTTTATAATTAGTTATATTGGTTGCTTATATATAGCTTAATAAAACTTCATGACTTTACTCTTAAATATATTGTCTCCTAATGCAAGATATTTTAAATGAATACTGTCTTTGGAGTAGGAGAAACTTTATTATGATTGTATAATAGATTAAAAATGTCTGTTCTGAAAAATAGAAAATAAACCATTTTCCAAAGTAATAATTTTTATTTATTTATTAATTTTAAAATTTTTTTAAAGATTTCAATTATTTATTTGAGAGAGAACTTGAGAGAGAGAGAGTATGAGCATGAGCAGGGGGAGGGGCAGAGGGAGAGGGAGAAGCAGACTCCCCTCTGAGCAGGGAGCCTGCAGGACTCTGGGATCCTGACCTGAGCTGAAGGCTGATGCTTAACTGACTGAATCACCCAAGTACCCAATGTGATAATTTTTAAATAAAGTCCTCTGGTCCATAGTGATATATAATTTAGGCTAATTGACAAAGTGAAGCAATGTTGCTGATGCTAACAAACTGAATAGTAAAACAGGGCAATGAAAATTAGTTAATATTTAGTGACTTTAAAAATACAAAATGACGTTTCACAAAGATATAGTTCATTTCTTTCCTCATTCATAAAGACAGAATCTTTACAGTTTAAAACTACAAACTGTCCAGGGGTGCCTGGGCAGCTTAGTTGGTTGGTCATGTGGCTGCCTTCAGCTCAGGTCCTGATCCCGGGGTCCTGGAATCAAGCCCAGCATCGGGCTCCCTGCTCCATGGGGAGCCTGCTTCTCCCTGTCCCTCTGCCTGCGGCTCCGCCTGCTTGTAGTCTCTCTCTCTCTCTCTCTGTGTCAAATAAATAAATAAAATCTTTAAAAAAATTAAAAAATAAAAATACAAACTGTCTAAATTTGAACATATGATTCTCTTGGCTTTTAGAACTAAATAATGCAATTAATCACCATTAAATTTATGCAGTACTCCTAGAGCTCAAATTTTTAGTTCATGAAAATTACATACCTACCACACCATACCATACCATACCATACCATACCATACCATACCATACCATACCATACCATACTATACCATACCATACTATACCATACCATACCACATAAACACACTGAATGAATTTAAATGTAACTAATATCAGCTAATTTTTTTTTAACATGAAAGTTCTTAAAACTATGACTTAATGTAAAGATTAGCCTCTATCCTAAAAGCATAAAATAGAAATAATAAGAGTTGTTTAATACTATCTCACAAATCTTGGGGGAAAGTTACAAGTTTTAACATTTCTAACCTCAGGAAAAAGAATTCACTCCTTAATCAAAAACAAACTATAGTCATGAGAAATGTAGAATGAAGAGATACCTAGTTCAACACCTAATTTTCTTTATGTTCTAAGTAGTTCACTAAGTTATACATACTTTCTCCCAATTTGTGTTTTTTTCTGCTTGGTTTAGTAATTTTATTTGACTTTAATTATCTTTTAAAAATGGAGCACTTGAACAGAAAGAAGTAAAACTACAAATTAATTTTTTTATTATACATTCTCAGGCTTTATATAAAACATGAAAAACCCTCTTCAAGTTAAGACACACGTATAGCATTCGAAATGCTTTTTTAGAAGTCTAGACATCCTGACTCACAAAGAGTGCTTAAGAGTATGTTCTCTAGACAGGCACCTTTGGTCTCAGATACTACCTCTTTCATTCACCTGCTGTGTGGCAAGTTCTTTCATTTCTGTAATCCTCAATTTCACATTTTATTCTATCGATATCTATATCATAGATTTGGCATAAAGACTAACATAGTATCTATTCAGCGTTAAGTGGAATGTCTAATTTGGAAATGTTGTCTATTATTGGCATAGTTATCACTCTTATTAGTCCATTAAAATATTTTTATATAAACATTAAGCTCTGATAGGCACACTATACCAGTGGGCACTTTAAAAACAAAATTAAAAAACACAACTTTTAGTTTTGTATGTATCCCATTTATAAAGAAATTGTTATAATGTTCACATAGAAAAATAAGTAGTGAATGAAAAATTTTATAGACAATATAATTATATCAGAAAAAATTATGTTTAATTAAATTAGTCAAAAATAATAAAACTCTTTATGCCCACGAGATACCACCTAGCTTATTCAGTACTTGAAACCATGTTAAAGAATTTTTAACCTTTAATTTTTAAGACACTTCTACCATATACTCCTCAAAACTATGTACCAAAACAGTAAAAGCCACAATCTACTAAAAACAACCATCTACTAAGCAGTAGGTAATGGAAAGAACACCACAAAGTCAGTTCCGTGAGAGCACAAATCATCTCTGCTTTTTTTTTTTAAACACATTCCAGGGATTAGCATAAGGCGTTGCTCATAGTAGGCCCTTAACACATTTTTGAGGAATGAAAGACATGAAGTGACTTGGAAGCTTATTTCTAAGACTGACTTTCCCATGACTTATCTATGACCTTGGACAAGTCCCTTGAGTTTGTCCGTCCTTGACCGTCTCCATCAACAAAGAAATGCATTAGAGTAAGACTCCTTAAAAATTCTAATCAGTAGGACAATCTGTGTAAAACAATATAGGATACTCTGTAGCTAGACTGAAGGAAGACCAAGATCGCCTCAGAAAATACTGAATTGAATGGTTAATAAAGCATGTTCAAATAGTCAAGAGCACGAGAAATTTTAGCTTTCTTCCCACCAACCTGGAAACATTCTATAGGAGTTGATGTTTCACATGAAATCACTGTGTATTGAAAAACTAACTACCAATATATCTTTTCTGCTTCTTACCCCAGTTCCCCATACTACAGTCATTTTTGCTTAGTCTTTGGTAGAGGTTTTTTGTCTGTTAATTCAGGATTACTGACCCATCCTAATAAAAGCCAAGAACCAAACAAAAAAGTTGATTTAGGGTGCTATTTGTTATTTTTATTTAGAGAGAGAAAAGAAAAAGTCTCCTACTCATCCATGCTTTAAATTAGAAACAGAGAACTCAAAACACTATTTACCAGATATACTTCAGTTTTATATTAGAGCCAATTAAAGGAAAGAGTCAGAGTGGGAGATAAAAAGAAAGGGAACCGAAAGGGAGGGGAACAAAAAGACAGAGCTTTGGGATTTGCCAAGCCCTGAGAGGCTATGACTCTTACTCATAATGATCCTTAGAAAAACAAAGCACAACCCTTTAGATAAAAAAAATAAATAAACTTTACCAGAATTAGTTATAAATTATATTTTAATTACTATTTAAAATTTGAGAACATAGCAAATCTTGCTCTTACTTTCAACCCAGATAAAGGGCTCCATCTTCTTGCACTTAAAAAAGCACATATAACATCTGACTTAAATGGGGGAAAAAGAGTTCTTTTTATTTTTTGAAATCTTAATTTTGCTCATCTTTCAGACACTGATTCCAAATAATTTCAAAGCCAAGTTGCACATTTGCAACTATACAGACAATGATGTCATTTCTAGGTGGTTGAGATAAAGGTCCAAATAAAATTCAGCAAAAATCTATCCAGTTTGATAGGCTAAATGTCCTTAATAAAATAATTCTTTAATGCTTATATTTCTGCCTTTCAGGGCAAGTGATTCAATCTCACCTTTTTTTCTTAGATCATATCTGAATATATCCGATCAATATTGTAAACACTTATCTCAATTCTAGTTTCTTCATATATCTCTTGAACAAGAACAAAGTATGGTTTTCTTCTTTAAGCCATGCACTTTCTCCTGAAAACTGTTCATGATTCAATCTTCAAATCAATTTTAAACAAAGCAAACTATTTAAAGAAATCCTACATAGAAACCTAGAGAACAAAAAGTCTTATTCTATAAACCATATCCTGATGTTTTTGTTTTGGAAAATTAGAACTTTCACTTCCATAAGTTGTTGAAAATCTGGCAAATCCGCCCCATCAGAGGTTTGACAATGGCTGAGTTCAGAAACAGTCACCAAGTGGTCCCTGAATAACACAGCTCTCAGTGCCTACCCAGGATCGTCCTGGCTTTCTCAGCTCTTTAGTACATGTCACTCAGTGTAAGTTTGTTATGCATTATGGTTCTAAGACATATTTTATTCTGCTTTATGCATCCCAGGCTTCCTTCAAGTTAACATTGATTATCGGTTAATTAACCATAATTTTTCACGTAATATTTTATTAGATCATACTCTGCCTATTTCCAAGTTAATGCCTTTTGTCCAATGTGCTGAAAAATCCGTCCCCCTCAAACTAAATATGGTGAGAACTGAAAAGTCTTGGTTGGAAAGCTTTTTAAATATGTTCACTGTAATTATATAATAAAAGCATTGTATTTCCATATTAGAGTATCAGATTTGAATAAGGAGAGAGTAGTAGAAGAACTAATGGATTTACTTTAACAAAAACCAGTTCCACTAAAATATAATTGCTATCACTGGTTTATGGAGAAGAGTCCCAGGTATGGAAATATAAAGTAAATAACTGAATTGAAGATTTTGGACTTATTTTAAACAGCAAATTTATTATTTAAAACTATAATTGAATGTTAAAGATCACATATTTTTGTTAATATTTTTGATAAATATGTAAGTTCTTTATAAGTATAATCTATTTTGTTTGAGCAAGTTGAAACATAAGTGTTATTTAGGCATAACTAAATTTTCATGGGAATAGAATGACAAATCCTTTTAAGAAAACAAATGATCCATTGCCTGAAGTTAAAACGATAGTCATTGAATGGATTAGAACTTCATGATTTGAAATAGAGAACATAAATAGTATAACATTTCTCTCCTTAAAGTCATAATATTTTGCAATTTGGTTTTCTACTCTTGTGGGCATAGTTTATTCTGCTAGACTGTACCCACAGATATGACTATATAATAGGAGAAAGCCACAGTAAACCCTCCAAAGTGTAGCATCTTTTTAGTAGTTAGGAAAAACAAAAACCGGAAATGACTAGACAGTACACTGCTAACATTTGCTAATAGAACATTAAAATGTAACACAAATGACTATGAGCTTTAGAATTAAAAAGTCTTTAGTGAATTTTCTTTTTTCTTTATTTATTTCTTTAATTTTCTTCATCTTAGAATAGGAAACAACAACAACAATGTGGAGTCTTTTGCCAAAGCCTTTATTCACATCGTTCTTTGTGCCCCGTAAAAACTCTAAGCTTAATTTTTTTTTTTTTAACTTTGACTTAGAGTAACTTCTTAATCTGCTTGGAATGCTTTTCTCCCCTATCTTCTCCTGTTTCAGTTCTATCTTGAGTACCCCCTCACTCTGGCCAGAGTCTTTATTTCTTAATTCTGTTTTAATTACTAAAAAGCATATAACACTATCAGGAATTATGTGATGTAATTTATGTATTTACCCTCTACTGTCACATGAAAGACATCTATAATATTCAGGAGTATTTCCTCAAAATCTAGAAATAGTGTACAATATGTTACTTATGCATCAATAGTTATAGTGATTAAATGAACATTAAAAGAGACAAAAGCCTTACATTTTCTTAAAATTCAACATTCAAATTCAACAGATGACTTAATAAGATTGTCATCTAGAGCAATTTACTTTCGTTTTATTAAAGGATAAATGACACTTCAAGGGGTTATTATATGACATAATGAATGTGAAGTGCTTACCTCTGTGTCTGGGATATTCTAAAAGCTCACTAAATGGTGGCAGCTACTATTATGAATTTTGTCTCTAAAATTTGGGGGAGTATAAGAATCACAGGCATTCAGAAAGCCTATTTCTTCTTTTGGTTTCCTGCCCATTAGAAGACCAGGAAGAGTTCTTGCATGGGGCAACTCACACATGTGAGAAAACCATTTGTGTCAAATCTGTTCCTTATGAAGCCCATACTCATATGTTATCTTAAATGAGGAGCCGTGAAAGTCAGGGGAAAGGGAGAAGGGTGTGTGATGGAGCAAGAGCAACAATTCCCTCCTGAAGGACTTTCACTGATCATCTTGGTTGAAACACTCTTGTAGTCTTTCTAACCTGACCAACTGGATCACCAGCAGCCTCCAGTGAGAGCTATTGATAGAGTTTATATCCGCCTTATGTCATACCTAATGAGGAGATTCCATCAACTCAATGTTCCCTTCAGTAGACAAAAGATAGCCATAGTGCTTTTCCTTTTAATATGTTTATTGCTTTCTGCCTGCTTTTTTGGCAGTGTTCCAATTGGCACGAGCTTTCCTCTCAGATACACGGTTAGTGTTTTCTTGGGGAAAGGGCTAATCATTAGGAAATTAAATTAGATGCACTAGCATAAGAAAGCAATACTTCGTAGCCTGGACAGTTTTTATATTGCTTGTATTTGCTCTTTTTGTTAGTGGTTTTGTTCAGGATCAGTATCGAGTGAAAGTAGTTTAGAAATTTCTACCTCACATCCAAATGGGAAACAAAGGCAAGTATTTTGTTCATACTGTGGCACAACTTTGAATATGGAGCAGCATAATTCTTGGGGCCTGTATGGGGCACCTGGATGGCGCAGTCGGTTAAGCGTCCTACTCTTGATTTTTGCTCAAGACATGATCTCAGGAGGGTGAGTCTGAGCCCTGCATAGGGCTCCGTGCTCAGTGGGGAGTCTGCTTGAGATAGCCTCCCTCTCTCCCTCTCTGTCCCTCCCCCCAACAGGAGCTTACTCTGTCTCTCTCAAATAAATAAGTAAGTCTTTAATATTTGGGGCCTGTATGATAATGAAAGTGGTAATTTGAAGATTTTTTTTTTTTTTTTTAATTTCACAGAGGGAGAGAGATCACAAGGAGGCAGAGAGGCAGGCAGAGAGAGAGAGGGGGAAGCAGGCTCCCCGCTGAGCAGGGAGCCCGATGCGGGCCTCGATCCCAGGACCCTGGGATCATGACCTGAGCCGAAAGCAGAGGCATTAACCCACTGAGCCACCCAGGCGCCCTGAAAGTGGTAATTTGGAGACAACTCTAGGAAGGATGAAATTCCTTGGGAAACAATTCAGACTGCTTGATCTATTGCCCTTCATCACAGGAAATTGTCTTTCCAATGCTAAATTCTTTTGCTTTGTAACAAAAAGATGGCAATTCACTGTTTCATTGCACTACTTAAAATATGGGCAGTTTTAGATTACTAAGGTGAACCTTGATGCTATTTTATTATTTCTGAGAGAAAATCCTTAGAGAACTTGACAAAAATCAGCCATATGATAACTATGTAAAAAAAATAATAGCTAACTTAACATGAGTGGCATAGTATGCTAAGCACTAGACACGATTAATCTCACTTTACCTTACAGCCAATCCTATGAAGTACTATTGTTATCCCTATATTACAGATGCAGAAACTAAGGATTAGAGCTTTTTTTTTTTTAAAGATTTTTATTTATTTATTTGACAGAGAGAGAGAGATCACAAGTAGGCAGAGAGGCAGGCTGAGAGAGATGAGGAAGCAGGCTCCCCGCCGAGCAGGGAGCCAGATGCGGGCCTCAATCCCAGGACCCTGAGATCATGACCTGAGCTGAAAACAGAGGCTTTAACCCACTGAGCCACCCAGGCGCCCAGAATTAGAGTTTTTAAATAACTTGCCCAAAGTCATAGTGTCAGGAGGAAACATAGTCCAGATTCATTTTCAGGCCAGTTTCAAAACCCACTTTGAAGTATGTGTACGGACTGGATGCTTCCCACTCCTAATTGTTCCAAAAGAGAACTGAAAGGTGTAGATACCTTACACATGAAGCATAATGGATTGTTGGCACACTTACATTAACTGCCTCTACCACTCTGCTTGTCAAATTGCATACTGAAACAGTGTGCTAAAATAATTATATGTAAAAATATGAAATGGAAACAATCCAAACCCACAAACCACATTTTCTATTCTGTGGTTATGCTCGGATAGAAGGGGATATTATAACTTATAAAGAAAGCAGAGAGCTTTTTGTAGAACATTCTCCAAGTGTATAAAACAATTGTTTTAATATTTTGAGTAAAATAAGGACATTTTAAAATTTAGAGTAGGTGAAATTGGTTTCAGGTTAACATTTGAAAAAATATGTGGATATTTTCAGGGTTTTGTTTAAACCCACCAATGTGTTTACCAGGTACATATTTTGGTTTTCATTTACCAGTTGATTTTATTCATACTCATGAACTTACCTGTGTTAATGAATATGTTTAGAGAAAAACAATAAGCATCACTAGAAAAATCTGAGCATTTTTACCACTAGACATTGACAGAAAACATATGTCAGATAGCATCTGTCTGCATTTAAGTTGCACAGAACCTAGAGGAAGAAATGGAAGAAACTAAAACAATAGCCATGGGCTAATATTATAGAGAGCTGGACATATTTACACAACACAAAGTCAATTTATTTTGCAATGATTCAGTTCAACACAGTAATATGAACAGCTAAACTGGATATCAAGGTTTCTAAAGCAGAAGTGTTTGGTTTGAATTATACAGGATGGATTATCTATGTTGACCATATTATTTACATAATTTTATAAAACACTCAAAATAAACTTTATGTCTCTATTTTGAAATGATTTCATGTATCCTCTTAAGTATTTGTTTAGTTTTATATTAAATATTTTATTTATAATAGGATTTCATTTTATTATTTCAAAATTTGCCCATAATATGGCATTATTTTGGCCCTCAAAGGGGAAAATGCAGTATATCCATTTATCACAGATTAAGAGAGTAAGAAGCACTTTTTTCTTTTTTCTTTTTTTTTTTTGCTAGTGGACCTACAATAACTACATCTTTAGAAGAGCAAAGATGCCAGCAGCTCATTTTTAAGTCCTTAACTTTCAAGCCAGATTGAGGTGGAAGTAGAGTCATCAGAAAAATGGGAATTCTGAGAGGAACAGAAATATACACTATTATAGAGGAGAAAAGGAAGTTTAAGTCCACACAAAAAATTAAAATTGTTTTCAACTAACTACAGTTAGCATTTCATTTTACTTATTTCTAATCTTTGCACATGTGAAACTACAAACACCAACAGTCATAATATAAATGCTATTCATTTTGTGTTCCCTCGCTCATCTTTAGGCTCTTCTATCATGAACTGCTATTTTTAGAAGCTTTGTTTAGTGTTTGGTTTCTTTCATTCCAATTTACTCTAATAACATTTCTTATTTACTGTCTAAGCAAACCCTCCCAGTATTTTGGCCATAATTTGAAAACTATGAAATTTTGTTGTTTATATATATATGTCTTAACCAATGGACCTAAATATAAGTGGGTTCAGCAGAAAAGGGCAAAATAGCCCAGCTAAGGAAAATGTTTTTTTTTTTTCCCCATGATGGTAGCTGAGTTATTTAAATTCTGTTATGAAAAAAAGTGTATATTTGCATGGGTAGGCAGTTTTTCCCTAAATAATAGTTGGCATTCCACAGAGACACGGTAAGGTCAAGGAAGGCATTTTAAAATAAGACCATGTAGACAAATTTTATATGTTCATAATGTTCATCATAAAACAGTGATCAGTTACAAAAACCAATAAAACATTCATGATACAAATTATCTGAAAAGAATATTCTTTATAGACCTCACACTTATTAATTTTCTTTGTTCACAGTGAACACAAACACTCCTCATTGCTGTGGTATTTTATCAAAATAGAGCCATTTTGTATCGATGTTGACGTTCCTTAAATAGTGACAGCAGTCACACCACTTCTCTGTTAAAAAACTTTCAATGATTCTTCTTTTCTATAGAATATTATCTATACTCTGTTGTTTGATCCCTGCCTGCCTCTCGTTACTCTCATACATTGCAAAGTCAAATCAAAGACTCTCTAATACGAAAATACTAGCAGCTCTCAGAGCTGTTTCTATTTTGAAGGGCTCCAGCTGGACTTCACATACTTGTCCTATATACCTGTCTTATGCTCAGTGATTTACCCAAGAGCTATCTCATTCATGAAGTCTTTTATAATTTCCCTCATAGCACCCACTTCTGTGGAAGGCATGTATTGAAAATCAGTAAATACTGGTTTGGACTGAATTCACTTCTAGACCCTTTAAAATACTAAAGCTCTATATAGAATCACAGATCTATAGCTGGAAGAAATTTCAGAGACAATATAGCTTAAACTTTGCATTTTTAAATAAAGAAAACCTCGGCAGCCCAGCCTAACTATAATATCCTGGGCACGAGGTTTATTTAGGATAAGGTGATACACTGATACAATGAAGTTAAAATTTCCTTGAAGTTTCCAAAGTAGAAGTCATTAGTTTGTATTAAATATGGTGGATAATCTAGGTTGACCATTAATTGCATAATTTTGTAAAAACACAAAATGAACTTTTAAGTCTCTGTAATGAAATCATTCCTGCCTTCCTACATATGTGTTTTGTTTTGATATTAAGTATTCAGTTTCAAATGGACTCCTTTCTATTAGTTTAAAACTTTACCCATAAGCATTCAAATAAATGCTTCACAAAAGAGGTAGAACTTGAGTTGGTCTTTGAGCATAGGTAAGGCAGTCATATGTGGACAATCTAGTAGAGTAGATACGGATTCAATCTGAGGAATGGCATTACTTGTCGTTGATAATGACTTTTCCTAAAATTTATTTAATATGAATTCCAAGTAGCCAGTTCTTTAATTTTGTTTTATATAGTCAGTCAAAGGTGGTAATATTTTTATACCTTTCATATGGCTGGGCCAATTAGAAAAAAAAATTCAGTAAAGCTGAACAAACATCACTGGTTGCCAAGTCTACACTTTTATCAATTTATCTATTCTGAATACAATGTTATCTTTCTCCTGGTTGGTCTGCATAATCACTACTACCACACAGAGGTTCTATAAATAGAAACAACCATGAACAATCCTAAATATGCTATATAAACAGAACAACCTATGTGGTATGATGAAAAGAGCATTATCTGTGTGAGATTCTGACAGACAAATCCAAAGTTTTCAAATTAATTAGCTGCAGGATTTTTTGATCAATTAACTTCACTGAACCTCAGTTTCTACATTTTCAGAATAAATTAAAATATTAATCATGTTGAGAGATTCACAGAAGTTTATGTAGAAGACTTGTATGGGTAATTTTCTATTCTTATGAATGTCTACCTGTACTGAAACAACTCATTTGTCTTTCTTTTAAGGAATTATAGGTCTTCCCTAATTAAGATTTTATCATGAGTCAATCTTGGGGAGAAAAAAATAATTCTTCCAGATTTGGAGCAGCTACTATGAATTGTGAATGTATCTTATTTGAATGATTATTAATAGAAATAAAATATTTGGTTTCTCTTGCCTTTTAGGAGCCTAAGTTGCCAAAGGATTACCTTGCACAAAAATCTATTTTTCTCTTTCGTTTGTAACTCTGTTGTGACAATCATTCATCTCACTGCAGTGGCCAACAACCAGGCTTTAGTGGCCACAAATCCTGTAAGTAAAATGAGATTGTGCCCTTAGGTTCAAGAGGTTAGAGGGAAAGAAATGTAAAAGGTCGGGGGGGGGAGCGGGGGGATGGGGTGCTAATATATGTAAATGTGTATAAGTTACCATATATATATATTTTAAGGTCTGGCATCTAGAGAGCATATGTATTTATATTCCAATCTATAAAGGTAAATACATCTCAATCTTTCCCAAGTTATAAAGGTTATATAAAAAGGTTATATAAAGGTTATATAAAAAGGAATACATTTCTTTGTTTCAATTATTTATATATGTTATACATATCTTCACCTCATTTTATGGCTAGAGTCCTCCTACTGGTGGGACATAAGGGTTTATGACAACGTAATATATACTCAATAGAATTTTAAAAATCAATCAAAGCAATTAACTACAGATATAGTTAGAAAACACAAGGCATGAAAATAGAAAAATCTTAATTAAATTATATATGTGGGATCAGGTGACTTTAAATCGTTAATAAAACTGGGGAGAATGAATTGTACATCCCCTATATAATGTCAAAGTTTCTTAATGTGAAACTTTTAAAGGACTCTACCAGGTCCTGGGTATCTCAGCAAATATTTATAAATTATTTCCTTATAATCTCTTTGGAAGCACAATTTGTTTTTCTTTAAAATTTTTTTTTTTTTTACTGAAGTATAGTTGACACACAATGTTACATTAGTTTTGGGTGTACAACGTAGTGATTTAACAACTTTGTAAGCTATGTTCACCACAAGTATAGCTACTATTCATCACAATACATCGCTATTAGAATATCATCGACTACCTTTTTTATGCTGTACCTTTCATTCCCATGATTTATTCATTCTATAACTGGAAGCCTGTATCTCCTACTCCTCTTTACCCAATTTGCCCATCTTCCACTCCCCTACCTTCCATCCCTGGTAACCATACACAGTTTGTTCTCTGTATTTTGGGGTCTGTTTCTGGAAGCACAATTTTTAGGATGAGTATCAAAAGATACATAAAAATAAGCACAGAGACTGTCATAATATAAAAGCCATATTTTAAAACATAAGCTAAAATTTACTTACATAAGTGTATATATTTTATGCAAACTATATGCATATGGGAGCTATATTTTTAAAGTATCTGCATAAATAACAAACATATTTTCAAGTATTTAAAATTATCTGCTTTCATAATAATTATAGTATCCATACTACAGTTTTGGATATGGATTTGTGGAAGAGTGTATATATATATATATGGTATACATAAAGTGGTTTTTTTAAAGATTAAGTTATCTAGTTAATGAAATCACGGAAGGGAAGGAATTTTCACTCAGTGGGTCAATAAACAATACTTTCCTATGTGTTTTACGTGTGTTTCAGGGTAATTTCCAAAATCCTAAAATTCCCTGCATTGTTTGCACATGTGTATCCGGATTGCTTAATCTTGTGTATGTTCCACTCTAATGTCACTGGGTGAGGAAACACACTGGGATAGAATTAGCAACATAAAAAACTGGCCAATGACCTACCACTTTAGAGTGACTTTCTCTAGAGCAAAGAGATTAGAAGTTTTGTCATGAAGCTGCAGGACAAGAGATTCTAAGGTTTACATTTAGATATAAGGATATTGTGTTTAATGAACAAATTGCAAGGTGTAATATATTTTTAATATATTCTTGGAAAATTTGTTTGTTTATATCAGCAATGCCCTTCATAAAAGTACTTTTCTGAAGCATGTTTTAAGTTCTTTTTATCATAGTGGCTTATAGATAAATTTTTTACATGAAGTCAGGAGTAAGAAGCCCAATTAGATATACATGGCTAAAAACTGTAACAGAGGGGCGCCTGGGTGGCTCAGTGGGTTAAAGCCTCTGCCTTCAGTTCAGGTCATGATCTCAGGGTCCTGGGATCGAGCCCCACATCAGGCTCTCTGCTCAGCAGGGAGCTTGCTTCCTCTTCTCTCTCTGCCTGCCTCTCTGCCTACTTGTAATCTCTCTTTCTGTGTCAAATAAATAAATAAAACCTTAAAAAAAAACTGTAACAGATAAAAATTTAAGGCTGAGGTCTGTTATTTCTATATTATATACTTGGAATAACTCATTTTTACCCTTGAGAAGACTTTGTTAATATAACGTGACGTTTGACATCTAGATACTTTATTTAAAGTTTTAATGTTATGCATTCTGCAATGTGTTTAATGGAAGAATAGGTTTTATAAATGTCCTACGGGCAGAAGGCATTGTGTTTAATCATGAAAACAAAACTGGAATTACAAGACTTGTGTTCACGGTATAGCTTTGATTGATGTTGTATGAATATTAGCAAATCACTTAACTTCTCCAGTGCTGAGTTTTCTATCTGTAAAATATGTGATGATAAATTATGCCACACAGAATGAAAGATTAAACAAAATAACATATTAAAAATATTTTAAGCTAATATGCACATGTCATGATTACTATTCTATGAGAACCCAGTATTTATTTTCTAGTGTATCTCCCTTCCAATTTTCTTTTTAATAAAAAAATATTTATTTCAAAAATAATGATAATTGCCACTAAATATTTATTGACCAGACTAGAAACTGGAAGCCACTGGGAGTAATTGGCCATATATTTCTGAGAGAGTTTTAAATTTATTCTCCTTTCTAAGGAAGCAAAATATATCTCCTACTCCTTCATGTTTACTTTACCCTGTATTTGAACCTTCCTCTTCTGAACTTTTAAAGAATAGAGAAGAGGGAAAAAAAAAAAAAAGGAATAGAGAAGAGAAAGTGGATATCTCAGGAAAAGAGGAAGGAAACCATAACTTTTTCTTCTTTTTACTTACATGAAATCCTCAACCCTATATTTGAATAATATAAAAATATGGGTTCATTAGGTTATTATTTACTAAGTATTTGCATTGGTAGCAGTAATATCCAAGACTTTTAATTATTGACCGTTTTTCATGAAAAAACATATTTGGAAAATACACATCCATTAACTCTAATAAATTTGGAATTTATACATTTCCTGGGAGGTATACCATTATAAATCTTTAGAGTCAGTGGTTAAAAACTCTAGAAGCACCATTAGATCAGGATAAAGACTGGCATTTTACAAATCTGAATCATCAGTATGTAAGATTTCATACAGAGGAGAGAAAATTCCATGTTTCTATATAACTAATCTTAACTAGACTATTGCTTTACATGTGAATTGATAAACAACTAAGTATTGATGGTTTTCTTTTTTTCTCACAGGTTAGTTGTAAAGTGTCTCAGTTCATTCATCTTTACCTAATGGGCTGTAACTACTTTTGGATGCTCTGTGAAGGCATTTACCTACACACACTCATTGTGGTGGCTGTGTTTGCAGAGAAGCAACACTTGATATGGTATTATTTTCTTGGCTGGGGTAAGTGCCATTATGCACGTCTGCTGACTCACCTTTTAAGAAAGCTCTTAGAGGATGCAGAGTTCCTTTGTAATAAAAATATACTTCTTATTAATTATTCTTAAACAATATCGGGTGATTAACCTTTGCTTATTGCTGTAAATTGAAATATTTAAACAAAGAAACACTGACTCATTGTTTTCAGTAGGCACAGGTCAATAATACAATGTTGTTGGGGGTTTTCTGTTTACTATTCCAGTGTGTATCTTGGCTAAATATGCAGTGGCTAACACGATAGAATTAGAATCATGAATTAGGGATCTGGTCTTCATATTGTTCGACTTTGCTTTTTCCTTTGTGCAAAATGAGGGCACTGGGCTTAGTCAGCTTTGAAATTCCACTCAAAAAAAAATTTGTTTTTTAAAAAATGTCATTTTATCTTAAGAACAGAGGGATCAGTAATTGAATAAAGGTACACAGAAGATCTATTTTTCCACACAATCTCCTGACATAGCATTATTCGCAACACAAATAATGATACGTGTCTAGCATATTTTTCTTTTTTTCTATTTTTTCAATTTTAATTTTAATTCCAGTTAGTTAACATACAGTATTACATTAGTTTCAGGTGTTCAATAAAGTGATTCAGCATTTCCATACATCACCCTGTGCTCATCACAGCAACTGTACTCCTTAGCCCCCTCATCTATTTCACCCATCCCCCCACCCACCTCCCCTCTGGTAATCATCAGTTTGTTCTCTGTAATTAAGAGTCTGTTTTTTTGATTTGTGTCTCTAGCATTTTTTAAAAACAACTAGAATATTTCAAAATATAAAATGCTGAAAATGAATTCAGTTGGACTAGTTTACAGAAACATAACTGAAATTATACTTATCTCTCACATGTCAATCTACCTATCTATCCACTCAGACAGTAGATACAGATATATAAAGGTATGTACACACACACACTCTTTAATATACTTGGTATATTTAGTATAGGTTACCTTTATAAAACATTTCTTCATTTCATGTTGGAAAGATCTGATTTAGAATGCTAAAAACATGCAAAATATCTAATATATAAACCATCTCTCTCTTCCTCTCTTTTTCTTCACTTCATCAGTCTGAACTTCTTCCCATGTCAGACCATCTACTGAATAAATATTGGCCAATTCCATATCATAGAAAATATATATGACTTCTTCTAAGCTTTGGGGCTTAGGCAGCACATTTATGGACTTAGGCTCTGAAATCCACTGACTCAAAATGACTTCTATTAGAAGAAAACACACACAGAGACACACAAACCTGGATATATAAATATCTAGTATTTGCCATATTTACTGCTTAACTATACAGATAACATTTACTCATTAAACATATAGTGACCAGTTATTTTTGCTCCCAGAGTACCTCTGAGTTTCATATTTTATGACCACATTATAGGAATTCCAACTACAGAGAAATTTTCCTGTTAATTTTTTTTGTTTGATATTTACAGGATTTCCACTGATCCCTGCTTGTATACATGCTGTTGCGAGAAGCTTATATTACAATGACAAGTAAGATAATCTCTCTTTCTGATTTCTATTGGAACTAAATAAAATTAAAATCTTTAACATAATTTTGCTGTTTTTTTTTTTTACCCCCAAGCTGCTGGATCAGTTCTGATACCCATCTCCTCTATATAATCCATGGTCCAATTTGTGCTGCTTTACTGGTATGTAATGAGAATTTTCCTTGCTTCATCATTGTTCATATTTCAACTTTACTTCCTGAGTCATCTGGCCTATGGTATCTTTCAGGATCCTAGTGGATGTAAATGACATGTTCGCAGTGTTTAATTGAAGAGAGTTTAATAAAGATGTTAATTTGAAGTGTTGGCAGGAAGAGGAAAGGAGCTAATTCATAAGGAATGGCCAGGCACCGGGGACCTGGTTAATGGCTGTTAATGGCTCTAGACCTAAAGAGAGGACAGAACAGTGTTGCGGGATTTGGGCTGGTGCTGGGAGGTGTGGGCCAGCAGGAGGTCTGGCCTGAGTAGAGGAACACAGCCACTGCCCAAACCACAGCCTGGCAGGGAAGAAGAATGAGGAAGAATTACTCAAACTTCTCTCTTGCTATGCCCTGATTACTTGGTTCTTCCCTTTGGCCAATGTGGCAAATGTCAGAGAGCAAGAGGCCTGGGCAGGGATGCAGTCCTTAGCGGTGCCTCAGAGTTTCCTGGGACACACAGCAGAACAAAGAAGGGCAGAGGCTAGATCCAAGGGAGAGGGAATGGCAAGTGGGAAAAACTACACACCTATTTGGTAATAAGAGTAATATTCCAATAAAAAAAAAGACTTTAATTTAGAAAAAGAAAGTATTGTTTCATTATTATAATGATTATCACTTAATATGAATACACCCATCGGACATTTTTAAGTGTGGTTACAGGGAAACAGAAGTCACATTTAATGCTTTTATTATGTTGTTTCAATGGGGAAATGAATTCATCCACATTAAGATGCTTTTTTCATAGAGCATTAGAGACCAGAATGCAATTAGTGTCTCAGATTATAATTATAGCTGCTATTCAATTATATAGAAAAAGATAAAGGTGTTATGTTTCTCAGTTAAAATTCTTAACTTCCTAATCATTGTTTTCAAATTCTTTTTGTAGACAAAGATTCTTCTATTATTTTACTATATTTGCTAGTTGCAGTTTAGCATACAATTGTGTTAGAATACTGTTCGAGCCACTCTCAAAAGCATGTCACAATTAAGAGAGAAACTTCTGGAGGCTGAAGGCCTGGGCTTGAACTCTTCTTCCACATTTTACTTAAATATGACCTTAGACAATTAAACTAATCACTATGTGTTTTAAGTGCCTCACTGGTAAAATAGATACTAACAGTGATTGTTAACCTTTTTTTAAATTAACCTATAATGTATTATTTGTTTCAGGGGTACAGATCTGTGATTCATTAGTCTTACACAATTCACATTTTTAACAAGGAGAACCAAGGAGTTAGTAACCATAAAGGACTTAGCCTGGCATGTATAAACCTCTCAGTGCATTTAACCTTATTATATTTAACCTCTCAGTGCCTTTGTTGTCCCTTCTGTGATTAGGGAATAGTAAGAATAGATACCACATAGAGTATTGCAAGGATTAAATGAGATGTATCTTGTCAACACAGTGCCTAGAATATAATAAACTCTCCCAAAAAATGCTTAAAAAGTTTCTTGCAATTTCTACATGATATCATGATTCTCCTCTGAGGACTGTTTAAAGAAATAAGATACACATCGCTTCTCGGTCTTTTGGCTAAGATCAAGTGAAGAAATAAGATACATTGTTTGGGCCACCCGGGAGCTTACAGAACAGATATAAGGCAAAATTTTATTACAAGAGATCTGACTGATTCTTCAGAGGGGTAATTCAAATGCCTAAATCAGAGAGGTTCAGGAAATTAAGTAAAAGCACCTAACAAATGAAAAATGTAACTGCAACTAACACAATCCATGGAAAAGCCCCTTCACATCAATTCTGGAAGGGAAGAGTAGTTGGTGCAGTTAAGGGTGGAATATCACATAGAAATATAACCCATCAAGCTGCTCTGTAAGGAAGAAAGTGAAAATCCACATTATTTGCATAAAACATTCTCCATTTTCGTGGCTTAAAAAAAGAGCAGGAGCCTATTTTTCTAACAGGATAAATTGTTCTGTCTTTGTT
Source organism: Ailurus styani (assembly GCA_002007465.1). Classification (NCBI taxonomy): domain Eukaryota; kingdom Metazoa; phylum Chordata; class Mammalia; order Carnivora; family Ailuridae; genus Ailurus; species Ailurus styani. The sequence goes on along the minus strand of LNAC01000004.1, from coordinate 7,083,352 downwards.
TAGGTTCTAAGGCTCTTCACTGGTTCTGGCCAATTCCAAGGTCTTGGGAGGGGCCTTAGCAATTGTTTATATGGTCACATGCTTAAGTACAACTTTTATAAATAAAATATTTCGACCTCAATCAGTTTCTTTCCACTCAGACTTCCCCTGTCACATTTCCTCTTGAGCAGGGTGGTATTCAAGTGGCTACAGCACTTTTGAGATCTTGCCAAAGGGAAGTTGAGAGAGGATACATTTAATTTGTGTTTAGTGAGGGATTTTTAAAAAATATTTTATTTATTTATTTGAGAGGGAGTGAGAGAGAGCATGAGAGGGGAGAAAGTCAGAGGGAGAAGCAGACTCCCCATGGAGTTGGGAGCCTGATGCGGGACTCGATCTTGGGACTCCAGGATCATGACCTGAGCTGAAGGCAGTCGCTTAACCAACTGAGCCACCCAGGCATCCCTAGTGAGGAATTTTTAAGTCAGTTCAGTGTGCAGTTAAGTGATGGCTGGCTGTTCTAGTCTGGGAATGGCTTCTAGGAATCCTCCCGCAGTCACTGTGCTGAGATACACTGCTTCCTTTCAGGACCCAAGTGAGGTACCATGATATGAAAATTTCCTTTTGTGCCGACCAGTCATGTGATCTTTATGAGTATTGGAGTAAAAACAGATTTCTTTTCTTCCCCTTGACTAGTTTTGCTCTAAGGTTGATGAGATTCAGATATAGTTTATCTGAAATTTAAAATTCTTATTCTATTCCTATTCAAAATAATGGAAGTATTTGCAGAAAATAAAGTAGGATGACTTTCTGGTTTCTAGTTTCACATTTTAACATCAGATTTGCCATTTCGGAAAAGCACTTTGCATTCAGAGATTTTCATAGAAAAAGCATCTAAACTGCAACATTTCTACTGATTTCATAACTTATGATTTTTGCATGTAAGGATTGTAAAATATTTTATATTCTAAATTTATAAGCAGATAAAAGGGCATTTTTATATTTTCTTCCATGGGCTGGTAGTAATTTCCATTTAGTCAAAACTTTAAAACAGCCATGAGTGCTTAAGAAGCGAATATAATAGGATGGGTGGAATAACAGCTGATGTGTTGATTTGTCATGTTTCATTCTTACACCTGTTGAAATGGCTTATTCTGTTTTTGTCTTTAGCAGAGACATTCCTGTGCCTATAACCCTGTTACTTTTCATAGATGTGTTTCCATTGGGATTGTAGTCAACTTGGGAGCATACGCTCCATTAGATTCTCTAAGAATAGTAGTGGAATATTTTAATGCCCAGTTATTTTCATAATACATGCCTTAAATCAGAAAATGTATGTTATTTATTCATTGTTTTCTATATTAAATGAGGTATTATCATTATTATTTCAGGTTATTAAGGTAAGCAGTATAAATTACTTATAGCATGTAGTTTCAAAGTTTTAGATTATTAAAGCCCAGATGCTAGAAGTCAGAGTGGAGGAAAAGGAAAGAGGATATAGCATAACAATGTAAGAGCCCTAAGGGGCTCTTCTGGGGTTAATATCCATAATCTTAATGAAGGTAAAAAGTATGGGGACAGAAAAAATAGACAAGCATAAAAGATATTGATATGGATGAAGATAAGACAGTGGTATTCAAGGTGAGAGAGAGAAATGTATTAAACCAGAACTCAGTTTCCTAAGTAACTTAGTTATCCACACTATGACTTTGAAGTTTTATAACTACCTTTCAAAGAGAATGATTTCTCTTGGGGAAAGCTTTTAACACACAGTAAACATAATTAAAGAATGTAATTCACAGAAGGCCCTGTGGAATGCCAAAATTGTTTTAACTCTAGGATGATCTAGGTTGACATCAGTTGGGTTAAGTGTGTGCACAGCCTTCTTAGAATGATAAAGAAGCTTACAGTACCATCTTAGGGAGTTGGGAGGATTACTGTTACAAAAAGAAACACAGGAAGGAGAAACCAAAAAAATGAAAATGATTATTATGGTGTGATATGTATTTGGAAAGTACTATTATGGACAATGATGCAGAGACATTTAAAAAATTAGCATTTGTTATAAACAATTCTTTCCTTTGTTTGAGCTGAAAATGTTCAAAAGACTTAGTTTTTGGATCATTGCAAAATTCAAAAAAACTGCATAAGAAAATGAACTGAGAAAAACACTCAGGTGTTCCTTAACTGGATGTGTTCCACAATACTTCCACCATAATTCTATTTTCTAAAACCTAAGTCCATTAACATTGATGTGCTTGTTAAATTAATAAATCACAATTCCAGAAACACAAATTAACATACTAGGCATATATTCTCTGCAGTAGAACATACTCTTGTATGCTGAAAATAATCTATGACTTATAAAATCAAAGAATCCTTCAATAATGCTTAATATTAAATATAAAATAATTTTCAATATGCCATTTTATTTTTTTTAGGTGAATCTTTTTTTTCTATTAAATATTGTACGTGTTCTTATTACCAAGTTAAAAGTTACTCACCAAGCAGAATCCAATCTCTACATGAAAGCTGTGAGAGCTACACTTATCCTGGTGCCATTACTTGGCATTGAATTTGTGCTGATTCCATGGCGACCTGAAGGAAGGATTGCAGAGGAGATATATGACTACATCATGCACATCCTTATGCACTATCAGGTATGGTGTTCTTGAATCAGGGAGGCAGCTTGTGAAATCTGGTATTAAACTGCATACAGCTTTGGTTTAGTTTTGACTATGTATGTAGCAAGTTGGATACAAATAATGTATCTTTTCCATTTGGAATCAGAAAATTCTATTTTTCTTTTACAGGGTCTTTTGGTTTCTACAATTTTCTGTTTCTTTAATGGAGAGGTATGGTAATCGTTTTTATTCCTTTTATCGATATTTGCAATCTGTCTTTTTCTTTAAAAAAAGGAAATCTTTTAAAGATAAAAATCTTAAAAAAAGAGTATCTTTTTTCTTAAAAAGAAAGATAATTTTATATTCCCTAGGAACAACTACTCTAAATTTCATTATGATGAGTTAAAAAACGTAGAATCTTTTTTCATGGATACAACTCTTCTTCCCAAAAGCTTGGGTCATACTGGAGTTCAAGAGTAGGGCAAATCCAGCCTCACTTTGAAATAGTACATCAATGACTTTTAGTCAGGTAGTCTTTGACCAACCTTTTGCATTAATCCTATTAAGTCTGACCTTTGTCCTAGGTACAGTGTGGCAGGCAATCCTTAACCTCATAAAACATACACTTTAAAAGGAAATAGAATTGGCTCATTTTCATTTTCCCCCTTTCTCTGTTTTTTCTTTTTTTTTTTTTTTTTTTGCCTGGCTCACAATGTGGTTTTGGGAAACAGTTTTATGGTGGTTATAAAAAGATTTTAAAAAATTAAACTCTCAGTTATACAGGGAGGACATACAGTCAGTTAGAAAACTTAGGAGAACAGAATGCTGTAATTTGTGACATGGCAACATGCTCTTGGATATTTCAAGATTTTTATCCAAGGTTTTCTGAATTAGAAAATTTCAGGTGTTGGGTGCCTGGGTGGCTCAGTGGGTTAAAGCCGCTGCCTTCCGCTCAGGTCATGATCCCAGGGTCCTGAGATCTAGGCCCACATCCGGGCTCTCTGCTCAGCAGGGAGCCTGCTTCCTCCTCTCTCCTCTCTCTCTGCCTGCCTTTCTGCCTACTTCTAATCTCTCTCTGTGTCAAATGAATAAATAAAAAAAAAAATCTTAAAAAAAAGAGAAAATTTCAGGTGTTTTAGAAACTGGTACCATGTTTTTTATGCATACAAATAGTGTTATAGCTCAGTAGTTTGAGCTATACTGACTTAGCTCTTTATCTGTTTTTAATCTATTTGACAAATTTTAACCTGTTGGAGGATTTTGGAAAATTCAACAAAGTTTAGAAATCTAGAGAGCGGGCGCCTGGGTGGCTCAGTGGGTTAAAGCCTCTGCTTTCGGCTCAGGTCATGATCTCAGCCTCCTGGGATCGAGGCCTGCAGCCGGCTCTCTGCTCAGCAGGAAGCCTGCTTCCTCTCCTTGTCTCTCTGCCTGCCTCTCTGCCTACTTGTAATCTCTCTCTCTGTGTCAAATAAATAAATAAAATCTTTAAAAAAAAAAGAAATCTAGAGAGCAACTGAGTGAGACTCAAATACTTGGTAACTGTGAAGCTTATCACAAAGCTTCAGATGGGAAATATATGAACCAGTAGGTATAACTTTATGAGAACTATTCCTAAAAAATAAATCAACATTGGAAATCATGTAATGAAAAACTATAAAATAGTGATTTCCTTTGGTTAATAATAGTTTACTACTTTCTCTTAGCATATAATGAAATTTCATGTTTGATTTTATTAAACTGATCTTTAAAAATTTTTATCTCATTTTTTAAATTATTTATAATGGAGTGTAGAACTGTCAAACATAATAGGCTATAATTCATGTCTTTAAGTGGTGTTTCCATGATTCTTCTGCTATACAGTGGACAAGAGTGACTTTTTCTAAAGTCAATGAGAAGTACAGATGCAAAAGGCAATGAGGAAGAATAGATAAATAATTTGTTTTGATAATAAAACTCATATAGCATTTATTACATACCTCTATAAATATATGATTGCATGAGCTGAATTAGACAATTGTATTTGCTGCCGATATAGGATTTTACAGTTAAATATAGATGAGAGAGAAGTGGATAACATGACAAAGAACATGCATACAATATGAACAATACACCTCTCCACCTGCAGAAAGATTTCATTTTTATAAAGAGTTATTTCTAAATGTACAAATCATAATCACCAGTGAAATATTTTGTGATAGGAAGCAGTGCAGAATAAGAGCACAGATACATATAAATGCATTTAAACCCTAAAGATGGCGCTTTGTTCGTGGCTGTAATACTTTGGGCAATATTCTGAACCTCCTGGAGTCTCAGTGTCTACTTTTATTAAAGGGAAATAAAAAAGCAAGTTCCTTACACAAGTCTCACAAAGATTTGTGTAAGCTAGAAATCTAAAGCTTTTAGCACCATACCCCACCCCTACTAGATGACCAGTACATTATAGATTCCTTATTAGATCTGTTAAATCATTCATTTTCAAAAATACATGTACAAATGGGAGCATTAATCATATTGGAGTCAATCTCAAATTGGACTTTTTATTTGGAAAGGTTGCCCAGGGAATATCTAAACTAATGCCTGACACTCTTGTTGCACTCTCTCTGTGTAAGCAAAAGAGAGACCCAGACCTTGATCTTCTGCCATGTCATAAAATTGAGAAAATTTTGGCAGTAAAACATTACAATAATACAAAATCTTTTGAGCCTAGTTGTTGCCAAATCCTTTGGTTCTTTACAACATCTCCAATGTGTGTCCCCTGTTCTTCATCTCTCAAGATACAGTCCCTATTTGTGGATGACTCATTTCTCATCTTAAGAAATACTATAATCCCTCCTTTTTTGTCTCTTCACCTCTTAGTTTTTCCCACTCTCATAACATGAAGACACAGCTGCCAGATTCATTTTGTGTGGTTCCAACTGTGTCATGTAGTTCTTAAAATCATTTGCTCAGGCTTACATTTCCTCCTTGCTTTCCATGGGAGGTCAAGTAGCTTCCCTTTAGCTTAGTCTCTACCCCCCCCCTTTTCTTCTTCTTCTTCTTCTTTTTTTTTTGACTCTCACATTTTGTTTATTTTTTTAGCCAAAATATTTCTATTTACATTTCTCACTAGTTAAATAATTGTGGCATGACATATGCTCAGGCCACATTCACCTCATCTCTAGCCCACTCAGCCAAAAAATGTGAACTGTTAGCATAAACTAGAAATCTATTATTGGAAGGGTCCTCCCTAGCCTCAGGGGTAAATCTAACAACACCTGAGGGAGGTACTTTTATAAAGTGAACAAAAAGACTTACTGAGAATAACCAAACCTGTATTCTATAATGAGAACTAGGTAGCATTTTTATATGAAGCTCTATTAACTATTTTTTAATTAACTTAGGTTAAGGAGTATAGAGTTCATTATCAAGTGCTAATGGGCATATGGTTGTAATGTTCCATTCTAAAAACAGTTGGCCTTACTATTTGTATAACACTCATGTGTAAAACAATGAAAAACATTTTCATATCTTTAATAACATCAGGCTATCTTCCCCTCCAATAGCACTTTTCCTTGTTATCTTTCCCCATTACAGTTTTCTCATTAAAAGTGTATTAAGAGTGGTCACTTTAATGTTCTGTTGTACAGGCATGATGATATTGTATTAGAGGAAGCAGATGAAAAACAAATCCTTATTAGAGAATAATATAAGCAAACAGATGCCTATAAGGTCCATGGGTCTTTAATTAGGTTCATTTTTAACTTCAGTAAGTAAGTCCTCACAGTTCAGGAAACTGAACTTGCATGGTTTTTCTGATGATTTGGTTGTAAGGAAGAAATAGGGTGATGACTATAATCAAAACAGATATTTCAAGAGAAGTCAGATATTTCAAGTCATTTTTACTGTTGGAATTGAATTTACGCTTTCACTTTTAAGAACATAGTTATTACATTCACAGCGAAGATATTTCTTGTCAGCTTCTTCCCAATTTATGTAGAATCTTTTGTATAAAGTTACATATCATTTCCTTTCAAATGGAAACCGTACACTAAATGTAATCAGTCTGTCCATCATTTAGTAACAAAGTGAAGAGAAATGAAGTTAGCAGAAAATCAGAATCAAAAACAATTCCCATCAGAAATATCTAGATAATTGGCCAAAAGTCATTTTTGTTGTAAATCTTTGAATATTTATTTAAAACGCATACTCTAAAGCCATTCCATTTGTCATGTGCTTATGCTTGTGAAGATATTACATATGCAGATATTATTTTAAATTAATTTAAACATGCTAATTGGAGAATTAAGAAACACATTACTAAATCATGAGGGAAGCAGTAGTACATAATTTTTTTGCAAGATAAATGTATTTGTTGTCCTATAAATGCTTTTATTTCAAAGAAAATTTGTAAGAATATAAATTATTTCCTTCAGATAGAGTTAACACATATATATATATATATACACATACATACATAAGCTTGAAAATCCTGAAGTTCTGAATTTCATAAAAATACAACTTTTAAAACATTTATTGCATTTCTAATTACATAATTAATACCTGAAATTCTAATAACTCATTCTGAATTCTAACTAAAGAAAGCCATTGACTTTGTATTTGTGTCTTCCATTTTTCTACATGCTAAAACGTAAAGTGACACGGTAAAACTTTGTGTTCATTTTAAGTAACAAAGTACAGGAGACTCTAAAAGGACTTTTAAGTATTCCACAGAGTCCTCTCATTAAAAGAATGCCTATTAGTAACAGATTGTTCATAATTTGGAGAAGTTTTCTAGATCTATTAGACAAAAAAATGTAGACAAATCAGCCCTATTTTAGGGTTTAATATTAATTTTTACACATGAACACGGTGAATGAAAAGTTGAGGAATTCTATATAATTAGTAGCAATGTACACAATTATTGCATGAGTATCTTTCTAGTACATAAATTACTAGAAAATTGCTTTTAGTGATGCTCAGATTGCCTCCAAGGAAGCAATCATAGTGTCAAAGAGCAGTAGAGAGCTTGGGGAAGACAATTCAAAGCTAGACATATTTTGGACAGACTTAGGGATGTGGCTATTATACTGGTAAAGTAGGAGCAGACAGACCCACACTGGTCTCTCCAATCATCAGACACCTAGAAATATCCAGGTTACCAAGGGGGAGATATATTTGAATATTCTCACTTCCACTTACTGACTCAATATGAAGAAAATCACCTTAGTGTCTCATGTTCAATTAAAACCAAAAGTCACATGGCCTACCAGATGTGATCTCTAGCCCTGAGAAGAAGGAAGTCATTAATTATCAAATTCACCCAGTTGGAGGGGATCCAAACATCAAAAAAGGGGAGTGGTGACATGCCTAAACTTTTTCACAGGCTTATCCCATTTATAATTACCTGTTCGGCACTTTCTTTCCTCTGGTTAATAAGCTTCAGGAGGACAAAAACCCTAACATTTTGTTTCCAGAATGTAGCACAATACCTAGCACATGATAATCACTCAATAAAAAGTAGTTGCTGCTGTTAATGATGATAATGAAGACTTACAGTCCTTGTATCCCTAACTTCTTTTTTTTATCTCTTTTCTCTTTCCTTTTATACTTTCACTAATTTTTTTCTCATTCTATTATTAAGATACTGATATAAAATTAAATGTTACACATGCGAGCTTGCAAATGGGGGTCTGGATGAACTACTTATTTGACAATAATACATTCATATGCGTTATTAAAACTTCAAAGATAAGGCATAAAAATATTAATGGGATCTAAGAGTAAAGAATAATGCAATGAATTTCCTAAATATAAATTTCATAATGTTACCAATTTAGTTCTTTTAATTAAGAAAATAAAGCAATATTATTCACTAATTAACATCAATGCTTTTGTTTAAGTTTTACATAAGTTATTTTATTGTACTTTTAAATACAATATCTTTATTTCAGATGATGGATTGCTCTTGTCCTTTCTGTTTCTTTTTGACTGACAGGTTCAAGCAATTCTGAAAAGAAATTGGAATCAATATAAAATCCAATTTGGAAACAGCTTTTCCCATACAGATGCTCTTCGAAGTGCATCGTACACAGTGTCAACAATCAGCGATGGTACAGGTTACAGTCATGACTGTCCTAGTGAACACTTAAATGGAAAAAGCATCCATGATATTGAAAATGTTGTCTTAAAACCAGAAAAGTTATATGATTGATAATTGAGGGAGTATTGTGTAACAATTTTGTGCCACTTCTAACTAACGCACTTGGATCCATGATTTTACAACCAGAAGACTTCACTATTAAATGAATTTCTTGAATGTCACCAAGAAAACACACACATTGTTTCAGTAGCATGTTGTTAAATGTTCAACAACTAGCTCTTTAGGAGAAGAAAAAAACCCTGATTTGTAATGTTTTTCAGTTTCTGTGGTGTATTCCCACCATGGCTGATTTCAGCCTATAAATTTGATATTGCCGAATGTGAAATTGGGAAAATATGAGTATAATCAACTCTTATAGGCTGATATGTACCAGCTCTAGGATACCACTGTATGAATTCACAAATAAGAGTATAAATGTTCATATACACATTGGACACGATTCTACTCTTACTGACTAAAGAGAGCTAGGTAAGGCCTCCAGACTCTAAGGGAAAATCAACTTTTCATTTGTTTATTTTTAATATCTTTATCCCACATTCACCGGTGCAGTTGATTTTTTTTCCCCAGTAAGTATTCCAGCCCTTTTTGTATTTACCCTTTCAAATAGACTGGATAAAGAAGTAATTATTTCTGTTGGCTTACCCTCTTCTCTCCAAGAATAGTGACTGAACAGAGTAGAATAGTAGAAGAATAGTGAACTGCTATTGGTTATTCACTGGCTGAAACACCACAGTTATATCCAATGTCATATCTGTTTTTGAGATTTGATGAATAGTATGTGGGACATGCAATCCTACTTTGCTAACATTAGGGAGACATCTTGGTTGATATTACAAACACCTTGTCAGCTACTTTCCTATCTTACTACACAAGTGGGAGGGAATCAGTTTCCCTGTATTTGTAAATAGCAACTTTGCCCCTTCCATTTCTACTGTGTAGACAAATTAGCCATTATTTTACATGAAGGAAATCAGTGAAGGATTTCTTATTTTCTTGGAAGTTTGTAAAAAAAATTGTGGTGAAAATAAGCTTGTAAATACTCTGTTATTCTATTTTATAGTCTCAAATCGAATGCATATAATCTAGATAAGTTTAAAAAAACAAATACATAATGTAACAATGTATGCTTGTTAATATCTGATACTGTCTCTGGGCTGATTTTATAATAAAATAGAGTCTGGAATTCTATATTTGGTAAATATTTTAAAGACAACCAGATGCCAGCATCAGAAGTTTGTTTGAGAACCAAGAGAACAGAAATATCTATGATATGATATAAAATATTTATTAAAAAAAAACTCAAGGCCACTGTTTTATTACATTAGCTTAGATAATACTTTAATAACTAAATAATAGGTATGTTTGATATATTTCTCCTTTTATTTTGACGATGAACTTGCATTCTAATCAGAATGTTTAAAGGAATCCTACAGTAATAAATGTCAACCTGCCATTCTTATGGTTTTTATATCAGTAAAAACATTACTTTTCTGACTCTTACTGTATAAATATATATGGCTTTGGAAATGTTCCAGACTATTTAAAAAAAAACAACTAAGAAATACTATATATATATGTATCTCATATACAAGGCTTTAATAGAGCTACTATGATAATACGATACTAAAAAATCAGTGAAAGACTTGAATATATCAGTGAAGAAGAACTGTTGTCAGAACGTTTAGGGAATAATTAAATTAAGATGGAAGAAAGCCTTGCTAATGAATTAAAGTAACATTTAAATAGGATTTATATTCCCTAATGCTATTTTCCACTCAAATTTCTGAAAAATGAAGATGCCTTCAATTAGTAAAAGTCAATTTGAGGAGGAGAATTCACTACGTGTATGTGTTTTCTTAGTGTGTTAATTTGTTTAAAATGGATTAAACTAATGACTTAGTAATCATAGCTTCTTTCTTAAACTGTCAATAGATCGTGAGTTCAGAAGTCATTTGAAATTGTCCAGGAAAATTACCTAAATTAGTAAGAATTAACATTAAATGATCCAGTCAATAGATGTATAATTTATCTGTATACATGCAAAGGTTTTACTGTTAGTTTCAAATTTATGGATTTTATAGCAAGCTGTCTTAAGAAGGAATGCAGGCTGTTCTGGACTTGCTACTGTCTAAATCATATAAAAATTCCTTTAAATAAACTCACTTTTTAGCTATTATTCAAAGACACAGATTCAAATCCTCTGCTCGATACTGTTCAGGATACTGTTGAGGATACTGTTCCTCATTCTTCCAGACAAACTGTCAAGTTTCAACCATAAATGACAGTAGAAAATGTCAAATTCTCCATGAGCATTCTATTAAAATTATATGTAATTTTCCAGTATTTTTTACTGTGCTTTTATTATATTAAGTTCAGATCAGATTTCCTTTCTGGCCAAGAATCATCTACTGCAGTTTTCAGATAAAAGCATCCAATAATTACTCACTATTAGTTTTGTATCCATATTTTTTATGAGTAATATTTTTAAATATTAGACTTCTCTAAAGCTGAAGTGCTAATTAAGATCTCCTTTATATCTTACCTATGAAGAAAAAATAAAATCAATACTTTTTAAAAGGAAACTTTTTTGGTATCTAAAAACTAATTGGGGGAATTTCTAACTTTCAGAATGTAGATCTGCTATTTTTCTGTACTTGTGAAAGTTACATTTTAATTAAAAAGAATTCCAATCTGTCCTTTTTGAATTTTCTAAAGTTATTTTCCAGTGCATTTATTTGTAAAATATCCATTCTGGAACCTGTGTTTGCTCAGATGTAATCCAGTGTATATAGAATTAGTGGTAGGTATAGTGCTGTAATTATTGCTTATAATTTTTTTTAAATGTGAACTTATTTTAATTTTCTTTTGGTTTTAATTGGCTAATAGAAACCACCATTTCTTTTATCTGTAAGTCATAAACAAGATATTCTGATCAATTAAAATAAGTCATGTTATGTCTACTTAGTGTCTCTCTACTTTTTGATTATATAAAAATATTAAAAGAATGAGTTAAAAAGTTGATTTTCACTCATGTGTATTGAAGTGCTTAATAATTTATAAATTTTCTTTACAGCGGTCAGTAGAATACTACTTAAAATCAATAACTCTATCTCTATTACACTCTTTAAAATCTTCAATAACAAGTAAAACATCCCATAAGCCAATTTTTAAAAAACTACGAATTTTAAAAAAATATTATGAATTTGTTTTTCAAGTTAGAAAACTTCAAATAAACTGCAATATCTTCAAATTCCTTCCTAGGCTGAAAGAAGGGAAAGGATGGCCAGACATAGGAAAATGTACAGGGATTTTTCTCTCCTTTCCATTGTATTCCATTGTATAGTTTTGTTTTGAGTAACAGAAAGAAAAAGAAGGAAAGGAACTATTTAAAGATAATTTTTTAAAAAAGAACATAATGATGACTCACAAATATAAAATGAAAACATGTCAAAGAATTTGTTTAGTTCACTCATTAATGGGTGGACAAGATGTTACAACAATTCATGGAAGAATTTTAAATATCACATATATAGAAGAATATAAGAAATGCTTAAATGAATTTATAGGGCAATAATCAGTTGCATTCTATTGAATAACTAATGTGTATTTCCGTGATCAAGAATAATGTACATCATGACCAGTTTTCTGCAACTAATATATCTGTAAAATAGCTCAAAATAATGAAAGGTAGAGATAACCCCAAAGGACATACTAGAAAGCATTAGAAAGGACACTTTAAGGACTCTAACAGATATTCTGCCTATACAATGAGAGAACAATATGATACATATGCAATAAGTACAATAAATGCTTATACTTATGTACATATATAGAGAGATAATAGATATGGACACACTTGAAATGCTAATCTAAGCAGTAGGAGAATTCAGAAATGTAGCAACCCACTGAATGAATGTACACCAATCAGTATTTCCCATATATACCTATAACAACCACATAGAAGCTGCAGTGAGGTAAAAGGGGGCAAATTTATAGCAGCATCAAGAGTAGGTAAAATACATAGGAACAAATTAAATAAGAAATGAGTGAAACATATTTCACCACTACGAACAATTGCAACAGAAGACATCAATCAGATCATGGAAAGACACCTGATGTTTTTTTAAAGATTATTTATTTATTTGACACAGAGAGAGAGAGATTACAAGTAGGCAGAGAGACAGGCAGAGAGAGGAGGAAGCAGGCTCCCTGCTGAGCAGAGAACCTGATGCCGGGCTCGATCCCAGGATCCTGAGATCATGACCTGAGCTGAAGGCAGAGGCTTTAACCCACTGAGCCATTCATAAAGACGTCAATTTGCCCCTAATTAAATTGTAAAGTACCTATGATCCAAATAAAAATAATGGTACATAATTATTTTGAAACCAGACATGATGATTCTAAATTTCATAGATACTCATGAAAGCTCTAAACAAGGGGAGGAGATACCCCTTGACGTATTTTGTAACCTAACAGTTAAACAGTGGTAATAGCATATGAAAAAAGGATGGAGAGAATGGAGAAGAAGAAGTGTGTAGACCACTCTTTTGAGTATTTTGCTGGAGACATAGCCAAAAATGTTAATCCAAATAGGGAGTAAAATGACATTATCAGCCAGAGAATCATTCATTCTCTTCTTTTCTCATTTCCTCTTCTTGAAAAACATGCCATCCCTGGAATACCAGGTGTAAGAGATGGACTTATTAACAGGTCACATGACTGGTATTGCTGCTGTCTTGGCTTTAAAAGAGCAAATGTGTTGAAATGATCATCTGGTAAGTATAGAAGTCTGTAGAAAAAAGCCATCCTCCTTATTAATTTTTGCCTGGAAAAGGAGTGGGGATGCCAACTGTTTCAAATTACAAGTATAAGCACAGAAGATTTTGCATATGATTTCACTGATTTAATAGATTCAGGGATGCCGAACCAGACATGATCTAGGAGCTCCTAAACCCCAAGTAAGCCCTGTGAGCCTACATTGACAGCAAAGTTGAATTGATATGCTGCTGTTTCTAAATTCCATCCACATTCTCTTCTCTCAGACCCCAGTTAGAAAGCATTTCTCTGGCTTCCTGAAAGCTCAAATATTTTTACCATGTAATTTTATTTTAAGAAGTTTCTTAAATATTTTTGTTATTTCACTTTGTCCTTCAAAATTTCTTTTTAACTTTCCTTTGACTTCTTTTTAAAAATTAAAAAGTATACATATTTTTTTTTTTAAAGATTTTATTTATTTATTTGACACAGAGAGAGAGATTACAAGTAGGCAGAGAGGCAGGCAGAGAGACAGGGAGAGGAGAAAGCAGGCTCCCTGCTGAGCAGAGAGCCCGATGCGGGCCTCGATCCCAGGACGCTGAGATCATGACCTGAGCCGAAAGCAGAGGCTTTAACCCACTGAGCCACCCAGGCGCCCTTTTTTATTTTTTTTAAGTAGGCTCCATGCCCAATGTGGGGCTTGAACTATGAACCTGAGATCAACAGTTGCAAGACAGCCATACACCCCTCCTTTGACCTCTTTATCTTAGCTCAGGCTATATGTTATATTCTATCCCATTATTGCCCAAAAGTTTCTGGAAACATATTTGTATATCTAATCCCCAGTCTCTTACTATTTACTCCATGTTGTAGACTGCTCAGGCTCCATAACAAAAATATTATAGACTGAGTGGTTTAGTCAACAAAAATTAATTTCTCACAGTTCTGGAGGCTGGAAAGTCCAAGGTCATAGTCCCAACAAGGTACCAAGACCAAAGTTGCATTCTGAAGCCCCTTTTCCAGGCTTATAGACAGCTGCCATCTTGCTGTGCACTCACGTGACTTCTTCGGGCAAGTGTAGAGATAATGAGTGAGCAATCCACTGCTATCTTTTCTTATGGGGATACTAATTGTATTGGATCATGGCCCCACCTTCATGACCTCGTTTAATCTTAATTACTTCCTTAGCGACCCTGTCTTCAAATACAGTCACATTGGGGGTTAGAGCTTCAATATTAATTGGGGGGGGCGGGACATGAACATTCAATTCATAACACCTCATTGTTTCCTCAGAAGTTCTCTATGTACTGCTCATTATCTCATAATAAAGCAAATAGAACACAACAACAAACCGAAATGTCCACTCTTCCTGTAAATCAGATAATATTTACTTTTCTGAAATAGGAGCTGTGCAAAAGTTCTCTTATTGCATAAGTCTATGTCCAGATAGTTGCTGATGGCTGTCTTCTTGATCTTCTTTCTTCATAGGACATCCAGTTTCCTCACAAACTTCAAAATTTTCCCTCCTTAAAGTTCACTTAGGTCACTTTAACCTTTTATTGCTTCATGCTCATGTAACAGATGCAGCCAGAGTCATTTTTCCCCATTCGATTTGAAAGTTTATCCAGCTGTATCTCAATCTTATTTTTAGTGTTACTTACTCATACAGAGTTTGCATAAGAATGCTCTTCATGTCCAATAATATACAAAGAGCTCTTTTTACAAAACACCTGTTTGATGCAGGTCTACATACCCAGGACACTTTTCTAGAGTGCAGTTTACACTCCAGTGCATGCTCTGTAAATTTAAGCTAACAATACATTCCAGTTTTCTCAAGAATCTAGGTTCATTGCTTGTTGTTCTGATGTCCATTTCAGTTTAGCATTTGCAATACTGGCCTCAGATCCATGAGAAGGGGGCCGTGTTCTTTCCTGGCACTTTATAGACCCCAACTCTGGCCTTATTCTAGTTTGACCTCTTTCCATGTGATTAGGAATTATCTAAGCCAAGAAGACAGATTCACCTAGAGCTTAATCCTCCCCCTCTAACCATGTCCTGGGCACCTTGGGACTCCAAGGCTTCCAGCCCTAACCGGTTATGCTCATACCCAGGAACTATACAAGTCTTTTGGCCGTATATCCCTTTCTGATGATGGACCTTGTCTCTTCTATGTCCACCCCTAGTCTCAAGGAGTAGCTGTAGGATCGTTGTTGATACTGAGAAGTGAATAAATTCAGATATGAAGGCTGAAGGGAGCACTTAGATCTGTATGGGAGGCCCCATCTGTACAAGGAGAAGCTGAGAATGGACAGAAAGGGGTTTCTGAGGCCAGGGGCCAGTTCACCCAATACCAGCACATCTCTGCACAAAACTCTAAGAATTCTGAGAAGTCTAAATTTGAAACTAATACTTTTGGGTGTTTTGAATATTTATTTGTCAAGATAGAAGAGAAAGCTACTTAATATTTCTCTTAATATTTCTTCCTTTAAATACTTGAGATACATCAAATATATGGGCTTCAATTTGTACTCTTGCCTCAGGCTCCATAGATATTAGGGAAAAGACTGAGCAATTTTCTTAGGTAAACATTTCTTGGTTTGGATAATGAATTATATGTTCCCTAATTCACTTTACTCTAAACCTTCCCTGGCCCCCCTTGAAAAGTACTTATTAAATGGTTAAGTTTGTTTTTGTTTTTCCCAGAGAGCTATTTCATGCTTTTATTATGTGTACTAAGCCCCACCTTTATCTGCTATTTTCAATCAGTCACAATTCAGTAATCCTTGGCATTAACCATGAAAACAGCTGGTTTTACTAGTGCTATTCTAATAACTCTATTGATCAAATATTATGCCTCATGGTCCTGTCAAGCATGGGCCACTCCTGAAAGGAACTAACAGTCTTTATCTTTAACTTGCTAAGTGAAATTGCAATAGGATTTCCTTGAAAGTCATAAACTTCTTCCACTGATATATTTTGAAACCAGCTTCAGTGTTGTTCTACAGATCTTTTTTTTTTTTAAGATTTTATTTATTTACTTGACAGAGAGAGAGAGAGAGAGATTACAAGTAGGCAGAGAGGCAGGCAGAGAGAGAGGGGGAAGCAGGCTCCCCGCTGAGCAGGGAGCCCGATGCGGGCCTTGATCCCAGGACCCTGAGATCATGACCTGAGCTGAAGGCAGAGGCTTTAACCCACTGAGCCACCCAGGTGCCCTCTACAGATCATTTTAATTATTTATTTCCTGACATTATCATAATAAATATTGACTGCATTCCCAAACCCTGAATTAAGACCCTCATTGAAAGGATCCTCCCACTCCCTCCTGCACAGCAGCTCAATTTTTCTCCTCTCTGCTTTTATTCAACTCTCCAAATGTAGATATTACGTATGATAAATAGAAACTAACAGAAAACACTGGTGTCCCTCCTCTTTCTCCTTTAAAAATGCAGTATTTTTAAAGCAGTATTCCCTGTATTACACCGTTTCTTCTGTGTTGCGAGAGCTCGGCACATGGCAGCCACTCAATAAATAGTATTTTTCCTTCATCTATTGAAAGCTATATTTGAATCAGTAGGGTAACTGTGATCTTCAGATAATTAATAAAACTGAGCCTTCGAAAATTTGTGTTAATGCCACTGTGTTTCCAAATTATAAAGACTGGAAATCAGTGTCAGTAATTGATACTAGAAACAGGATCAAATTATTCAAACCAACAAGAAACAACACAGAAGAAAATACGTTATAAGAAAGCCCTTCAGAAGACCTTTTAATGTCCTTTAATAATCAGGGTGTGGGGGAAGAATCTGTCAAATAAAATGAGCCAAAAGGCAAAGACGAGACTTTAAAATAATGGCTTCTGAAATAAGGAATTGGCAAAAAGTCTTATTGTACAATGTCCCATCTACAAAATAGAGGCATGTTCCTTTCCTGAAAGTCTATTGTTTCTTCTGTCTCATGATGAAAGTAGACTTATCCTTTTTTACTCTGATTATTTCCTGTTTGAGTAGTCTGTCATCAGTGGCTGGAATAGAAGGAATCCCTTTATGTTCTTTTTATTCAACTGATACCACCACTCAGCTATCTCAAATGGTGGCCAGGCCAGTTCCCATTGGCTCCCTGCCCCTCTGCAGCCATGCCAGCAAGGCCAGAATGCAGAGCCAGAAATGTGGAACTCAGTGGAAGTCAGGGCCCCAAATTGTGCTCCATGACCTTGACTTGTTTATGTGCTCTTTGAATATCCATTTCCTCAAATGGGGCTAGCAGTGACAACATAAGAGTTGCAAATTCGCTATTTCTAAGAGGTTCTAAGGAATTGCAGAAGGTGCAATTAATACATAAAATGACAGGTAAAGATCTCCGAAGAGCACTTGGAAAAAAATTTTAAATTATAATGAATACAAAGGTTTTGTATGATTAAGCAGGAAAATATGTAACACTGTTGGTAATTTCCAGTAAACTATCAGCTATGCCTTTCACTGTCACAGGTGTTAGACCACGAGGTGCCCTGGGGGAGAACAATTTATTCTATGGCTTTCAGAACACATTTGATTCACATCCTGTCTCCTCTGTTGTTTTACAATGTATCATATTTATCATTTGACAAGATAAGCATTTTTTTAGATTGGGTTGCAAATCACCCATCTTGCAAGGCTTCTTTTCTCCTAGGGGACTATGGATAGAATTCAGGGGAACCCATGAATTTAGATGCACAGAAAACTTGGATTTTCATTACCTGTTGGCTGACATGCAGTATCTCCTTCAATTATGACTATAGGAATAAACTGCAATAGTATTAGGAATATCTATGACTTTGTCAAACCACTATAAATCATACAGTTGTACCACATCGTGACTGTTGCAGATATCTGGAAGTAACTTTTTTGATCAGCAATATTTTAAAACTATGATGGTTATTAGACTCACCCATGAATCTTGTTAGTTAAATGTGTTAGTAAAGAAATGCATGTATTATTGTGTCACAAATTTGTTTTTAATATTTGAATAATGGAATTTCAATATAACCTATTTCCTTAGTAATCTATGTATTTTTGTCTTGGATATTTAAAAATTCTGACAAAAAGATCCATAAGCTTTACCATTACTGCCAAAGGGGTGAAATATACACAAAGTACTGACAAACTGTAGTTTAGAAGAGCAGTGCTTCTCAAAGCTGGGCATGTATCAGAATTCCCTGTAGAGCTTGTTAAAAGGAACACTGATGACTGAGGCCCATCCCTGGAGTTTCTGATTCAGCCAGTCGGGGGTGGGGGGTG
>LNAC01000004.1:6888599-7064466 GCA_002007465.1 Ailurus styani | reverse complement strand
GTAGGGAGGGGGCCTGAGAACTTGCATTTAGAATAGGTTTCCAGGTGAAGTTGATGCAACTGGCTGAGGAACCACACTTTATAAATGACTGCAACAGAATTGCTTGGAAGAAAGAATGGGCAGCTCTTAAAATCAAAGCCTAGAATTGTTTTAAAAAATCAGATAGATGTTGACAAATAATAGTTCAGAAGAATTTGTAATTTGCACACATTGAAAAGAAATGCTCAAATGATTTTTTGCTATCAGAGCATAGCAAATCCACTGTGTGAAGATTTATACATTACACAGTTGGTCTCCACTCATAAAGATGATATAAATCAATAGAAAAATCAACATCATTATCAAAGATGAACACATTCTTACCTTAAGGAAAGAAATTTACAAGTAGTCAGGATGCTGTATTCAAGAGACCAAACCAGAGTAAATGTGTCTAGTTTTGATATTTTCAAATGTATATTCCTTAAAACTCAGTGTCTCTAAGTGTGCCATGCATGTGATGAATGATTCATTGTAACAACAAAGACAATTCATGCTATTTCTTTTATTCCTCCTCAGGTCACTTTTCAGAAGCCTGTCCAAGATAGGACATTTTCAAATCTAATTGCATAGATGCTAATATGAACTGATGAATAGCAAAGAGATCTTTCCATCTACAATTGATTTAAATTCTGGAAGTTGATTTTGCATTTATAATTCAGTTAGTCTTGCTCCAAATTAGAATAGCTGCCTCTGGAATCTTTAATTTTCTCTTGAGCATGTCTATTTCTTCTCAGGCAAAAGCATTAAAAAAGATTGTGTGATGATAAACTCTCTTGTTTCACAGCCTCTTCTCCTCGTGACTGTGCATTTTTAATTAACGTTAGCTCCTGAGTTATATTTGTGTTAATGGATTACATTATACATTTAGCAACCCATCCTAGCAGAAGGAAGAAGCAGATACACAGACAACAGTTGAAAAAAAAGATAATGTGACTGCGAATCAACATATGTGGTATTCTCAACACACTATGTTCTAGAAACTGATGTCCAGCTCAGAATTCTAACATCATTCCATTTTCCTGAACCCAGTCAGGACACGTAAGTTCCTTGCTTATATTCAACCTTAGGTTACATATTAAAAGAAGAGGTAATAATTGAGCACGGAGGGAGCCAAAATGACAAAAAGTATGGTGGACCAGCATTAGTTTGTTAGGTAAAAGGAAACGCGCGCACGCAAATAATACTTCCAGGATGCTGGGCAGCTGCCAAGGCTTACGGAGGAGCCACATTGCTAGATATGTGGGAAAATCAGAAGCCAAAAAGGCTTAATAGATTTAGATAAGTCAGCCAAATCTGGCTGCAGGCATTTAGAATTTGAGAATCCCAAGTAAAAAGGAACTTAGATTTCTAAAGGATAAGGCCTGGATCTTTTCACCTTTAAATATGATTATTATTAGTCTTTTTTTTTTTTTACTGACAAAGGCGGCCGCAAGGAAATGACTGAAATTCAGATGCTAACCCATAAAAGACAAAGATTTCTTAGTTTCTTTTTTATCAAAATAAATGAAAGCTTTCATAAGTATCCAAGATCTCTAAGACATTCTAAGATTTATTCTAGTTTAGAGAAGCAGCAGCTGAGAAAGTGTTAGAAGCATTATCATCTCTAATCTTTTCAAGTGTATAAGGAAAGAATAACACTTATTAAGTAGTAAATGATAACAGTCAATCATTTGATTATTGTTCTCTATCATGTCAAAAGTAAAAAAAAAAGATGACATAGCTCTGAAACTTACATTACTAACTGATGCTTTGATTATAATTTCATATTTCCCATTTTTTTGTCCATGACATCATCTTTTTACAGTCATTGTCTTACATTAAACAAAGAGAGAACTCGATGTGTATCAGGAAGGCAGAAAATTTTGGTCTTGGTGAAAATATTTTGAACTGATAGATGTATAAAATTTTAATAAATCTAATAAAAATTATTGATACCCCTAGAGGGATTTTATATTACTAGTAGCCCTATGTGAAATTGTAAGCTGAGGCTCCCAAGAGATTGATCTTGGGAGCAAGTACATACTGAAGGAGTTTCAGAAAATCAACTGCTGTTCTGAAGGCCTAGCAACAATTCATGGGAAACAAAAACATAAAAAAAAAAAATACGATCAGAAGATGGAGGAAATGGTGAGGAGAAGTTTTAAAGGAGAAGCAGGCTGGGTCATATAATGCTTAGTTGCACAGGATTCTGAGTTATAAAGGTCGATGTGCAAATGTAAGTTCTGTCATTTTCTACCTAACCAAGTTGCTTAAATTGCTATGTCTTTGTTTCTTTTGCTCCTTGGCAAGAAGGCAAAAAATGACAACTTTCAGGACTTTATATGAATTAAATTAGTTAAGACATTTATAATATCTAGTAGGATACTAAAAAATGGAAGACATTTTGATGAACATAGTTTTAGGATTAGGTTTTTAAACAGCTACTATATACTACATATTTTGCTAGATACCTTATTAGATTAATAATGCTATTTATCAAAATTCCATTTGCCAAGCTCTTTCTTAATTATTTCGTTCATATTTGTTCATTTCCTCTTCATTCATAACTCTGCAAGGCAGGTATTGTAATTCCTGGTTTGCCTACTATGGAATTTAAAGCAATTTATGCATTTGTCTAAGAGCCATGTGGCTACAAGTGGAAAAGTGAAGGATTATATATCTGGGTCCAGACTTTCTGACTGTTTACAATTGGATGGGTCTTTCATTTTTAAAGATAAATAGTTAGGAGTGCCTGGGTGGTTCAGTTGGTTAAGCCTCTGACTCTTGATATCAGGTTAGGTCATAATCTCAGTGTCATGAGATCAAGCCCTCCTCTGGGCTCTGCCTAGGGCGTGGAGCCTGCTTAAATTTCTCTCTCTCCCTCTGCCTCTCCCCCACTGCTCACATGTGTGCACGTGTGTGCATGCGTGCTCTCTCTCTCTCAAAAAATGCAGGGGATGTTTGTGTTTCTAATTGAGAAATAAAAAAATTTCACTTATATAATTTTCATTTTATCCAGAATTTTAGATAATGATGTGTGGCTGGCTGTTAATAATGGCTGTATGGTGGGGATGACTGGGAGAATCTTCTATTGAATTGTCACTTCAGGTAAACAGTATTTAGTTACCATTTTGATAGAAATCCCCATTTGGTTCATGTCTTTGATTCATGAAAAAGACATTATGCACCGGTTGGTGATAGATGCCATATAATGAAATACCTCTTTGATAGAATTACTATTGTTAGGGAGAATGGAGTGGAAAGCCTAAGTGTAACCATGATGGTCTACTCTTAATGGAATAGTTTTTGGGCAACATTATTGATAGTGTAAAAATCTCCTTATTTCACTGCAATGTACATTGTGATATATATATTGTTAACATTTGTGTCCCTAGCCCAACCACATAGAAGACCATTGAAAAATGCTTACTGAGTAAATGAATAATTAAAATCTTTCACACTTAATTGCTCTTACAAAGTCACCAATACCCTGTTACTCCTCAGCCTCTGCAGAATTTGCTATAGTCTCTTCTTAATCTTCTAAAATGACTTTTTTTTTGTTTTCCTATCTACTTTTATGTTTATTTTTTTTTCTCTGCCACCTTTACTGACTGTCTTCTTCTATCCATCTCTCAAATGCAAATAATTTACTGGGTGCCCTTATTCACCTTCTCCAATCACACTCACTCTCTCCGCGTGATCCCAATCAATGTATGGCTTCAACTATCATGTTTATATTGAAGAAACAGAAAGAGAAGGGGGAAGTTGAAAAAGAAAGAAGGGAACGAAAGGAGAGAGGGAGGAAATTGGCTTTGGAAATATCGAGCTAATATTCCACAATCATCTCATATCAATAGGTCTAAAACAGAACTACTGACTAATCTTGTTAATCCTCATTTTTCCCAGAATTCTATATTTAATGACTATGGTCACATTCTTTGTTTAAGCTCAAATTTTAAGAGCCCTTGAATATACTCCCTTTTACTGGCTATCTATGTTCAATAAGTCTCCAGTACCTATTAATCTGTTTTCACCAATGTCTCAGGAATATCATTCTGTTTTCCTCTTCCACTGCCTTAGTTCAGTTTCTTAAAATCTTTCAGTTAGAGCATTATTTCTTTCTCCTATCTGGCTTCCTTCCGTTGATCTCTCCTTGCTCAGGGCAACTATCCACGTGCTGCTCCCAACAGTTAATATTCTTTACCTGGAACAAATGAGACCATTTCCTTTTTCCTCCTGAGACACTGCCTTACCATTACCTGTGCCATAAAGCTCAAAATTTTCACACAGAACATTAGGTCTCTTGCAACCCAGGTGCAACTTCTTTCTCTACTCATCTTTTCCTCCCTTCTCCATTGTTTGGAGCCAAGCACGCTGACCTTCTCCTCGTTTTCTGAACACAGCATGTTTTCAGAACATCGTGCCCCGAATACCCTACCCCACCTCCTTCTTTTGTCAAACTTCCACCCATCATTCAGAGCCAGTTCAAATGTATCTCATCCATGGCTTTTACTCACTCCCCCAGGCAAGTAATTGTTCTGTTTAATTCTCCCAAAGGACTCAAGTTCACATTGTGATTATATCAGTGGTTACAACTATTGTAGTAATTGATTTTGGTATCTGTCTTCTTCACTATACTTTTTTATTCATCTGAGCCTCCATCTCTAATATAATAAATTGATAATAATCTAAATTTATGCATTCATATTTACATGCCAAAATTATATTTGAATATCCTTTTAAATTTATTTCCTATCTCCTTTTAGCTTAATGTTAGAGTAGTCAGTGTAATAATAATTTACACTAGTTCAAAATTTTGGTAAAACCTAATGTAATTTTAACTATTTAAAAGAAATAATTTATTTAAACACTTTTTTTTTTTTTTTTTTTTTTTTTTTAGTGAGAGAGTGTGGGCAGGGGGAGGGGCAAAGGGAGCTGGAAAGAGAAAATCTCAAGCAGGCTCCATGTCCAGCACAGAACCTGGCATGGGGCTTGATCTCATGACCCTGAGATCATACCTGACCTGAAATCAAGAGTTGGACACTCAACCAACTGAGGCACCCAGCTGCCCCAAAATACCTTATATTTTTTAATATGATGACCACTAATATAATCTGCATGCCACTTCACAGGCATGTGTAACTTCATCAATATGAATTTCATCTCTTACCCCAGGTCTGCTCCTTAGTCTTAGTGCTTCAGGCCTTCATAGTTATGGTTTCTCTTGCTTTTTCTAAGTCTATAAATTACAATCAATACATATATAATTTTTTTAAGTATGATTTGTCTTGGAGCACCGGGGTGGCTCAGCTGGTTAGGTGACCGACTCTTGATTTCAGCTTAGGTCATGATCAGGGTTGTGAGAAGGAGCCACATGTTGGGCTCTACAATTAGTGGAGAGTATGTTTGTTTTTGTTTTTGTTTTTTTTGAGATTTTATTTATTCATTTGACACAGAGAGAGAGATTACAAGTAGGCAGAGAGGCAGGCAGAGAGAGAGGAGAGAGGAGGAAGCAGGCTCCCTGCTGAGCAGAGAGCCCGATGTGGGCCTGGATCCCAGGACCCTGGGATCATGACCTGAGCTGAAGGCAGCGGCTTTAACCCACTGAGCCACCCAGGCGCCCAGTGGGGAGTATGTTTGAGATTCTCTCTCTTCCTCTGCCCCTGCACCCGAAGCATGAGTGCTCTCTCTCTCAAATAAATACATTTTAAATATATGATCTGGGAAGGAAAAATACAGTAAGATGAAAATTGAGAGGGAGGCAAACCATAAGAGACACTGTACTCTAGGAAACAAACTGGGGGTTGCTGGAGGGGAGGTGGGAGGAAGAGGTAACTGGGTAATAGGCATTAAGGAGGTCACTTGATGTAATGAGTACTGGTGTTACATGCAACTGATGAATCACTAAATTCTATCTCTAAAATGAATAAAAAATATGATTTGGCTTGAAGATTATAAGTACATTATAATTGTGTTATAAAGAATAAATATCCCCCAAGGAAGAATGCATTGGCCTGAGAGAATAAAATCTATGATGAAATTTTAGTGCAATTTTTAGTGATGAAATTTTGTGCAAGGTATTGTGGGTATTTCAATCATCTGTTTGACTTCCTCGCAAAGTTAAAGGGTATATTCAGGGACACTGAAGTTTACTAGGAAGTAGTGGAATCAACTTCTATTCAATGACAATTGTAATATTCTAGGTAATTTGTAATTGTGGTTTTTTAAATTCATTCATTCAACAAATATTTATCCAATTCCTGTAGTGTGCCAGAGATGCAGCTAGTAGTGAATAAGCACAGATACCACACCTGCCTCACAGCACTTACAGTTTTCCATTATTAGGTCTTTAATGTCCAAGAGGTTTCTAAAGCATTGTGTTACTAAAAACACGTCATGAAAAATTCCTGTAATAAATTGTAGATGAAAAGAGAATTCAGTATGCTATGTATAATTAAAAAAAAAGAAGTTAGAGAATTTAGTAGCTAAAATAGCTAATAAATAAGTGGATATGAAAGTTTTCAAGGGTATATAGGAGAGATCAGGAAAAGATTATTTAGGCAGTACACCACCAGATTGCCTAACTTGAAGAAAGTGCCAATTTCACAAATTCAGTAAACTGTATTAGAAATATGGAAAAAGAAGGGTGCCTGGATGGCTCAGTCAGTTAAGCATCTGCCTTTGGCTCAGGTCATGATCTCAGGGTCCTGGGATGGAGCCTGCACTGGGATCCTCTGATCCTCCTCCCAGCTTATGCTCTCTCTCTGTCTCAAATAAATTAAAGAAAGAAAGAAAGAAAGAAAGAAAGAAAGAAAGAAAGAAAGAAAGAAAGAAAGAAAGAAAATATGGAAAAAGAAAAAGACTTTATTTTAGTCTTTGCCCCAAAATTATAAGTGTTTCATGACAGTATGAATATACATGTAAAACATAGCCCAGAACCATACTACAGAAGACCTTCAAAAAAGCATAGATTTCAACTCAGTTCCAGTGAACACGATCATTCATGCCCTTTCGCAGTAAAGTTGATATTATTTTGTCTACTAATGTGCATTCAGGTATACAGATGAGAAAGAAGACTGACATAGCAAAACAAGTGTTCTTAATGTGCCATCATGAATGAGCTTTAGTACATGAAATGATCTGCAGTATATTTTAATGGAGAAAGAGTTAATAATATTCATCAGATCCTCCGAGAAACCTATAATTACCCAAAAGTTTAAGAACCCAAAGTGCAGGAGGGAGAGAAAGAGAGAAAATGAGATCAGAAATGAAATAATTCCAAGGCAATAATTAAGAGTACTTTTGAGGCCCCAAATTAAAAAAAAAAAAAGAAAGAAAGATTTCTAAAATAAAACAGGATACGTTGAAGACTTAATTACCTCTCAAAAAAGTTGCTATTTTGCTTAGTATTTGGAATGGAGATAAAGGGATAAAGGAAACAGAAATTTTCCCTATTGTTTAGATGTTTTAGTGTTTGCTACAAACAATTTTGGGGGAAAGTAATTTTATTTTATTTTTTTAAAGATTTTATTTATTCATTTGACAGAGAGAGAGAGATCACAAATAGGTAGAGAGGCAGGCAGAGAGGGGGGAGAAGCAGGCTCCCCGCTGAGCAGAGAGCCCAATGTAGGGCTCGATGCCAGGACCCCAAGGCCATGACCCGAGCCAAAGGCAGAGGCTTAACCCACTGAGCCACCCAGGTGCCCCTGGGGGAAAGTAATTTTAGATCTACAACTCTCAAAATAATCTCAGTCAAGACTTGCCTTTGGTTTATTCATATAAACTTTACATTGAATTCTGTTCTTAAGGATCCCTGACACTGTGGTTTGTATTCTATATTACGTTTGATTTACCTTGAAGAGAAATTATTTTTAAAAATACACATATAGGGGCACATGGGTGCCTCAGCTGGTTAAATGTCATGATCTCAGGGTACTTGGATTGAGCTCCTGGCTCAGGAAGGAGTCTGCTTCTCCCTTTCCCTCTGCCCTTCCCCCTGTTCTCACTCTCTAAAATAAATAAGATTAAAAAAATACATATATAAACACACACACATCTCCTTTGCTTTAGGTATTGATACTAGCTCAGTAAGATGTTTTGAAAACAAAAGCAAAGAGATTAAAAAGCAAATACATCCATTTCACTATGACCAAATGATTAAAAAAAATGTTAGTCAAATTAAATGCAACGAATGTCTCCATATACAGATTTTGAAGGAATAGTTTTTGAATACAGTATATGTACCATCCTTTTCCGAGTTTCGAGAGTTTACTTAATAAATGAATTACAGCTCTTTACTGAAGTCACTTCCTGATAAACAGCCAACATGAAGAAATAAATAAATATAAGGCAGTTTGTGAATTCCAGCCTTCTTGGCTAGTCATAATCGGTGTGTTGTTATCTTGGCTTGAGGACAATAATCATAATTTCTTTCCTCCAAAATAGCTGAATTCAATCCAACCCAGAATGTCATAAGTTTATACATCTGTTATAGCGAAAATTAAGGTTAGCAAAGATGACAAATGCCACTGGATTAACTTTTTTGAGACCTTTCCTTTCCCCCATTCCCCCTTCTTGTTTCATCAAACTGTAATCACTGCCAATTTTAAAGAACTCACAGACTGAATTGTACTTTCCCAGCCACTGTTTGTCCAGTGAGCTAAACAAACACATATGTAGCCAGAAAAATCTCTCTTTTTGTATATGTGGCTTTTTATGTGTATTAAAATAATATAATAATTTTCTGCTTAAAAATTATGATTATTATATCTTTATAAATACATCTATGTATATTTATAGTAGATGACAATTTCTAAGGCATATTTAAATGATGGTATCGTGATTATGTCTCATATAAAGATTAATAATTTTTTAAGAATTTACTAGATTTGAACAAATAAAAATTGTTGATCTTTACATTGTTCAATTTTCCAAACAATATTAGTTCAATAATACAAATTAAAATCATATTTATATCATTTGTTACTGTTCAAAATGGTCAATAATCCCAATGATTCTTAAAATTATTCAATTTATTAACAGAAATTGAAGAAAAAAGGTGAGTATGTGTTGAAGTAGAGAGAAAGAGAAAAGTCATATAGATCATAAAGAATCTGAGGACCTTGAATCCTCAGCAATGAACTTGAAAGTTCAAGAAGACTAAGAGAATCTGCAGGTTAGGTGGAGGATTTTTATCAAAAACAAAGGAGCATTGATTTGAAAGAAAATGACATGATGTGACTAAAACTTTCACTAGGGATTATCCTACTAGGGTAGATAAAAGAGGACAAATGAAATAAATTTTTTTCTCAGAGGAATACAGAAGAATATTTTGCAAGATTTTGATTATGAAGAGTGAGAGGAGGAGGAGATGGGGAAGACCGAAAATTGTGCCCAAGGGCCTGGAAAGATGATGGTTGAAGTCATTCAAGAGAAGGAATAGTGAGAGAACATTTAAAGGAAAACAGATGGTCTAAGGTCAAACATGATAATAACCATAGTAGAGAAATTATTAATGCAAATTTTAAAATTATAACATGTGTATCGTGCATTTTGTGTCACCAGTGTTTTCATGTGCATGTTACCTCATTTGACTTGATAGATATGAGGAATGGCCATGTAAAAGCAAAAACAATAGCTGAAGTCAACCAGTGTAATCTGGACTTAGGAAAGATTAGAAAATAGCTAACGCCAATTATTTAATGCTACCCTATTTGGCTGACAGTATGCTAAGTTTTCCAAAACCTGTTATTTTAACCTCCACAGTAAATTTTCACACAGTCTTTACGGCTCCATTTTGCAGATGAGTAAATTGAGATTCACAGAGCTTTTGCCTAAGATCACATAATTAGGAAACAACAGAACTAGCATTCACCCCAGATGTGACTGGTTAGAAACATCTAATATATTAAAAAATCCTGGATCAATAAAAGCTGAGGGACTTTCTGAAAGAGTGACAAAAGATCAAATTTCCTGTCCACTCATTTGCCATTCAGCACTCTGCTTTTAAATTGAAAAGCAAATTAATCTTAATCTATATATTGTTATAGTTATAAAAGATTTTAACTATGTAAGATGACAGATATTAACTAGACTTATTGGGGTGATCATTTTGCAACATATGCAAATACTGAATCATTATGTTATACACCTGAAACAACTATAATGTCAAATGTACCTCAATTAAAAAAAGGAATCTATAAATCTTACGAACTAATAAGGAAAAGATAAAATTAAGTGAATACATTTATTGAGTTTGTTCTACCTATCAGGTGCTATTCCAAGCACCCTCAACATTATCTTCACAATTTCTCTAATTTTACAATTTTATTCCCTCACTTCTTCTTATATTACCTAGCGGCTCAACAGCAGAAGTAGGATATATGGTCTACATACTTCCCTTCCTACAGATGAAGAGAAGTGGGAATAATAATAGCAGCTAACATTTTGTGTACTGCTTCTATATACCAGGACTATTCTAAGCACTTTACATTCATTAAAGCAGTCGGTCCTCAAAACGGCATTATGAAGTGAGAATATTATGATCTTCATTTCATCAATGAGTGAAAGAAGGTGCAGGGTATTTAAGTAGCTTCTAGAAGTTTTCAGAGACAAAGAGATCCAGGATTTGAATGGAGGTTCCCTGCCTCTGCAGCATGTGCTACTAGTTGATACATTGCACTGATTTTGTATAAGTTAACAAAGGACACTCAGTGCCCCTACCATGGTTCCAGAAGCCTGCAGAGGTCTGGAGTAGAAAAAATGTTTACCATTTAAAAAATAAAAAATAAAAACAGGATAAGAAGCCATATTTCTGACTGCAATCCATTCCCTACCAACAAAACAAAACAAAATACATAACATAACACAGAAACAACTTACATATGTTCATGTTTATATTTTATGAATTTTTAAATACATGGGAGAAAGGAGATTTCACAAATATCAAAACAAAGAGCAGTTAAATTAAGAACATAGATAAGTCCTGTTGATATCTTCATATCTAGCATTGAAATGCCAAGAAAGACTGTGAGAATATCTAATTTTAAACATTCAAAGGGTGAATATAACTAAATATTCAGACAAACGGAAGAGGAAAAGAGGAAGATACCCTTTTGTTCCCTGATACAGTCTGAAGAATTTAGTTCTTGAAAATACAGATATCAATGAAATAAATAATCATATAAAATCATTCCAGGATTGTTTTTTCTCATTCTGAGAAAGGTTAAGAGATGTGGTTTTATGCTTAACTCTATACTTCTTCATCAACTGATGCTGTTTCTTCTTTGTGTTGTGATAATGATATAAAATTTTTGAATCACAATTTTATTTAGGCATAAATAAGAACATTAAAAAGTAATACATTTCTTATAAAAGCCATTTCTGCTAAATATAGACTGCCAGAATTGAAACATGCTAATATTGGGTTTTTATTGAAAATTACACTTAGGGTCCAAATATCGAACAAAGCAATATTGTACACATTACCCTATTCAGTTCTGTGAGTTAGACATTCTGAGAAGTTCCTTTTATGCCATTAATTCTATATACTCCATATTAAAATTTCTAACTTTTAGCAATTGCTAAACTGAATCAAATTATTCTTTCATCTTCCATCCTTTGCACATGACCACAACACAAAGCAAATTCCATGATAGGATCCTTATTCCCAAGTGTATTTAAGGAAAAATATTTTCCTATGGTTAATAATACATTTGTCAAGGGAATACTAAAACAAAATCAGTCAAGAAGCCTAATGATATTACCTATGCTTTATGTGAGAGAGGTTTGAATATCTTTATCTCCTAAAATCTACTATGGTTTCTAGATCTTACATTGTGTCAGTACCAAATTTTGAAGTAATGCCAAGAAGATCTCTCATATTCTCTGCTAGGATCCTGAAAAAAATGAAATTATTTGCCTAATTTAATTTCCAAATTAATTTATACTTTTTAATTTATAATGTATTACTCTCAGGGTTCTATTCAAAAAACCATAAATTGTGGACTAAATGAATGAATCATTAAAGTATGTCATTCAGGTATGTTTCATGCAGTTAATCATTTTATTAAAGATCTTAGGGAAAAAAGTAGGCTTTTCCTGATAAAACCAATTTATTGACTGACTTCTTATGAATTAGGACAAATGTCATATTCTCAGAGCAGTCTTCCCAACCATTCTCTATAATATATCCTTTCATCCTTCTCCATTTAGGACTCTTCATCCTATTAGTCCGTTTGGTCTGTTTTCTTTAATTATTTTCATCTTTTCACTTATTTGTTTACATATTAATAGTTTGTTTGCTTCCATTAAAATGTAGGCTCCATAAACTCAGGGATTTATTTCTGTCTTGCTGACTACCTCTCCAGTGCCTAGAGATAGATAATCAATAAATATGGCTTGAACAGATGAGTTAAATAATGAAAATATGAATGATTGGTGATGATATGGTATGTTTATTTGTTTTAGGTATGTAATGTTATTCTACTTTGCTGACATTGCTACAATTATCTACCTATTATTTTCAGTTTCACCAGCTATTAGAGGCAACTTACAACGATGTGCCAGTCAAGTAACAGGTATATAAGTGTGAAACTAAAAATTAATATGACAGATTGAATTATTCCAATGGTCAGGTTAATAATTAATTAATTTATTTATTGACTCAACAAACATTTATTGAGTACTTCATGTCAGTCAACTTGCTAGGTGCTGAGGATACAGTATGGATAAAATGAATAGAAATTATATATGTGTACCATCATGAAACTTGCAATACGTTTGTGGCAAGGCAGAATATAACTCAAAAACATAACTAAAATTGGGTAGTGTGTTATAAAAGGAGAAATATAAGTCATATTTCACCTAGCCTAGGAAAAAGGGCAGAAAGATCAATGGGATTTCCCTGGGGAAGTCACATTTAGAAGGGAGCCCTAAGGCAGCCAAATAAGCAGGGGCAGTTAGGAAGATTATTCCAAAAAGAGTGATCTAGATTTGGAAATTCAGTTAAATATGAAATTTACATTAAAAGATACATTTTCTATATACTTAAACTACATTAAAATATTTCCTCTACATGTTTATGCAGAGATACAAGTACATTATAGGGAACTAAAACAATTTATCAGTAGTATCTTCCAACTATCCTATAGAAGTAAAAAGTTTATAACTATGACTTAAAACCCTTTTGACCTAATTGTACTACGATGGTTTTATAGCCAAAGAATCATTTAATGGTATCATTTTAGAACACCCAGCACAATTTTAGATGCAGGAGTTTTCCACTTTCTTCTGAAAGGTATCTATTTTTCATTTTCATGAAGGGAGGATACTGGCACTTGAAATTCCCACAAAAGTACTGGGACTCAGAGATCCTCATTAGGATTGAGCAGTTTATCAAAGCCACACTCATTAAAGCAGAGAGTAGAACGGTAGATACCAGGAGCTGTGGGATGGGGGATCTGAGGAGATGTTCAAGGATAAAAACATGCAACCAGTGGATAAATAAGTCCCGGAGATCTAATGTATAGCACAGTGATTACAGATAACAATACTGTAGTATAAACTTCAAAGCTGGATAAGAGGCTAGATCTTAATTGTTCCCACCACAAAAAAGAAATGATAACTATGTAAAGAGAGTGTTAGTCAATGCTAAAGTGGGAATCATACTGCAATATATAAATGCATTGAATCAACTCATGTACATCTTAAATTTACGCAATGTTATATGCCAAATATGTTTCAATGAAGGTGGAGCAGTTTATCAAGAATAATCGGTTGGACGGCACTGGTTTAGGAAGACAGACACTGCCTACTTTATGTAAGTATCTTAAGTGCAAATGTCCAAAGACAATGGCTCAGGTGGTGATTTAAATAGGTTATTTCTTTCACTTTGAATCTATTCTTCTCATAACCAAATGGTTCCAAGTAATCAGTAAACTAATTCGGCTTGTGGGAAACTCTTCTTTTTGCTCCCTGACAAAGAGGAAAACCTTTTAATAAAAAATAATTAAATATTTTGGGAACAAAATTATATTTTTACTATTTCTAATTATGACTTAAAGTGAACAACATGCTCATTTAATACAAATTAACATCGATTTTAAGTAATTATTAACTCTCACTCTGAAGTATGGAGAGAAGTGAAAGTAAAACTTTCACATTTTGCTTTTTACATTTTTACATCACTTTTTTACATTAAAATGTAAAAGCATTCTTATCTAAAGAAATATAAAAACTGAAAATACATTATGATTCAGTAAATACAGGTAACATTTTTCTAACACAACAGAGTATATTTCTTTTCACTTTAAGTGTGGTCACCATTACAACACAAGAAAACACAGAATTAACTCAAATATTTCAATATCCAAGAATTTAACACAGATTTTTACTGGGAAGATATGGTTCTTTTAAAGCAGAAATGCTCCATCCCCATTCATATTGAATAAATATAATATAAAGTGCTGGCTACTTCAAAAAGTCTCACACTTTATTTAAAAAAAAACAATCTAGTTGGGCAGCTGGGGGTGGCTCATTGGGTTAAAGCCTCTGCCTTTGGCTCAGGTCATGATCTCAGGGTCCTGGGATCCAGGCCTGAATCTGGCTCCCTGCTCAGAGGGGAGCCTGCTTCCTCCTTTCTCTGCCTGCCTCTCTGCCTGCTTGTAATCTCTCTCTCTGTCAAATCAATAAATAAAAAATCTTTTAAAAAAAGAGTTGCAAAAAAACAATCTAGCTCCCTTACAGGACAACAGAAGGGAAAAAAAACATAAGGTCTAGTATAATTAGGAGATACCTTTTCCTTTTTGTCTTTTAAAGATGACATCGGAAAAAAATCTGAAAATCAGAGTTTTACTCAAAAAAAAAGTGTATATATTCCTCTAAATTGTGTAAGACAGAATGTATTTCCTCCTGAGAATCCTTTCGTTAGCTTATTTTCCTCATCCTTTATGATACACAGAAACAGAGGTTTTATGATTTCTGTTTTCTTTTTGGTTTAGAGCACTGGGGCACTTTGCAAAGATTCACAGCTGGCAAATCTTTCCCCAGCTTAATGAATATTCATCACCATTTGCAAAGATAGAATGGCAAGAAAAACTCAGTTCTTTTAATATATAACAGAGCCTGGCCCACTCCTAATGATTGCTTCCTGTTTTTGAACATTGAATTACTCTAGTAGGGAATTAATGAAAGAAAACTCCCCTGTGAAAGAGAAAACAACAACAACAACAACAAAACAACAACAACAACAACAACTACAACAAAACCCGGAGTATGAACTGGTGTGATTATAAAAATCATTCAAGAAGTTTAACCTTAAAAATGTTTACTGTTTCAATTAATATTCTGTTTGCTCTAGAATTGTGTTGTTACTCACAAATACAAATCATTGCATTAATATTAGTATGTATTCGTCTTAAATCACTTGTACGGATTCTGAACGAGACTAAAGGAATGGTTACTTTGGACTTAAGTACAAAAAATTACTACAATGATATGCTCTCTTAAATACTGAAAATAAGACATGTTTCATTGTCAACACCCTCAGATCGTAATGACATTGACGTTCTTATTTGCTTTACTGAGTAGAGTCCTTTTTCAGATAAATTCTGATTACTGGAGTGAGCTGAGAAGCTTTTTAAAAACACCCATCACATGGATATTGTATCTAATATCATTCAGGCTTTTGGTTAAAAAAGCTCAAAAAAAACCCCCTGTTGCAGTAATGTAAAATTAAGTACAATTTCATTTAAAACAAAACAAAAAAGTAAAACAACACCAAAACAAGTACTCACACTCACAAGCAATTTCTCATTTTATTTCTTTCACTTTCCTCATAAAGTCTTTTTTCTTTTATATTTGAAAATTGTTGAAAGTAAATAATCATTGCAAAATCAAATAACATACATTAATAATGGGAAACATTAAATGTGGAAACATTCCCCCATGGGTTATTGTTTCATCTAAAATGTACAAAATGTAGCATACATGAAATGAGAAAATAATATGAAAATTTAAAAGTTTACTTAAAATATGCCCAGGTTATTAAAAGGTATTACATAAAATGAAACAAGCTATGTTCAATTATTAAGAGACTAATATTTAATCAGACATCATAGTTAAAAACCAATATATTTTCATGTCCTTAATATTTCAAGCTATTAAATAATTCTTCTACATATAGTATTCTGCTCCCTGGTGATTCTTTAGCAATGTTACGAGGCTGCTAAGTTTAAAACATACACACACACACACACACACACACACACACACACACACACACACTTACACACAAGGTCTTTAGACTTTCCTGAATACTACAACAACAAACTATTTTTATTCAGACACTTTATAAGGGAGAAAGCTATTTTTAGGATGAATCACATCCTGGTCTTCAAAAACAATGGGATAAAACTGGGTACTAAATACAGGGGCAATATTTCCACTGTGAAAGGAAATGTGTGTGTGTGTGTGTGTGTGTGTGTGTGCATGCACACACGCCTGCATACATCTCTCCAAAAAAACTATCAATAACTGAATCCTCTATATATTTTGTAATTCATTTTATTCCATGAATACTGTGCTTTGAAACGATTCCAAATCATTCATTTTTTACTTGTTTTTCCAGCGTTCTTCACTTAATAACATTACACTAGTTATCGGTGGTTGTATTTTGTTTTCAAAGTTGAATTCTTATTATTGCCAAGTAATAGATTATTAGGTTTACTACTGTGTACCTATTTCTCCTCCTGAATACCACCAAGATTTCCCTTCGATTCTTAGAGAACTGTGCCCTTTACCAAAGAAAAATGGAATTCCTGTGAGTCCAGTGGTCCAGGCCAGCTTGCAAACAGATGGGAGAGTCATGCTGCTTTTGAACTTTTGCCATGCAGAGTTAGTATACACAAAAAAGCACTCTTCCATGGTCACTTGTTTGTGTTTTCTCTAAATGGAGGTGTTATTGTCCGGATGCACAGCCTAAATGAATTTTGCTTTTTAAAAAAATACAAAGAAGTCTTGCCAAATCAAAATTCTAAAAATAATGCATGTTGTAGTGAATGGGTAT
This sequence comes from Ailurus styani, assembly GCA_002007465.1. Lineage (NCBI taxonomy): Eukaryota > Metazoa > Chordata > Mammalia > Carnivora > Ailuridae > Ailurus > Ailurus styani. The sequence continues at coordinate 7,047,383 of LNAC01000004.1, read as the reverse complement.
CTGGGTTTTTTTTTTTAAGATTTTATTTATTTGACAGAGAGAGGGAGATCACACGTAAGCAGAGAGGCAGGCAGAGAGAGGGGGGGAAGCAGGCTCCCTGCTGAGCAGGGAGCCCAATGCAGGACTCGATCCCAGGACCCTGAGATCATGACCTGAGCTAAAGGCAGAGGCTCTAACCCACTGAGCCACCCAGGCACCCTGGGTATCTGTTTCTAATATCAACATGACATCTGTAATAGTTAACCATTTTTTCCTAGTAACAGAAAAAATTAAAATTTCCTATGAAAGTTGTGAATGAAAAGAAACTTAAGAAGAATATCATTTTTCTTCAGATCAATATTTAACTTTCATTGAAAATTATTTTGCAATATTAAACATACAGTTCTGAAATTAACAGAAAATATGAATTTACTGTGTGATGCTCTATAGAAAGCTTAGGCATCAAACATAAAAGATTTTCATTCCAGTGGAAATATTTTTTCTAATGATTAGATATTGGAAGTGGAAATTGTAAGAATTATTTTTAGAGATGTATATCTTTAATTTACCAACTAAATTGTAGGGCTATCATGATTAAACATTTCATGCTTAAATATACATTTAAAAATGCATTGCTATTAAAACTGAAATTCCTCTTTTGCAACAACATACAGATTTTGGTTTTGTCATTTGAAAATCTTAACTGCATGGCCATTATCCATATAACTATTAAAAGCACTGAAGACTTGGTTAAATAAAAATATTAGAAACAAATTTTGTTATATATTTTACTTTTTAGAAATCTCAGAACTTTATGTTACAACAGCCAAAAAGAAAACAAAATTTCCCTAGAGAAACTGGTGATCCTATACAATACTGTGATATGCTTTTAGAATATAGAGATGAAATAAGACAATGACCTTAGAAAATTTGTTTTTGCTAGTGGGGTGGTTAATATCTCTCAGACATATCTTTCAACCAAGATATTGGTACATAATTAGGCCTGTTCTATCAGTGAACAAAGACTCAGGTAAATCTTATCTTCAGTAATTAATTTTTTTAATCAACCAATGTTGATTTTTGATCTTTATACCAGTAAGATCTAGAAGTGCTGTTTTCCTGGGCATAATATACATTGATTAAATTTAAGACAGAACAATGTAGGGGTACCTGGATGGCTCAGTGGTTGAGCGTCTGGCTTTGGATCAGGTCATGATCCCAGAGTCCTGGGATCCAGCCCTGCATCGGGCTCCTTGCTCAGCAGAGAACCTGCTTCTCCCTCTCCCACTCCCCCTGCTTTTGTTCCTTCTCTCACTGTGTCTCTCTCTGTCAAATAAATAAATAAAATCTTAAAAAAAAAAAAAAAGGAAAATGTAAAGAAATAGAATTGTAATGAGAAAGCATGGGACATGACACAAATAATTAAGAAGGTAACTTTTGTAAGGTCAAGGGAAAAATGTGTTTATGAGGAAAAAGGAAATGATGAGAATTTCATTTGGTAGGAGAAATTTTCTCTTCAGCCTATAGGGCTTCAAAAAAAAAAAGAGAAAGGGAGAGAGGTTGGGGATGAGTTGGGAAGTGCTCATAACGTGTATTTTTTAGAGTGGCCTTCTGATTGTGCCCTTGTGCAAATGTGACTATGTGGCAGAAATTCTTGAGATTCTCTGCGTTGGCAATTTTCTGATAGACTTGTGGGGTAGACAACGTTTTTCGGCACCTACTTCCTCTAACGATAAGACCCCAATTCAGAGAATCCTTCTGCCATTGCAAGAGCAAAAGAATTGTGTTAATTTTGGCTGTAATGATCACCTCAATTACTACCACTCAGGTGCAAATTAATAGAGTCCTATTGGAGTACTAAAAAATATTTCATCTATGTTGGGGTAAGCACTAATAGTACATTCATTTAATAAAAATTGCTTGAGAGCTTATTATACTATCCTACCCCTACCTTTGAACAATTCAAATTAACATAAAACTGTTGTAGGTTCATCAAATAGGAAAAGTAGTGGGACTAAAATGGCTAGATTATAAATACATCATACTCAATTTCTAATGCCATGCTATACCTTTTGACAATAAAGAGATGTCAAAAGATTTGAGTTCCAACAAGACAAATCTGGTAGTCATGTAAGGTCTCATATTGATTCTGGGCATAACAAAGCACCTTTAATGGGGAGGGATGCTACCCAGGACTTCAGAATTCATTCCCAATATCTTTTAAAGCTATTGTACATCTTTTGTGGAGACAGTTTCTTCTCCTAATTCTGGTCTTCTGCTGCAAATGAAATGATTCTGATTCTTAGACTAGGCTCTTGGTCTCTACTTTCCCCGTTGAAAGCTTACTGGCTCTGCCTCTTGTCAATCTCACTTGCTCATCTTCACCTTGGCTGGATTTTCTGAGAGAAATCGTGGTTCTACTGTTGCCTGGTAGTTCCCTCTTTGGGTGTTCTTTCCCTCAGGCGGTGTCTAGTGACACTGCAGAGAATAGTTTCAAAGATGAAAACATGATAAGGAGGGTAAAAACAGTATTGTTTTCCTACTTCTTGTTTTATCGATTTCATTGTCTACTGTCCCTGTTAGACACCAAATTAATGTCTTGAGTCTAGATCTTTCCACTGCTGAATGCTGCACCCATGCTCAATGGTTCTTTCAGGAATACTTTTCATCTCCTCTGAGGCCATTTTGTCAAGTTCAGATTTCTGACAGGGCTGCACTTTGCTGCCCTCTTCTGACCCAGTGTCATCATGGTTTTGATTTGGCAGAAAGGAATCTGTTTTTAGACTCTCTAGAATTAACTTTTTTCAGGTTCAACTATTGCCACCTTTTATATTCCTGCCTATAATAATAATTGCTATTTCTATTATATTTATCAGGCTGAATATATATATATAATTATAGGACAAAGCACTGTAGTTGTCTACCTTTAAATTAATGGTAGCAGTAAAAATTAACCTATTTCCATGATCATTTCCACTGTGCCAAATTCCAGAAGTGATCTATAATTAAATGAGGACTCAAGATAAAATCATAAAATAGACATACACTAGTTATTATAAACACACAGAATCTTCTTATTTGGGGACCACACAAAAAAAAGAATCTTAAAATGCCATGGATATATTTGTCCAGTCACCCACTGGACAGGTATTTAAGTTTATTATATACCCACTAACTACTCTGTAGAATGGATAAATATTCATTCCCTCAATCAACAAAATGCAAAATGATGAGAGAATTATGTGAAAAAATTAGAGACGAGCATTAAGTAATTGTGTTGACAGAAGTCAGAAAAAAATCCTTCCTGAATACTTGCAGTGCATTATCAAGGAAGAATAGAAGATATAAAGACAAAAAGGATAAACACATTTTGGGCAGAGACAACAGCAAATTCGAAGACATGAAGGCATGTCGTTGAAAGAAATTATCTCTTCATGACCATGAGATAAAACTATATTTTGAAAGATATGGGAAACAAGACTGGAAAGAAAAGGCACAAATCAGATCGTGAAGGTATTTGAATTTTTGGTAAAAAAGACTTTGATTCAAACCTGTATGCAACTAAGCAATTGGCAGTCATTAAATGTTAGTGGAGAGGTGATGTGATCAAAAGAGCATCTTGGAATTTTATCTCCAACCACTGCTTGACTGACCAACTGAAGGAGAGGATGATATGGCAGTGGCAATTAGAACAGCGGTGCAAAAGTCAGAATAACTGAGACTTACGTCGAAGATACATGGAGTCTTAAATGAAGCAATGGAGAATGTAAAACCAGAATCGCATATTTTATCACAATGAAATAAAACTAGAAATAACAAAATAATGAACCGAAGATTCAGACATCTTGGAAACATTCTATATCCACCCCTTCCTATGCCATTTTCTAAATGTTGAAGACACAAAGAAAATTTCAAACATTTTAAAATCAGAGGATTTTTCTAAAATTAGTATCATTTTTCTTAGCTAATATCATGACAGTCAAGTTCTTCATATATTCCCCATTGCTTTCTGAAACTGAGATTGGAATGTTCAGGTTTCCCTAGAATCTGCTTTCATTTTATGCTCTTACTACTCTTTCTCACATCTGATGGCCATCATGGCTTTCATTAGCCCCCCACTATCATCACTATGCATGTGAATTTCCATTATTTTTTTCTGAACTAATTTCACTTCTTTCTTAATCCTTTTGTTATCCCTGCCCATGCTCTATCTCTTCTCAGTGTTGTCATACCCATGTGTTTATTCTCTAATGAGATTCTTAACATCTTTAAGCTGTGTACATAGTTTCTCTTTCTCTTTGGTTTTCTTTTGTGGTTGTCTGAGCCCTCTATCCTTTTTTTTTTTTTTTTTTGAAGATTTTATTTATTTATTTGACACAGAGAGAGAGAGAGAGATCACAAGTAGGCAGAAAGGTAGACAGAGAGAAAGAGGAGGAAGCAGGCTTCCTGATGAGCAGAGAGCTCAATGAGGGGCTCTATACCAGGACCCTGAGATCATGACCTAAGCCGAAGGCAGAGGCTTAACCCACTGAGACACCCACGCACCCCTGAGCCCTCTATCCTTAAAGTACACTCGAATACATGGTTCATATGACTTATTTTTATTTACCACTTGAATTTCCGAGCACAGGTCTTTGTCCAAAAATAGTTTTCAGAAAATGACAAAGTGAGAGAGAAAAAGTAAAAAGAGATGGAAGGAGGCAAAATTACTAATTTTAAGATAATTTTGAATAACCATTTAATATGACAGGGTTGAGAAAATAAATGTCTTTGTTGGCTGGAATTTTTGACTGTTTTGATAAGACCTCATTAGACAACTATTTTCTGGCATGTAAGAGCCCATATATTACGTGTTTGTGGCCAAGCAGAGTCAACTGAATTCAAGGTGAATTACATAAGAAGCAGAAACCTAAAACCATATGTGTCTCATGAAAAGACCATTTATAACAGATTCCATGAGAGCTTGATTTGAAAATATGATGTTTCTGTTATGATGAAATGCTATAGCACTACCTTTGATGAATGAACACAGAAGCACATTCTCACATGAGACCAAAAAAGCTCTAGGGGTCGATCAAGTCAAACAGATTCCTTATTCCTTATTCCCACGATATCTACCTCCTGCCTTCTTGAACAGCACTAGCATCAGAAGCTCATTTTGCTAAGACATGTCTCTGGATAGTCTAACTAAAGCTATTTCTTCTCTCCCTTACCTGCTTCCTCTCTCAGCTGTTACTTAAGACTATAATAGTATTTTATTGCTTTTTTTTCCTAGAAAACAATATCCAATTTCTCATCAGTTCCTAATGTGGACTTTTGAAACCAAGCCCATCTTTTAAAATAAATAAATAAATAAAAATAAAAAAATAAAACCAGGCCCATCTTTCAGATTGATAGGAATCGACTATAACAGTCTAAGTTTATTTACAAATGCTTTGCCGTTTTAAGTCACTACAATGTGATTTAAGATACCCTTGTGTTTAGAGTTCAATCCTTCTATAACTGTGGGATATGTCTTAACAGATAAAAGATGTTAAGTATCATCTGAGAAACAGTATGAAACTTTTTATTTATCTGCTCTTTTATCTGATACACCAAGTCGCAAAAGGCTGTTTGCTCAATAGATGACACATTTGCACAATTCTTCTTCAAAAGATTATTTAAACATACGTGTTAAAAATTAGCATCCTCATTTATTACACCTAGGCACTAAGTATGGAATTTTACGTTTTGTATATAAAGCAATATATGTATTCATTATAGTCTAATGCATACAAATTATAACAGGCATGGGAATGATAAAAGCCAACCTCATTTGCCATCTTTGGGGAGAGAAAAAGGAAAAAAACTCAAGGGAGTCTGAACTACAGATTATATTTTAATTCCTAAAAAATGAGACAGAGATCTAAAAATAAAGACTTAACCAAGTGGAACATGTCGTATTAAAACCACTTCTGTTTATTGAAGTCTCACTAATCCCACTGTCTTTTATACCCATTATTATAACAACCTATAAGAAGAACACCATATTCTTTCCATTTTATGGGATAAAAACTGAGGCAGGGAAGTTAAGTAAGCTTTTCAAAATTACACAGCAAATAAAGGTTGAACTGGGTTTGAACCCATGCATTTTGTCTCTTGAGGCCATGTTTTTAATCACTGCATTACATAATTTGTTTTATTTTGTCCTTTTACTTTTCTGTGTGCCTGAAGTAGTTCATATTTTTTAAACAAACAAAAAAACAGAAAAATCAAAATGTAAATGTCAGTTAAGCTGAAAAATTCCATTTTTTAACGCTTACATAGAAGCTTTGGCAACTTATATTATGGTCTGTGACTATAAAGAAGATTAGTAACAGACATCTGTAATAACAGTTATTCTCATAACATTATTCTCATAAATTAGGTACTGTTTTACAGAAGTATATCTTCAAGAGATTTGAAGAGTAAGACTGAGCATTTTCATACGAAATGTCTGAATTCTGATTAACATATTGATACAGCCATTTTTTGGACTCAGAGTGTTAGTATATTTTTCTTCCTGTGTGTCTCTTTTTATAACAATGGTTTGGGATTTTCTGTAAGGTCAGTGTAGGAGTGAGGAGTATGATATTTAGATGTTCCATATCCAGAAAGATCAGAAGATTGGCTATTCTGAAATATTTCAATGATGCCTTAACAGAGAGTTGTTCAAATAATTTTTTCCCTATAGTACATGATTGATTTAAATACTTGGAGCAAATTACACAGTCAATGGTACAATAATTTCTGCTCTCAGGTCTCCTGTTGTTTCTCTGCAAAATTTCCTTTACTCTGGTATCCCACCAATTCCAGTCACTTCAGTATATGTAAATGACCAGTCTCTGTTTTGTCTGCTCAGCATAACTGCTGTGCTCTTACTGGACTCCCCCTCTCTGTGTGTTGACAAGAAAGGGCCTCTAGGCAAAAAGCTGACTATTCTGGGACTTATCTCATTTATTTTCCTTGTGTTAGGTATTATCGCTTTGTAATATTTTTGCTGGAAATCTGAAAACAGTTACTTCACATATTTACTCCATCTTTTTAACGGTTTATGGTAGGCTGCCCCTTCAACCAGCTATTTGGTTATTTTTTAGAAGCAAAAGTTGCCATTATAGATTTGAGGTGATCAGAAAAGATTCATCCTTGATATGCACTATGTATATGTAAAAATTATTAAAATTTAGGGAATGACTAGTAGTAGATTTCACAAACACTATCTATCTCGGCATATGATATTTCTATTGGTTTTATTTTTTCCTTTCTGTTATGAATTAAGAGGCTTAACCTAAAGAAGTTAGTACAAGTAGCATTTGCTCAAGACCACCCAGACAGGACTGGAACCTAAGTATTTTAATGCTAATTTCTGTGTCCTTTCCAAAATGGTGCATTAGATAATAAAAAAGAATGGGCCTATGCTATTAAGGAACATCTTACTAGCCACTCAAATCCTTGGTAACTTAGGCCTCAGTGTATATGCTCATATTCCATCATCAGGCTTTAATTCTGACAGGCTAAGCTACAGAAGCCATCTGGAAAGAAGAAAAGAACTTTCCCCACCCATCGCTTCTTCCCACTGACTTTAATATGACCCATGAACACAGTTAACAAATACCAGCTGTCTTGACTCCATACAGGATTTAATTCCTATTTTTTTGCCTTAGCTTCTTGCAACTATTTCAGGAGGGAAATTCATCACTGAACTCATCCTTGACATCCTGATATGTGGAACTACAAAAATTAGATTTGTTTTATTTTGATCTCTGCAGTGCCACTTGTATTCTTTTAACTTGCAAAGGGTTGGAAATCCAGCAATAATAATAATAATAATAATAATAAACATTTCAGATATTTTATTAAAAATACACTATAGTAGAGATGAAGAAATAGGTGAAGGGGAATAAGAGGTATAAACTTCCAGTTATAAACTAAATAACTCACGGAAACATTGGGAATATAGCCAATAATACTGTAAAAACATTATATGGTGAAAAGAATATATATATATATATATGCACACATATAATAGTTGTAAGAGAAGTCATATAATAGGATCACTGAATAATGACAATTTGTGTTTTCTCTGTGAGTTTTATATAGTAGATTAGGAAAAGAAATTTTTGTCCCCTTGGTGTATATTCTTAATATTTTTCAAACTCTTTATGACAGCTTCTTTGTCTATAAAATGAGTGGGTTGGGTCTTTTTTTTTTTTTAAAGATTTTATTTATTTATTTGACACAGAGAGAGAGATTACAAGTAGGCAGAGAGGCAGGCAGAGAGACAGGGAGAGGAGGAAGCAGGCTCCCCGCTGAGCAGAGAGCCTGATGCAGGCCTCGATCCCAGGACGCTGAGATCATGACCTGAGCCGAAAGCAGAGGCTTTAACCCACTGAGCCACCCAGGCGCCCGGGTCTTTTTTTTTTTTTTTAAGATTTTATTTATTTATTTGACACAGATTGAGATTACAAGTAGGCAGAGAGGCAGGCAGAGAGAGGAGGAAGCAGGCTCCCCGCTGAGCAAGAAGCCAGATGTGGGCCTCGATCCCAGGACCCTGAGATCATGACTTGAGCCTAAGGCAGAGGCTTTAACCCACTGAGCCACCAGAGTGGCTTTGATCCTTGAAGTCTTTCTGGTTCTTCATAATTTATAATTCCATAGAGAGAAATATTTCTATTGAAGGCAGTGTATAGGCATCAAAGCACCTCTCACCTGCCCTTTGATCTTTCCTCAGTGAACACATACGGAGTCTGGGATTCACTTAAGAAAATCTGAAATGAAATCTCTTCTTCTCAGTTAGGTACCCTTTCACCCTTGGGAAAGTTATTAAATATATATGAGAAAACTAGAGGGAGATTATTAGTTACCTTATTGGGAAGATGAAAATACCTACTTCAAAATATGCTTTAAAGACAAAGTAAACATGTGAGAGAATGGTTTGCAAACAGTGAAGTATTATACAAGTCTGAAGAAGTCAATATGATAATAATTAAGTTCAAAAAGAGAGAGAAATAAAAAAATATTTCTTCAGCTGGAATACCCATAGTCATGTCTTAGCAAAATTAGCTTCTTTTATTAGTGCTGCTCGAAAGTGCAGGAGATACAATCATGGATCTAAGAAAAGTATTTCGTAACAAGACAGGATTGATTTGTCTAGTATAGAGATCATATTTAGAACAGCATCTACAATTTGATCGATTTTATGATAACTGTCATTTTTCCAAGACTTGCCCACCTTTTGCATGTATTTATTTTGCAGGTAATTATTTTTCATGCTAATAATTGAGTAAACTTGAAATGCCATTATATTCATATATGAATCTTTCAAGTTTTCAATGATGGCATTGATTTCTACGATTCTATCACAGAGTATTGTTTTGGTTTATTCAGGGAGGGAAGTTCATTTCAAAGCTTTTTACATGATCTTTCTTTTCATAATAGCTCTTGTTCCACAGATCAGGAAGCCGTGTGGGTGTTTCGCCAGTTGCTAAATATGTGTCTTCCAACAACTCATTACAGAAAGGGAAAACAGTTGTAAGTTGTATCCACAGACTCACTGGATCCTTTGAGAAGGACTTTGTTCAAATCAACATTTATTACTTGTCATCAGTAACTCCCAACTCTTCTGATCAGTGGACTATAATGATGCTTCAGATCTCCAGTGATTAAAGCCAATTCAAAGCTATTGTTTTAACAATCTCATAAAAAGATCTGATTATTTCCATTTTTCCAATACATAGTCATTCCAAAAAATGGTTGTTGGTTCCTTTGGAAAAAGGATGAAGGAAAATTAACAGTACATAGTTGTGGTGATTTCTCACATCCTTTTTCAAGGTGACAGGCCTCTCCTTCGTTCAAGAGGTTTTAGGTCTTTGGCAAATGTAAAAAATGTGGCTAAATTCTTGAAACTCTATGCCTATTTAAATGATGTACATCAGGTCTAGAGTTGGTTGTGCTTTATGTTTTTTTTGAAAATACAGATCAACAGTATTTTAGGAGGCTGCCCATCTACTTCCGTCACAAAACCTGAACAGTTAGCGCTAAAGAAAAAATCATTTTGACATTCTGATTGCCACCCAAGCCCTTCTGTCCTTTACAGCAACTATGCCCACCTGACTATTGTCCATTAAGCACCATGACTTAATCTTTGCCATTGCCAGCATTTCCATTAAAATCAGGAAATAAATTTTTTTGACTCAATCTTCCATCATCCTCCTCAAATTTCAAAAAGCAAACAATGCAAAGATTTTGAGATTTTTAAATACATTGCTAAATGGAATGTCCTGTAGGCCAGATGGTGAACGGGAGGAAAAGTCACACATGATAAATTCACTTTAATATTCTTATAGCCATAAACTTTTGGGTACTCTCTTTTATGTGATTTCAAAGAGGTATATAGAAGGAATACTCTGGGAACTAAACTTCACTGAATATGAGTTAAAGTTTCAGTCAATCAACTGAGCAAAGTGTTAGATCCACTCCTAGTTGCTGCTCAAAATAACATTGATCCAAGAATCTCTGGTAAGTACACTAATATTGGTAAATTTGACTTACATGTTATGTTTTACTCTCTTTGGTCTAATAGCCTTAGAAAAACCCCCATTGCAGAAATCAGTGCCATGATACTGTCTATAAGCTACCTCTTCCTGGGTTACACTTAAATAAAAACTGGCAACACTAATAATTCAACTCACTTTGTAATTTTTCATCCACAGGATCAAATTTTGGGTCTTATTTTTATCTGCAGAAGCCTTGCAGCTGTTAGAGAAAATAATTAATTTTAGGGAAATACTAGAAGTACTCTGGTTGTCTGACAATGACTTGAGCTGATTAAAATATTCAGTTTGACATTTTGTTTCTATAATCTCTCCAGTTAAGTCAAAGACAGCTGTGCTAACCCACCGTTTAGTCATCATTTACTCAATTATGATCAAGTGCAGCAGACCTTTGGTTTCCCAAAATTTTGACTTCATACAAGACAACTGCAGAAAGTGACTTGAATGACTATTTTTCCACTGCATCATTTTGACTACCAGCCTCCAATTTTCCACTAGCACTGAGGTCTTCAGTGCATTTCAATCCAATTAGATCAAATCACAAATAAATCCTAGATGCTTATTTTTGTGGATATGTTTCCTGATTCCATTCCTGATATCAAGAAACCCATCAGTCAGTTTTCAGTCAGGGGAAAAATAATTCTGGAAATCCAGTTGATGGTCATTATTTAGGCCATGAAATTTGTTATAAAGCTTTTGATAGTGCTGAAAGACCAAGTGGCATAAATGGTACTGGAAAAGGAAAGGGAGGAAAAATCAAGAAGCCATTATCAAGTCTGAGGCTACATTGCTGGAGAGCTGTTATTTTTCTTTGTTTCTCCTGGAAGAACATAAGAGCTTTCCATCTTATAAACAAATGAAAGGAAATGGCTCTTCTTGCCTCCTTCCAATCTTTCATCAGTGCCACCTACTAGTGTAACATAACAGGAAGGTTGAGAGTGTTAAATTAGTTTTCAGTCTTCTAGCCCACATGAAAAAGTACAAATGAAAGGTGACAAGAGATGCTATTCAGTACACAGAGTAATTTTTAGATCCTTAGCCCGAATTCCATCAAAATCTCCATTCTATCATAATCATTATTTCTAGATAGTCTCACTAATGTCATAATCAGAGACTACTATCTGGGTCCCACCTCTACCTATGTATATTTAAGGCTCAATGGTGTTTAGTACCCGTGAGCTATAACTAGTACTCTCAGGTGTAAATGCAGCTAATATTTGTGGTAAAAGAGATGAAACCTAGCTGCCTAGGAAGTCTGATAATAATGGAATGTCCATTTCTTCAGAACTTTGGAACTCTCTGTAGAGCTGTTAAGACCTTGCTGGGGAAAGGAAGACTCACCTTAAAATATACCTATCTTCTGTACATATACGTACTCTCAACAATGGCTGCTGTCCAGAAGCCTGAGGAAGTAATATACAGCAGAAGTCTAGAGAGTGAGGTTTGGACCAACATCTCAATAGTGATGTGAACTGATAACAGACAGAAGATTGGATGCTCCAAAATTGGTTTGCTACAGATGGTTTCTTTCTTGTTGTTGTTTTCTATATTTAGACATGATTGAGAAAATGGTATTTTTCTTTGTTGGGAAATGAGGCCCTGTAACTAAAGAAAGAAAAAGTAGATGATGGAAAAAGATAGTTATAATGAAAAATTAATCAAGACACAGGAGATTACACTCTGACAAAGAGAAAGATCTCGAGAGGAGGCAATGATTCTTTTCAGTAGACTTTCCTTTGAATCCCTAGGTTTGGGATATCCTCATGGAAGTTGCATGAAACTGAAACAGTCTTTGCTTCCATAACAAGATAATCAGCTTTTTGAATGGAGTTTTCTCCCAATATCACTTAAACCCAAACATTATAACTTTTTGACAATTGGCATGAACTGACTGGTATCCCAAAAAGGAAGAAACCAAGAAGCTTTTCATTTTTGTTTTGTTTTGTTTTTGTCTTACATGTATCCTGTTCTTTCCAAATAGCTCTGAGCGTTAGCTGTGGCCTATGACTGATTAAAACAAGAAGGGATCCAAATTTAACAGTCACGGGGTTCGGGTATTTTCTTCTTTATTGATATAATGGAAATAAAGCTTAGATAATACATTTCTATATTATCTCTGGTGATTTTTAAATTTATTGAGTGTGGGGCTATTTTTATTGAACCTGGTTATTCTTGAAATTTTGAAAAAGTGAAACATTTAAGAAATGGGATTGAATAAATCAAATTTGGATCTGCTGACATGGCTATACCTATTCCAGTGAACATGGGCACGCTACAAATGCTTATGCAAGGGATTTGGACCACCCAGACATCTGAGTGAAAATCCTTCTGAGATGAACAAAATATGACAATAAGAAAGAGGGGTGCAATGGACTTTAGTTACTTTGGAATTTTATCCAGAGAAGTTTCATTTTGCGAACTTACTGTCTCTGTGTGATATCTGGGAATTTTTCCATCTTTTCTATTAAGGCTAGAGTGGTAAAAAAAAAAAAAAAGAGGTGATTATAGGCTTTCTGGTTGGGACGTATAATGATTCACTTCTGCAAGTGTTTAGAAATGGGGTTTATTGGCACTGGCTTAGCTAAAAATGAAGTGATAATTTGTTTCCCATTCACTCTTACTCGTTGGGCCTCCCTCATTCAGAAAATGTTATCAGGAGAGAGATGACTGGCAAGGCAGGATTCCAGCATGTCAGGAATCTAGTCAAATACTCTAAAATTCCACCAAACCGCACACTTCTATCAAGTAGTGATGGACGCTGCTAAGAATTCAGAGGATGAAAAATAAAGTAAAGCATGTTAAAGCTTCAGGAATAGGTGTCAATAAAATAGTGGTAGTAAAAGCCAAATTTAAGAGGGAAACAAGTTAATGCAGACTATTAGGTGACTTAGTTAAAAATAAAAGTGTCATTAAACTAAGTTTAGGCTTTAGTTCAATGAAAATGCAGAATGCAAATTATAATTAGTTAAGGATAAATGAATGGTATTTTTTTAAAGCACAGAAAGAACAATGTTTTTATAGGATGAAAACCCTCAAAAATGCTTTTAATCTTAGCTAGAGAGTAAGAAGTTGAAGATGCTGATACAAAGGTAACTGGTCTAATGAATTCAGAAGAAAGGGGGATTAGAGAAGTTAAAACATTAATGAAAATCAAAAGATTAGCAATTTTTCTTTAAATCAGATGAAGAGAAAAATAAAAAAGACACAGGGGAATGCTTAAGGAGAAAATAGGCAGTTCTTTAACAGGGAATTAAATACTTGGTGCATAAGAGAGTTTTAACTTATAGATGTGTTGATAAGACCAAGACTTACAAATCAAATTTATTTTGTAAATATTGTCATATTTATTTTGTCCTTATTAGAGGAAATGTTGGAATGGAAAAGGCTTGGATCATCTCTACTGGTCTAATAGGTTGGTCTAATAGGTTCTGAGAAGCAAAGCATTAATTCATACTTATTATTATAATTTCTGCTTGGACACTATACCTACCACAGGAAAGGTTAACAAAGGCAAAAGATATTCTGAGCCAAGGTTTTCATATTATCCTTCAGAATAAATAAATTGCAGTGTCCTTTTTTGTAATAGGAACAAATTGATTAAAGATGGTAATAAAGTCAAATTGAGCTCATCTTATAAACAAATGACATGGCATTGTTCTCAACAGTCATGTTTTTCAAATTTTCTATGCTTTGAAACAGCTTTGTGTGACGTTTATTTTCTCCACACATCATGTATAAGTAACATGATTTTGTGATTTACAAAAAGCTAATTTATTTCAAACAAAAGATGCATTTGCAATAATTCAGAGTCTTATGGAATAAGAATTCATTTCTGTATAGTATTTAATTACAATAGGTTCTCACAACTCAAACTTAGTTGCATTACTGTGAGGTGGGCACCATTATGTTTACAGATAAAGAAACTAAAACTCAAGGGGCGCCTGGATGGCTCACTAGGTTAAAGCCTCTGCCTTTGGCTCAGGTCATGATCTGAGGGTCCTGGGATGGAGCCCCACATCGGACTCTGCTCAGCAGGGAGCCTGCTTCCTCCTCTCTCTCTGCCTGCCTCCCTGCCTCCCGGTGATCTCTCTCTCTCTCTGTCAAATAAATGAATAAAATCTTTTTAAAAAAATTAAAAAGAAAAAGAAACTAAAACTCAAAAATTAATTGAAACTGGTTTTATGATTCCAAACTTGGTATTAATTTCACCCCAGAATATGTTTGTAACCACATAGTAAAAAAAAAAAAATTTGTTGACCCTCTACTCTAATTTCAATCTCTGATCCAATCTCCATGGTCATAATAAAACTTCACAGGGATACCTCTTCTAACTGAGCACATTTAAAAAATATGGGTGCTCTTTCTGAAGTCAGAACAATTATCTAAGATTTGAGGGATAAGTCCAACTAGCCTCTTGGTTTGATTAAAATCTTATAATGTCCTGCCTCACATCATTTTAAATTTTAATCATTTACTTGATTTTAAGTCATAAATTAAAATGCTATCTAATTCACACATGCTAACTTTAAAACCTAACAATTTTTTTGAGGATAGAAAACTATCCCTTATTTTTGGTAAATTTCACACATAATTGTCATGGTTTTATCTTGTAAGGAAAAAAATTCTTTGTACCCAGCAATAATTTTTAGGGGGAATGTATTATTTTAATTTTGGATGAAGAATAAGTATATAAACACTTCTTTTATTATAGGCTTGTGAAGAAAACAAAGGAATTACTCATAAAATATTAGAAAATGTCACCAGTATGGTACAATTTCAAGTACTACCAATGACTCATTGAGAAAATGAGGTTTTTTTTTCTGTCCTTTTCCCTGAATTTCTCAAGAACAGCAATTGATATTATTTGCATTCATTAGCCAAAACCCTCCACTTAACTAGGAGCTGATGATGGAGACATTTATTCTTCTCAAGTACTTTGCAGTACTGTTTCATAGCTACAAATATGAAAGACTACATTACCATTATCACTCACATTGTACGTGTAAGGTCAGCAATACTTTATGTATGAAAGACAGTAACTCCTAGATTGAAAGCTATTCCCAGGGGCGGCCTTTAAAACCTAAAATCACAAGATATACCCCACTCTGAAAGAGATTTTTTTTTAAAGATTTTATTTATCTATTTGAGAGACAGCGCAAGAGAGAAAGAGAAGAGCACAGCAGGGGGAAGGGCCAAGGGAAAGGGAGAAGCAGACTCCCCGCTGAGCGGAGCACCTAATGCAGGCCCGTGTCCCAGGAAACTGGGATCATGACCTGAGCCAAAGGCAGACCCTTAACTGACTGAGCCACCCCTGGAACAGATTTTTACGTTATATTTTTCTCTAAGAACACTTGCAATACACATTTTTCTAATTGCTTCAAGCTTAGGTGATAATAATGTTTTTTCCTAAAGAAAAAATTAAGACTCCTGCAAGGTAACAATTTCAACAAGGCAGGAACCTTCTCAGTCTAATAAAGGGAAAACATTACCACTAAAACTAAGAAAAAGGGGGAGAGTTTGCTAAACATTTTTTCCCTTTCACAAGAAAACTGCAGTTCATTGTTAGTTATTAATCTTTTATCACTCACGTTAGACTCAAAATACTAAATTTTATTTTTTTTAAAGATTTTATTTATTTGACGGAAAGAGAGAGAGGGAACACAAGCAGGGGAAGTGGGAGAGGGAGAACCAGGCTTCCCAATGAACAAGGAGCCTGATGCGGGGTTCGATCCCAAGACCCTGGGATGATGACCGAGCCAAAGGCAGACGTTTAATGACTGAGCCACGCAGGTGCCCCTAAATTTTCTGATTTTTAAAGTTGTACAGTCTTCTCTCTAGAATAATAAAAATGTTATGTACTCTAATCTTCTGGAGTACCACGTCTTCCTAAAATGTGCATCTCTAAGTGGATATCTTTTGGGCCACACCTAATGACCTGAAGCTATAAATTGGTGCATTATCCTCAATGACTCTGACAATGGTTTCGGAAAAACACTTCATTTGTCATGTTTTGTTGTATAATAGAGCTTCATCTTTTCACAGTTATATAAACTTGTATGTCCTTAGGAGGCAGAATGTTAGCTTTTTTAAAGAAATTAGCAGTTTACCTTCCATAATATGGTCTTTTCCCTTAGTCTCAGCATGACTTTTCATGTTTAAGGATTAAACTAGGATTCAAACATGGATTTCTACCACTAGTCACCACCTTTTCTTTGCAAATCTGAAATCCAGTGTTTTGCTCCTCACATAAACAAAAGATATTAATGATATACCTGAGCTATTTTCCATTTGAATGGACTATTACGTGGGAAAATGAAACAAATTCTCAAGTGCATTTTTTCCAACTTTTTAGCTACTAAACTACTTTCTACTGTAGGAATATATTTTACATTATGATACAGGGTATATCCCTATCCATCTGAAACAAAAAAAAATTTTAAGATTCTATTTATTTTAGGAAGCCTAGGTGGCTCAGATGACTGAACATCCAACTCTTAGTTTTCGTTCAGGTCATGCTCTTGGGGTGGTGAGATAGAACCCCTCCTCAGGCTCCTTGCTCAGTGTGGAGTTGGCTTGGAATTCTTTCCCTTTTCCTCTCCCTCCTCAAATAAATCTCTCTTTATGTGAGAAAGAGAGAGAGTGTGTGTGACAAGTCCCAACAAGCAGTGGTGGGGGTAGATAGTGAGGGAGAGAATCTCAAGCAGACTCCGCCCTGAGTTTGGAGCCCCACTCCGGGTTTGATTTCACAACCCCCACGACCATGACCTAAGCCAAACCAAGAGTTGGACACTTAACTGACTGAGCCACCCAGGCGCCCCTGGAACAAAATATTTTAATACAATTTCTAACTTTTTCATGTGAGATTCACTCTAATGGTTTCCACTCCTTAAAAAAAAAATGAAAAGAACATTTGAACACTAAAGTAATTTCAGAATCCACTAAAGACATTTCTTTCCGACCTCTATTCTTCCTGATGTTCATATCATAATGTGACTAACAATGTTGAATTTAAACATTTCAAATATCATTTTCTTTTGCAAAGTTTCTAAACTTTGTATATTATTCCTGTTTCTATTGCCATCTCAAACCTAATTTAGAGGTACAAATATAGGAGATTATTTTGTTCATGAAAATTTTCTCTCTTCATGGAGGTTGCTATGAGGTACTGTTTACTGTGACTGGTAATTTTTCCTGGAAAGACAGAAGAAACACAGTACTCTATTTCATAAAACTTCTACAGAATACAGCAATAGATTCTTATAGATGAGATGCATGGATGCTTCGTTTTCTGGAGATGCAATGTGAGTGAGGAAGGTATAGGTGCATTATCCCATTCATGGCTTAACTATACTCCTGCATTCCTGTTTTGTTGCATTATTTGCAAAAGAAAGGGAAACTATTCCTTGGGGAAAAAAATTTTTTAAGGTAACAAAATAAATTCAACAATTACCAAACTTAGGAGCTTTTAGGTAGCTCAGTCAGGTAAGCATCTGACTCTTGATTTCAGCTCAGGTCATGACCTCAGGTTTGTGAGATCCAGCTCTTGGGCTACATGCTGGGTGTAGCACCTGGCTAAGATTCTCTCTCCTCCTTTCCCTCTGTCCCTACCCACCCCTAATAAAAATTACCAAACTCAGTATGTATCATCTGTATTAAATATATATGAAATAATTATTAAAACCTTGTATGATGCGAACAATTGAACACAAATGATTATTATGATTTTAAACACTGTTGGTCTTAGAAATGAATAATCACAAAATTCATAGAAGTAGAAATAACTATATTGTTTAAAGCATTCAAGGGGATATGATTACCTGAATAATATGACTTATTACATGATACTGTTTGGCCAATAAAATACATATATTAAAGAGTTCTGTGGGAAGTATGATTTAAAAATTCATGAGACATTTTCATTAAAAAATTACCCTAATTCATCTGAGTATTCTTGTAGGCTTTAGAGAAGAAAACCACAAACAGAAACAATAATACATAAAAGGAAAACAGGGTATTTCTGAGATATGGTGCCATTTTTTATACAGTAAGAGTTGATAGGAAATGCTGTCTTTACCCATCTTTTTCTTTTACCTGACTATTTTCACCTATATTAACTATTTTAATTCTGATATTATTTGTACCAAAAATGTTGCTGACAGGGAAATGTTCCTTACACAAATTTAAGGGCATAATAAAAAAGGATTCTTTCATGAGGACTTCTACAAACTTGAGATTGGAAAATTTGACAACTTAAGTAAGAAAAATCATAATAGGAGGCCAATAATAATAGTTAAATTTTTAAGTTAGAATTTGCTTATATATTTAAAAAGCTTTTTTTTTACTATTTCTTTTTCATATCTTGAACATACTGATCGCACTGCAGATTCATCATTAAAAACAAATAAAAATATCTATATGAACAAGCTTCACCATAAAATTTAGCAGAAGCTCAGAGCAGAATGGATGAGTGCCATTTCCTAGGTGGGAAACTAAAGATAGTAATAAACTTTTTCTAGGTTCTTTCTGCCCTTACCTGCTGGTTGAAGAAGCAAAGAGAGTGACCTTGCAAACCACATATCAAAACACGAACCTGTGACACTCTTCTTCCAAAGAATTCTCTTTCTAAGAATGTTTCTTTAGAAATAAGAAGAGAGATGTGCTATATATACATATATACACATATATATATATATATGCAGTATTTGTTACTGCATTATTCATAAGAAATAAAAATTGTAACAGCTTAGTTATATCAGCTCAGAAATCTTTTAGATTTTTCACTCTAAAAGAAGTGGTAGTAGGGCGCCTGGGTGGCTCAGTGGGTTAAAGCCTCTGCTTTCGGCTCAGGTCATGATCTCAGGGTCCTGGGATTGAGGCCCGCATCAGGCTCTCTGCTCGGCAGGGAGCCTGCTTCCCCTTCTCTCTCTGCCTGCCTCTCTGCCTACTTGTGATCTCTCTCTCTCTGTGTCAAATAAAAAAAAAAAAAAAAAAAAAAAAAAGAAGTGGTAGTAACCTGTTTCCTAGATAAGTAACCATTGTTCAGTAAAACAGGCAGTTTCTTGATTATGAACTAAATATGTAATTAGCATTTTCAGATGACACTTGGAAATCTGAGATTGTTTTACTTTAGTTGAGTTCTTTCCAAAACTCAAAATCAAATCTCATTCATTTCTAAAAATTCTGTCTAGAAACTTGCCAAATTAAATCAGAACTGTTTGTTCATTCATTTATTCAACAAATATTTGTTGAAAATTTATTGCCTCATGGGTAACGTGCTGAATATTGAGGATAAATAAGTAAATCAGAGTACCATTCTTTAGAGAAACTAGACTCTTGTGAGGAATTATAACAGAAGTGATGAGAAAGCTAGGCTTTTTTTTTTTAATTGCTTTCTACAGGAACATTTTTTGACTTTGGAATATAGTCACTCAGAATTACAAATACTTTCAAAGAGCATACACATTATTAAAGAAATGTCTTATTTTTTTCTACAGAAAAGCTGGTACTATGTCTGCTGAGATATGCTGTGCTAAAATCTTTGCCTGCTCTTAATAACAAAACATCCACACTGCTCTAAGAAGACTTCGTATTCAAAATAAAATACCTGAATATTCTTTAACAGTAAAAACTGAACCAGTTAACATTCTTCATAATTTCTGACATTGACCTTTTCACACAGTATTTCGGCATGCTACCTTTTATTTTATAATGTTTATACTATTATGAAATCTGTCTATTGGCAGGCTTATTTTATGTTTCATTTTACATGTCATAAAATAAGTCTTGCCTATTTCACACAAAGAATATTTCTGTCTCATGCTGAAATTCAACTGCCGTGTTCTCTCAACCTTTACTAGGGAATTGTGTGTCCAACCCCCCCGCTTAACTTCTTAAACTTATAGTGTAACTTGAACCATTGATTTACCAAGGCATATATTTAAAATCAGGAAAAAACAGGTCTATTAAATTCTTGCCAATGTTATCAGAAATGTCATCACTGAAACTGCAGGAAAGAAAGGTCTACTGGTATAACCCCTACTCACAATTTCCACTCACACCCTCTCTCTAGAAACACTTTTTCTCCCCTCTCCACCAACACATACCCTTCCCCACACTTAGCGAGAGAGAGACAGAGAAAGAGAGGGAGAGAGAGAATGCTTTCAGTTGAAAGAAGTATGATGTAGCTAGCTACTAAGGAACCAGGACCGCGCCCCGCGCTATCATAAGGAAACAAATGTAAGAAAAGATAAGAAAATTCAATGAGAAAGCAATAAAAAGAACCACAGAAAATACTCCAAGCAACTGAACAGCACAAGAAAAAACACACACTTAATAGGAGGAAGCAGGCCCAGCTCTTGCAAGATGATTAATGACAATTAGAAGCCACCTAGGTTTTTGAACTTGGAAATGATGCTTCATAGAGTAAAACTTAAAACAGAAGTATCTGTTATGAACAAGTCTCCTCCCTCTCAAAATTTTTCCCTGTAGTATCTACAATGCTAATTTCATAATAAATATTGCCTCAAATCTGTACCTCATTAGAAAGTGCTGCCCACAACCCTCGCCTTAAGTGAACCCCAGAGCATGTAGTTTTCCTTATAACTTGCTTCTTACCACCAGCAAGGGAGGATAGTCAGACTCTCACATTCCACAAACACAGGGCTGGGGAAATTGCCTCAGCTACGAACACCTGCTCTCCAACATCCATTCAGCCTGTCTGTCCCATCACTGAGTGGCCCTCGTTGCTGTACTCCTCCATCTACTCAAACACTATCTCCTCCTATGGCCTCAGGCATCTTGCTCTATATACTTAAGGGACTTACCTCTCCTTTGCTAATGACTTACTTTTTCTCTGACTTTCACAAAGATCTATGCACTAACAATTTTATATCTTTATCAGTCCAGAAATCTTTTCAGATTCTCTTCTTTTTCACTATTTTTCCTCTTTTTTTTGGTTCCTGTGGACTGTCTCTATTTCCTTCACATAAAGTCCATCACCTATTTTCCATTAAAAAAAATTTTTTAAAGGTCTCTTGGTTTTATGATTTCCTATAATTTTTCTGCCTGTTTCCTTCCCCTATAGTTAAACTTCTTGAGTTTTCTATATTGTATTTCCTTTTTCCTACTCATTTCAGTCTGACTTCTTCACTTATCAAAAAAATTACTTACACTCTAATTGCCAGTGACCACCTGGATTCAAAATGCAATGAATGTATTTAATCTCTTCTGTCCTTTCACTTCTCCATGTTATCTCCATGACATCACTGTCACTGAACAGCAGCACATGGAACCCACCAGCCCTTGATTCCCAACAACTGGTCTCTGTTATGTCTTCCTGTTTTGTTGGTAGATATATCTCTTTTGTTTTTCCCAGCACTCCTTAAAGACTCCTGTCTTCCTCTCCTATTCTTAGTCCTCTCTGCTAACTACTTACTTTCTTCCTGGCTTTGACAAAGACCTATGTACTAACAATTTTATATCTTTCTCAGCACTTCAGAAATCTCAGAAATTTAGATCCATATTTCCAACTTCCTACCAGACTTTAAGACTTGGAAGTCAACAGATACTTAAATTTAGCACGGCCAACACTGACCTGGTTATCTCCATGCCTGCTTCTCTTTCTATTATCACCAGTTTAGGTAATTTTATCATCTAATCACCTATGACCATCAGTACTCTCTTTACTAAATCCTTCCTTCAATGATTAATTAATACTATTATTATTATTTATAAAGATTTTATTTATTTGAGAGAGAGGGAGAAAGCACAAGCAGGGGGATGGGCAGAGGGAGAGGGAGAAGCAGGTTCCCCATTGAGCAAGGAGCCTGACTCAGGGCTCATTCCCAGGACCCCAAGCCTAAGGCAGATACTTAACTGAGCCACCCAGGTGTCCCCCAATGATTTATTATTAAGCTGAGTAGACTCTATCTCCTAATTATCTCTCAAACTGGACACTTCCTCTTCTTCATTGTACTAGCCTCATTATTTCTCATTTGTATTATACCTCTACTACCAGCCCAACTGATTTTATCTGTCAATTTACTGTTAATGCTTTAAAAAAACACTTGATGTTGAATGTGAAATGACATGGGCTTTTGTGTAACATCCTCCCTGGAGTCCTTACTAATTATGAACCTTCAATTCATACTTTTGAGGTCCCTTCTTGTTATATCTTTGATAGGAAAAGTATCTTCCTTTCAAGATTGAATTGTCATGCTTATAAAAGCTTACTCTTTGGTAAGCACTTAGTGTTGTTTGCTACTATCGTTATGATTCACCTTAGTTTAAACCCATTCAAAGACTTCCCATTACCATAAGGATAAAATTGGAACCCTTAAAAATGTTTCTCAGTCTCTATAATCTATGAACTTCTCTAGTCTCATCTTCTTATACTCTATGATAGAAGCCCAAATTTCAGTCAGGTACTTTTTCTTCTCCTTTTTCTTGCATGGTTAATTAACTACTTGAAGGTCTATTAAAATTCACCTCAAAAATTACCCATTCTAAGAGGGCTGATAGGAAGAGTGTACAAGGAAAGACTGCAATGGATCAGAATTTCACAGAATATCGAAAAGTTCTATATCTTCATTGGGGCGGAGGTTACAGAGCTATATATGTTTGTCAGAAGTCATCAACCTGTAGAGTTCATGCATCCACTTTATTGCATATAAATTATACCTCACTAACATGACTAAAAATGATTTCATATGGAAACACTCAGTAACTCTCCTCTCCCCAGGCTGAGATATGTGACCATATGTGAACTTCCACAGCAAATATATATACCCTTCTCATAGCACTTATTCTAATGTCTTACCCAGCACTAAACATACTATGAAACCCTATGAAACTCTAGGACACTCATTTTTATATCTGTATCTCCAACATCTAGTATAAGGGCCCCAAACACAGTAGGACTTCAAGGAATATTTATGGAATCAGAGAATGAATTAATTACACATTGAGATTATAATTATAATTTCAGATTGGAATTTTATAATGTTGAATTATATGATTAAACATTTATAATTTTAATGAAGGGTTAGGAGCACATGTAATATTATGTGATGTCTAATTTATACAGTTGAAGGTTAGGAGACCACACCCAATTTCTAATAATAGCCATATAAATTTATCATAAGATTAACAATTTTATATCAATGCGTTGGTATCAAATCTTAAAGTCAGAGTGCATATTGCCTACAGAACTTTTTCTCATTTTGCGGGAAACAAAGATCAGTTAAGAACAGTCATCCATTTGTTACAAAGAATCTCTGTGAAGCACTGAGTATGAAGAATATCTAAAATGGAAAATTATGATGAGAAAATGGGAACGCTATTGTCAACAGCACTGCCACTTCCAAATATACCAACAACAGCGTGGACTAGAAGGAACCATTATCCCCATCAGACAGAGGTACTTATGAGGGTCATTGCTAATATATTCTAGGATACAAAATACCAAGGAGAGTAACCCTATAAAAAAATACAGGTTAACCAGCAGGCAAGGCTCCTGGAGACTATACATGGGATGAGGGGATCATCCTATAAAATGCAGAATAGAAGGCCAAATGACATGGCTTTTAGGGAACCTATCAGCAGTCAGTATCGTTGATAATTTACTTTGATAACCCACTCACATAAAGTATTCTTATTCTTGGACCAGGAAGAAATACAAAGTCTAATATATTCTACTCTAAACTAATAGTATATGTATATCACTTATGAATTAAACTGCCAAATAAGAAAACACAAATGAAAAATGATACATAATACTGGAGCACAGTTCTTTTGTGTTAGACAAAACATAATCTTATCTTTGATGTACCAATAACTGTTCCTTCCAACCTAGAGTTTCTTCTAAAGGAAAATGCTTTAACTCTCCCTCTGATGAACTGTTAACCCATATTTAGACTTACATGACCTAACCCCTGCCACAAACTGGACCAAAACTATATATATGATCCAAGGGCAGCCAATCCTCAAACTGAACAGTCATTTGTTATGTTTGGAATGAAAGGTGGGATTGGCCAACATGATGACTGCCAGACGTGGGACCTGAGGGTGTCAAGCAAGGGTGTTAAGGGCATTGATAAATGTAGAAACTGAATAGTCTTAAGAAAGAGAATACAGAGTGTAGAGCAAGTTGTAGAGGGCTTGATACACTGAAGCTATGAGGTTATCAAAATTATAAGTAAGCAAAACTAATGAGATAGAGAAAAGATACAGAGAAGAGGATAAAGAAGCCAAATGGTAAAGATAAGAATATAGAAATGTGTAGCTGTGTCTTAATTGTTAAAAAAAAAAAAAGCCACTAGTTCAAAGACCTATGTGTAGCTCAACTCAAATAAGTTATTTTGTATCCAGTCTTCTCTGGATTCTCCATGTACATATATCTTTACAAAAAACTTATAAACTCCTAAATTAATTGAGACTTGGTTTCTTGAAACCAAAACAAATAAATTAAAAAAACATAAATAAAATTAATTTCTGTACATTTTAGGCATCAGAACACAAAGCTGCCAGTTAATATTTTACTTACATAAAATATAGGGAAAACAACTGTTTCAGAAATAAAAATGTGTTCATGAAATAAACCAAATTTTATAAAAGTCATCATCATTATTACTATATAGTATTCTCTCAGCATAAATTTCTCTAATTCAACTGAAAAAAAGGTGATAACAAAATGAATTAACTCATTATTTCCTTCTAAATGACATGAAAATCTGCATGTACAATATTATAAGCTGAAAGAGGAATGATCTCTTCATTCTTTCCATCTAATACAGGAAGCTCTTAATATATCCAGGAAAAAAAAATTCTATGAACACCACTATTCACTATGAAATCTTTCTTAAAAGTACTAAGATACCAAAGAGCAATAAAATATAGTCACTATAACTCCTAAAATTTTGCATTCATATTTGTGAAGGAAAAAATTTATTTTTTCAAGTTAATTTTTTATTGAGGTAAAATTGGTGTTATTATATTAGTTTCAGATGCACAACATAATTATTTGTATACACTGCAAAGTGATCGCCACATGAGTATAGTTACCGTATGTTATCATATAATTGACCCCTTCACCCTTTTTGCTCACTTCCCAATCCTCTTCCTCTCTGATAACTGCTAATCTGTTCTCTAAATCTGTATCTACTAATTGGTGCCTCTTCTTTTCAGCTTAAAGCAAAAACCCTTTTCTTTAATATTTCTTGTAAAGCCATTTTAGTGATGATGAATTCCTTTAGCTTTTGCTTGTCTGGAAAACACTTTTCTTCAATTCTGAGTAATTGTGCTGAGTACTGAGTATTTTTGGTTAGAAGGGCTTTCCTTTCAGCACTTTGACTATATCATGCCACTCTCTCTGACCTGCAGAGTTTCTGCTGAAAAATCAGCTGATATTCTTATGGGGTTTCCCTTGTATGTGACAAATTTTTTTTTTCTCTTGCTGCTTTTAAGAGTCTATATTTTTAACTTTTGACATTTTAATTAAAATGTGTCATGGTGTGGATCTCTGAGTTCACCTTATTTGAACTCTCTGTGCTTCCTGAACCTGGATGTCTGTTTCCTTCCCCAAGTTAAGAAAGTCTTTAGCCATTATTTCTTCAAGTAAGTTTTCTACCACTTTCTCTCTTCTCCTTCTGGGATCTCTATGATGCACATGTTATCCTGCTTGGTATTGTCCAATAAGTCTCTTAAGCTATCTCCATTTTTAAAAATTCTGTTGTTGTTGTTGTTGTTGCTGCTGCTCTAATTAGGCGAGTTCCACTGCCCTGTCTTGCAGATTGCTGGCTTTACTAGTCTGCTGTTACACCCCTTTAATGTACTTTTCTGTTTGGCTATTGTATTCTTCAGGTCTGTGACTTCTGTTTGGTACTTTCTTATACTATCTATCTTTTTGTTGAAGTACTCCCTGTGTCCATCCATTCTTCTCCTGAGTTCATTGAGAACCTTTATAACCATTACTTTGAACTCCTTATCAAGTAGATCACTACCTCATTTCATTCAAGGCTTTTTCTAGGGTTTTGTCTTATTTTTCTCATTTATAACATATTTCTCCATTTCCTCATTTTTCTTGACTCTCTGTGTTTATTTCTATACATGAGGCAAAACAGTTACCTCTTCTACTGTTGAAGGAGTGGCCTTGTGTAGGAGGTGAAACTTATCATTCAATTTTGTCCTACCTCTTGGTTGCCTCTCTAACCTTTGTGATTGTCTAAGTAGCCTGATTTATTCTTGATAGATCTCAATTGTTGAGAGTGTGCCAAAACCTGTTGTATTCCAGAGGAAACAATCTCAGTCAGCACCTAGACACAGGGTGATTGGAATTCAGGCAGCAGGTATTAAAGTATGCAAATATGTAGAGTCTTATGGGACTGCAATCATTGATCCTGCTGACTTCCAGACCAGCTGATCTGGAGGTGTTATATGGGCAACAGTTGCAAGGATCAGGGTTTCAGATGAGCAAGTAAGCTCCTTTCTGGGAGATACCAGTGAGCTGTGGCAAGGCCAACGGAACATATATAGATGGTGTCTCCCTGCCTACATTCCTTGAGATGCCTCTGTAGCCTTGAGATGTGTGGCAAACTGAAATCTATCCAGGAATCTAAAATGAACATTTTTCGTGTGCAGACTGGGGTGTGTTTCTTCTCTCTGGGGTGTGGTATCCTGACCAGAAGTATCTTTCTGAGAATTTCAGTCCTGCGGGGCCCCCAGGAAGACAAAGCCCTCTGGTCACCAGAGCCACACAATCAAGAAGCATTCCTGTGTGGACTGCATTGGCCGACTGGCTCTGGCAAGGCCTGGGAATGAGTGCTAAGGGCAGGGCATGTCTATGGCTATAGTGAAGTTGTGTGAATACATGCCTGCCTGTGCAAAAAATGGTCCTCTCCAGCACCTCTTTCCCCAAATAAAATCTCAATTAATTCCTGTCCCTTTGGCTGATGCTTTAAGATTAGCAACTGAATCACCCTTACACATAATCTAATCACCTCTCAAACTGCTGCCTTTGAGCTAGTTCCCAGGACAAGTGAGTCTGTGTATGAGCACCTCAAAGGACTGACTATCTCAGATCATACAACTCTCCAAGTCCTGTGTAAGTCCTGTTGATTTCCAAAGCCACACATTTTTCAGGTCTCATCTCTCTGGTGCAGGTCCTAAGGGTTGAGGTGCCTGATAATGGGCACAAACCCCTTGCTCCTCAGGGAGAGGATCCAGGATCATGAGATCCTAGTCTACTGTGTATCACCATACTGGGGGTGAGATTTTTGACAAGACCCTGTCCCTGCCTTTCCTACTCATCTCAACATAGCCCTTTTACCTCTTGTTGTGGAGGAAGCTGTTCAGTTAGTTTTCAGTTCCCCTTTAGTAGGAATTATTTCATGTGTAGTTGCAAATTTGTTGTGACCACAGAAGGAAGTGAGTTCATGGTCTTTCTATGCTGCCATCTTGTACTATCCTCAACAAAATTTCTACTGACAATTTGACCTAATGTATCTTACATCAGATTAAATTTTTCCAGCAATCTCTAAAAATATTCACGTCACAGAACAAAATAAACACAAATGAACTTCCTTTGTTTATAAGAATACATAATAAAGGAACAAATCCTTCTTATATTGAATGTTAATTCCACTGTATACATATGCATATCCTGTTTCATGACATAACTGGGTGGACTCAAAGAATGATACAATAGATTGTAATAACTTTATCTGGCTGCTTTCATTCACTGGGCCAATGTTTTTCTTTTCCCATGAGAACTCTCTATAGCAGTAGAGCACCAATGTCTGTTTCACCCTTAGAGGAAGTAGATAATGAAATATAAGAAAGTGCTCTGTATTTTAGGACCATGAACATGGAAAGAAAGGACTTTGGAAAGTAGAGGAAAAATTTAAAGCATGTAATATCATGGAGAAGGATGTTGTCTGAGATACAGCATAACTTGGAAACAAACTGAATATACCTTTTACCAAGTGTGATATGGGGAGACTAGAAGGGGAATTGGGAAAGCAGCTCAAATAAACTTTTCCTGGGGGTGGTCTTATTAAATCCATTCTAAGGCAGAACGGTTTGAAATTTTCAAACCTTGACACCTCTAGATAAATGGACAGAAGTTCCAAACACAAATAAAAATATCATTACATCTTGTCTTTTTAAAAACCTTTCCTCAAAATTTGAGGATATATCAGCTATGCATCACACTCATTCTGATTTATCGTTCCTGAGGAAGACTATGAGTTTCCTTATTTAAAAAAATGTTTTGGATATTATCTTTATAAAGTAATGCTAAAATGTTCTTGAAAACCGACTTCACAACTATTCCTTTTTGTTTAACCTTTAACATTTGATATTATCTGATCCATTGAAATTTTGTTTTACTAAAACAGTTGTTATGAACCTAGGAACAA
Source organism: Ailurus styani (assembly GCA_002007465.1). NCBI lineage: Eukaryota > Metazoa > Chordata > Mammalia > Carnivora > Ailuridae > Ailurus > Ailurus styani. The sequence goes on along the minus strand of LNAC01000004.1, from coordinate 7,018,420 downwards.
TGTTCACATTTGATAAATACTTATATATTGCATTTTAGATAAATTCACACTCATTTGGCATTTGCTTATAAATGTGCCTTTTAGCACATTTGGGCCATTAACTGAATATTTTTTATTTGTCCTTAGGTGATCAGATAAACTGTCATACATTTGAATATTTATCATAATTACCTGGGAGTAAGTCTTTCTATGTTCTACTTCATGAATACAGTGTAAAAGTTAATCAAACTATAATTTTAGGGTTAAAAGATTCAATTTTAAAATACATATGTATTTAAATATACATTATATATGTTTTGATAATTGTAAGGCACTTTACAAATATAAATTATTAGTCTATTACTTTATACCTACTAAAAAATAGCAAAATTGTTGCACATTTCATCTTCAATTACTTTTTTTTTGNTTTTTTTTAAAGATTTTATTTATTCATTTGACACAGAGAGAGAGATTACAAGTAGGCAGAGAGGCAGGCAGAGAGAGAGGAGAGAGGAGGAAGCAGGCTCCCTGCTGAGCAGAGAGCCCGATGTGGGCCTCGATCCCAGGACCCTGGGATCATGACCTGAGCCGAAGGCAGCGGCTTTAACCCACTGAGCCACCCAGGCGCCCTTCAATTACTTTAATAACCTAAAGAGTTTCTAAGAAATTCAATTCATTGAATTCTCTGTATAATAATTCTCTAAACTTCAGTAAGTATAAGATGTAGCTGGTAGGCATGCTAAAAATGCATATCTCTAAGCCAGATCCATAGAAATTTAGATAAGTCATGTGTGCTGTAGGAGTGACATATCTTTCTTTCTGAAAAATAACAAAGTAGTTAATAGTTAGATGTTCAATGGACCTCCAGTTAGAGAATCGCTTTTCCATGTAGCTGGCCATATAGAAATACGAAGTAAATTTCCTTTTTTCCAGGTTCATTAAGATATGATTGACAAATAAATATTGTATATATTCAAGGTATGCAATGTGGTGTTTTGATATATGTATATATTGTGAAATGATTATCACAATCAAGGTAATCAACATATCCATCACCTTGCATAGTTATCTCTGTATGTGTGTGTGGGAGGGGAGAACATGATATCTATTCTTCTAGCAAATTTCAAGTATACAATCTAGTCACCATGCTATATATTAGGTCTTGTGAACTTAATCTTAGAACTGGAAGTTTCTACCCTTGACCAACATCTCCACTTTTTCTATACCCTCCAACTTCTGGTAACTACCATTTTACTCCTAGTACTTTGTGTTTGACCTTTTTTTAGACTCTATGTATAAATGAGATCATACAGTATTTGTCTTTCTGTGATGGGCTTATTTCACTTGATGTAATTCCTCAAGGTTCATCTATGTTGTAGCAAATGACAGGATTTTATCTTCTTTTTTAAGGCTGAATAATATTCTATTGTATATACAGATATATCTAAATATATTTCACATTTTCTTTATCTATTCATCTGTCAATGGATACTGAGGCTGTTTCCATTAACTTGGTTACTGTGAATAATGCTGCAATGAACATGAGAATGCAGGTATCTCTTTGAGACACTGATTAATGTCCCTTGAATATATACCCAGAAGTAGGATTGATAGATCATACAGTAGTTCTATTTTTAATTTTTTAAGGAGCCTCTTTACCCTTTTTCTGTAATGGATGTACTAGTTTATATTCCCACCAATAGTGTACAATGGTTCTCTTTACTCCACATCCTTGCCAACACTTACCTTTTGACTTTTTTTTTTTTTTTTAAGAAAGGATGGTGGGGGAGGGATGGAGGAACAGGGAGAGAGAAAAACTTAGGCTCCATGCCCAACACAGAGCCCAACGCAGAGCCCAACATGGGGCTTGATCTCATGACCCTGAGGTCATAACCTCAGCCAAAATCAAGAGATGGACACTTAACTGACTAAGCCATTCAGGCACCCCTCTTTTGACTTTTTGATAATTGTCACCATAAGTGGTATGAAGTGATACCTCATTATGGTTTTGATTTGAATTTCCCTAGTGATTTGTAATGCTAAGCATCTTCTCATATACCTATTGTCCATTTGTATGTCTTCTTTGGAAAAATGTAGAATCATGTGCTTTGAACATTTTTTCATTGAATTATTAATTTTTGCTATTGAGTTGAATGAATTCCTTCTATACATATGTATTAACCCCTTATCAGATATATGATTTGCAAATATCTTCTTCCATAGGTTGCCTTTTCATTTCATTTCTTCTTCCATAGGTTGCCTTTTAATTTCATTGTTTCCTTTGTTGTGCAGAAACGTTTTAGTTAGATGTAGTTGCACTTGTTTGTTTGTTTGTTTGTTTATTTATTTATTTATTTATTTATTTATTTTTATTATTATTTGCCCCAAGCATACAGGTCTGTGAATCATCAGGCTTACACCTTTCACAGCACTCACCATAGCACAAACCCTCCCCAATGTCCATAGCCAGTCACCCTATCCCTACCCTCCCACCCCCCAGTAACCCTCAGTTTGTTTTGTGAGATTAGGAGTCTCTTATGGTTTGCACTTGTTTATTTTTGCTTTTGTTGCCTATGCTCTTGGTGTTAAATTCGTGAAATCATTTCCAAGAAGAGTGTTAAGTTTTCCTGTGTATTTTCTTCAAGAAGTTTTATAATTTCAGGTCTTATACTTAAAGTCTTTAGAGTAAGTCTCTAAGACTAAGTCTAGACTACTCTTAGTACTAGACTTAGTAGAGTAAGTATAGTAAGTCTTACTGGAGTAAGTCTAAGACTAAGACTTAGTCTTAGACCTGGGTCTTTAATGTACTTGGACTTTATTTTTGTATATGGTGTAACAGTATAATTTCATTCTGTTGCATGTGGCTATCCACTTTTCCCAACACTATTTGTGAAGACTCTATCCTTTTCCCATTGTGTATTCTAGGCACCCTTGTTGAAGGTCAGTTGACTGTATATACATGGGCCCTTTATTCTGTTCCATTGGTTTTTATATCTGTCCTTATGCCACTACCATACTGTTTTGGTGACTAGCTTTGTAATATGTTTTAAAATCAGGAAATGTGAGGTATCCAGCTTTACTCTTAATTTTACAGATGATTTTGGTTATTAGGGGTCATTTGTGGTTCCTATGAATTTTAGGATTAGTTTTTCTTCTTCTGTGAAAAATGTCATTGGAACTTGATTTAAAAAAAAGCTGCACTGAATCTGTAGATCATTGTACTCTGCAGACTGAATCAAATGCACATTTCAACAATGTTAATTCTCTCAATCCATGAATTTGGGTGTCTTTCCATTTGTTTGTCTTCCTTAATTTCTTTCAGTAATGTTTTATAGTTTTCGGTAGACAAATCTTTCACCTCTTTGGTTAAATTTATTCCTAAGTGTCTTATTCTTTTTGATGGTATTTTAGATTAGAATTGTTTCTTAATTTCCTTTTCAGATTGCCCACTGATAGTATATAAAGACAAATAATTTTTGTATGTTCCTTTTGTATCCCATAACTTTGCTGAATTTTTAAAATTAGTTCTAAGAGTTTGTGTGTGTGTGTGTATGTGACCTTTATGTATACAATCATATCATCTGAGAAAGATAATCTTACTTATTCTTTTCCAATTTGGTTGTCTTTTACATTATTTTCTTCCCTAAGTATTCTGGCTGGACTTCCAGTACTATGTTGAGTAGAAGTGGAGAGAATGGACATCTTTGCCTTGGCCTTGATCTTAGGAAAAAAAAAAACAACAACTTTGTTTTTTTGTTTGTTTGTTGGTTGGTTGGGTTTTTTTTTTTAAGATTTTGTTTATTTATTTGACAGAGAGAAAGAGAGATCACAAGTAGGCTGAGAGGCAGGAAGAGAGGAGGAAGCAGGTTCCCTGCTGAGCAGGGAGCCCAATGCGGGCCTCGATCCCAGGACCCTGAGATCATGACCTGAGCCAAAGGCAGAGGTTTTAGCCCACTGAACCACCCAGCCACCTGACAACTTTGTTTTTCATCATTGAGTATGAGGTCATCTGTGCACTTGTCTTAAATGGCGTTTATTATGTTGAGGTAGGTTGTTTCTATGTCTGATTTGTTGAGAGTTTTTAATATGAAAAAATACCTACTTTTGTCAAATGCCTTTTCTGTATCTATTGTGATGATCACACAGTTTTTATCCTTTGTTCTGTTAGAATGTTGTATCATATTAATTGATTTGCATATGTTGAACCATCCGTTCATCCCAGGGATAAGTCCCACTCGATTGCGTTGTTGTATGACCCTTTTAATGTGCTGTTTCATTCAGTTTGCTAGTAATTTGTTGAGGATTTTTGTATCTATGTTTACCAAGATATTGGCCTGTAATTTTCTTTCACTGCAGGGTCCTTGTCTGGTTCTGATATCAAGGTAATGCTGGCCTTGTAAATGAGTTTGTAAAATGAGTTTGGAAGTGTTCCCTCCTCTTCCATTTTTGGCAAGAGTTTGAAAAGTATTAGTGCTAATTCTTCTATAAATGTTTGGTAGATTCACCTGTGAAGCCATCTGGTCCTAGTATTTCTGTGTTGGGAGAATTTTGATTACTGATTCAATCTCCTTACTCATTATTAGTCTGTCCAAATTTTGTGTCTTCATGATTCAGTCTTGGTAAGTAGTATATTCCTAGGAATTTATCCATTTCTTCTAGATTATTCAATTTGTTGGTGTATAATTGTTCTTCATAGTCTATTTTTACCCTCTGTATTTCTGTGGTATCAGTTGTAATGTCTCCTCTTTCATTTCTAATTTTATACTTTCAAGTCTTCTTTTTCTTAGTAAGTCTAGCAGGTTTGTCAATTTTATCTTTTAAATAAAAACAACTTCTACTTTTATTGGTCTTTTCTATTGTTCTTCTACTCTCTATTTTATTTATTTCTGCCCTGTCTTTGTTACTTCCAAGGAGATCCCTCTTGGCACTGGGTCCAGCCTGTGGGCATGCTCACAGTGGCAATGGCACTAATGTCTGATGCACAGGTATCTTTTCTGCAGCACTGGTAATGGTGTATGAGGCACAGGAACTTGTAGAGCAGTGGCAAAACAGGGTCCCAAGTATAGATAGACACATATTGAGCAGCACCACCTCTGGGGTTTTAGAAGCAGGCCAGACACCTGTGCCTGTGGCTCCAGGGACTGAAAAGCAGGCACTCTGGGGTGGCCATGGAGCCAGGGTCTGGAGTTCAGGTGCACGTGGAATGGCTATAATTCTAGGGTACGGAGGTTGCATGGGTTTGGGAGGAGACTGATAGTCCTGATCCCAGGCCAGTGCAACAATGCTTCTTGGGGGAAGAGCAGCAGTATCAGTTCCCTCTCTAGGGGTCTGCAGCAACATTTCTATTGCTTAGCTCAGTGGCAAAAGCCGCCAGTGTCTTCTCTGAAGCAGGCTGCTGCAGTCCATGCCAATGAATACTACAGGGTCCTCCACTGGGCGGGGGAGAGGGGATCCACAATTGTGCTCAAGGCTGTTGAGGTCCTCAGTGGCAAAGGCTGCCCTCCTTCACAGAGAGGGCACTGGAGACCCCAGTGGTACCCACTACATGCCTGCTCCTGATAGCCCTTGCTGTTCTTTGTTCCTAGCCCCCTCCAGACCTCTCAGCTATGCTGATAACAACAGTGATCCTTCCTGGTTATTCTCCACTTTCTGCTCCACTGTGTTGTTGCAGGTTCTTAATTAAACTCTTGGGCCCTCCCAGGCCTACTTTTGTTCTTGGATATCTAATTATTGTTTGTTGTGGGAGGATAATAATTGCAGCTCCTATTCTACCATTTTGCTATTACCACCTAAGTAAATTTTCTAAGAAAGTACATTCTTTAGTACATTTCAGAAATTTACCCAGCATACAGAATTGAGTCTTAGAGAACCACCTCTAGTGTAAAACAAATTGCCTATAATATACCAAACATGTTTTTAAATATAAAACACATATAAGAAGCCATGCATGTTTTGCTGTTAATTAAATCCCCAACTTCTAAATCCTTATAATCTTATTAGGAAAGAAGACATATACGTACAAAAAAGAATTACAGTACACTGCAAGATGGTATAAAATGAAGTGCTAATTTGGATATAACTAGACAATAAATGATATAATATGCACAACAAGTACTGTTAAATTAAGTTTGAATCACCAGGGAAGACTTTGTAATAGAAATTGATTTATACTTCAAATAGCTGAATGGTTTTGTGTATAAAAAGGCAGGACTGAGGTAAAGGAAAAGATGAAAAAGGGAAGGCTTTCTAGAAGAGCTGGAAAAAATAAAGTAAAAGAAATCATGGCTTACAGTGGAAAGATCAGTAGCCTGTGTGAGGAAAAGATGAAATCATTCAAGCAGAAAGGAAGCTTACTAATCAAAAAGAGTATATAGAATATTTATAGAGACCATATAAAGAGTAAATATTTGAGCTGTAAATAACACCTTGTTAACCACTGCCCATAATTAATTTTTGTAATTTTAAAATTTCATTTTTTATCAGAATAATACTGGTAAAATTTAATACTTTCTCTAAAAGTCTTTGGAGTAGATCTTTTACTCCTCTAATCCTATATTGACATGCAAGATTGAAATTTCATGGTATAAAAAGAGTCAATATTTATAGAATATGATTTGTGAAGGATTTAGAAAATATGAGTTTATTGCATAAGAAATTTAAAATAAATTGAAACATTAACTTTTGGCCATGAATTTTTAAACTTGTAAAATCCTCAGGGGTGCCCGGCTGGCTCAGTTGGTTAAGCATCCCACTCTTGATTTCAGCTCTGGTCATAATCTTAGGGTTGTGAGATGGAGCCCTACATCAGGCTCTGCACTTAGCGCAGAGTCTGCTTGGGATTTTCTCTCCCCCTCCCCCTCCCTTTCTGCCCCTCACCCTGTTCACATGCTCTCTCTCAAATAAATAAATAAATAAAATCTTAAAAAATAAACTTGTAAAATCCTTAGATCTATATTATCAGTGATGCTGTTAAGGATTTCTTGTAAAGTAATCATGTTTGTATAACATCACTTGATCACATTTTGATTATAACTAAAGTCACATTAATATTCATCCTATGTCCATGTCTGCCGAAGCACTTGGAGTACACAAAACCTAGCCTTTAAAAGATCCAGAGGCCCAATCACTTTGGCAAAATGACAGGCCAAGAAGCAAGGATTGTACTCCCTTTTATCTCCTGTCCCTGATGCCATGTAGCATTGGAACAGCTGAATCATTTGAATAGACTGCATCTTTTTTCACTCTGAATCTCATTATGTACCTTATCAAAATACACCTTTTCAGTAGATACTTGTTCATTAATCTAGTGCCAAAGGATTTTTATTATAAAATCCCTTGATTTTTACAGGCTTACTTACTTAAATACAAAGTATTTCCCTCTGACTTTATCTATAGTTTCCCTCTGAATTTATATATAATTTTCCTCAGACTCTACAGTGTAAGAAAGCCTTTGGATGTAGAAAAACAAGCAAACAAAAAAACTCAGTAAGTTAGAATTCAAAAGATCTGATTTCTTACTTTTCTAATATTCTTTAAGAGTCAGTGGATTTACTGCCACCATCCCAGGCCTAGAGTATAGACTCTACCTTGAGGAGTTTTTATTTTTATTTTTTTTAATTTTTAATTTTTTAAAGATTTTATTTATTTATTTGACAGAGAGATTACAAGTAGGCAGAGAGGCAGGCAGAGAGAAGAGGAAGCAGGCTCCCTGCTGAGTGGGGACCCCCCCCCCGATGTGGGGCTCGATCCCAGGACCCTGAGATCATGATTTAACCCACTGAGCCACCCAGGCGCCCCTTGAGCAGTTTTTAAAGTGCAAGATTTGAAGAAACCTGGTTTAAGAATGAACCTTACGTGGTTGGGTTTGTTTGGAATTCTCTAAGACAGTAGGTTTCAAGGTAAGGGAAAGGGACTCCTTTCAATAGCTCAGGAAGCAATTTCTATTTTCAGGAATATTCAAAACACCTTAAGATTTAAAGCTCAAATATCTATAGTTGTGTTCAGGACATGAGTTGATACTTAAAAAAATTTTTTTTAATTTAAAACTTCCTAGGAGGAGCCAATAAGGAAATGACTTCAAAAGTAATGTTAATATAATGATTTATCATACCCATTTTATGAGCTAGCTAAAGACAATATAATTCATAACTTCTGCTTTAACACTTAAATATATTTAATATATGTATATAATGTATATTTATATTATATAAAATAGCTCTATGTATTTTTAAACATATTTTTAGTTTTATAGCCTTAGAAACATTGTAAAATAATCCACTATAACCCTCTCTTTACTGAGGTTTCATTCCTACTTTTTAAAAATCATTATTCACCTTTTAGAAAATGATAGCATTTCCTTTATTTCATTTCCAAATATATGACTTACAGTGACATTAACCTTTTAATGGTAAAGAAATGTTAGAATAAAAAAACAAAGCAATTTTTCTTAAATACAAATTTGCTCTCTTTTCCTAGAGAAGGGGTTTTTGCTGTTTTTTGTTTTTGTTAAATTTATAAACACTATTATGGTATTTTCTTTGTAAAACAACTTTGGAAATACATATAAATGAACTAAAAGAACATCAAACAATTCCTAAGACTGATGCAGGACTTCTGTGTTTTAAGTTATTTATAGAAAGCTGTTGAGTTTAATCATGCAGGAGTGGAATTTAGTGGTTTAAAGATCTGTAGGCAGGGAAAATTAAAAACTAACACAAAATAATTGTATTGAAGTATTTTTCATAAGCCTTAAAATCTTAAAGGATATGAGTTTCAAAATTCTGAATTATTTAGTTATACCCTATGAATCATAAGGTCAAATCTTTATTATTTTAAGAGATAAAAAAACCTAATTAATATAATCTTTAATAATGTTAAATTTTCTTTTCTTTTCTTTTTTTTTTAAGATTTTATTTATTTATTTGACACACAGAGAGAGAAATCACAAGTAGGCAGAGGCAGGCAGAGAGAGGGGAGGAAGCAGGCTCCCTGCTGAGCAGAGAGCCCAATGCAGGCCTCAATCCCAGGACCCTGAGATCATGACCTGAGCCGAAAGCAGAGGCTTTAACCCACTGAGCCACCCAGGCGCCCAAATTTTATTTCCTTTTTCACAGTTCTTTACACTGATCAATGTAATTATTTTGGATATAAACCCTTTTAAATGTACAATAATGTCTTTTTCATTTATTCTCTAATATTTGTTGCATACTTCCTAGATATTAGGCATTATGAATGATAAAATAGTAACATACTAATTCTGCCTTGAAGGAACATTGAATCAAGCAGTGGAGATCAGATATTTATTAAATAACCTCAAGTTAAAATGGAAAACTGTACTGTGAAATGGATCTAGGTAAACTACTATACAAATTAGAGAAGGAAGAGATTGCCTTTAGGTGGGAATCAGGAAAGTTTTGTGAAAGTGGTGACATCTAAGGTGAACTCTGAAGGACAGACAAAACCAATTGGGGATGAAGATCATTTCAGAGAGGACAAGAGAACTGTATAAACAGAGGCACAAGAAAAGAGAGAGACAAATACACAGGGAGCAACAAAGCAATTTACTTTGGATTGAGAATGAGATGCATAAAATGCACATCCATGTAAGATACAAGTGGGGAAGTTGACTGGAATCTGATTACAGACAGGATGGCTATATATTCTGAAACAGAACAGTTTCAAGACTGAAGAGGGTACTACAGTGAATTATGCCAGCACAACGGGTATACACCTGGACAAGCTCAGGTACAACCAGGATGAACATGCAATGTATGAGAGATCTTTAATCCAGGCCAATCTATTTGGATTTCATTGTCAGGCATTGGGACTAAAGGCATATTCAGCATATATAGAGTACTTTAAAATGGAAATTGTACAAAGTAGGAAAAGTAGTTAAGGCATGGAGAATAATTAGGAGTCTATGGAAGGTAATTAACTCTTTATGAATATATTTCTTATTCCACAGATTTTTTGGGGGGGGGGCTTAAATGTGTAACAATGAAGATAGGTTGGCCAAGTGTTCAAAAGAGTGGAAATAATGTGACTGAAATAATTTCTATCACGACACACATTTAAACCACAATAACATCTATCCACGATATCACCTCATTTTTGTTGTCAGATGCTGTTTTCAGATGAAGTAATTTCCTGATATTTTAGTTTTAACAATATTTCTTGCCTTATACTATTTTTCAAAATTAAGAACATTATCAAATTGATGAAGGAATTTATCACCGTTTAACGCATTTATTTTGAAGGTTGGTTTTAAAAGATATAATTGACATCAGTGCTCCAGACTGCTTTCTTGTTTCTATAATGACATGACATGATTGTGTTTAATTGATATATGTATGTTCTTCAAAATTCTAAGGCAGTGAAGCTACTGGATTTTACATTTAATCATCTGTTGATCTATATTTGTCTTTTGTAAAATATCCTAGTGCTCTGTGCTGGAGAGTGACACAGATTTGTAGACATCTCAAAGCAAAAGAAATTTGATTCCTCTTGAGGTTAGATTGGTTGCACCTCATTGAGTGGCTAATTCTCATGAGGAGGAATTTGATCTACGATTAAAAGAGTTCATGATACAACCTTAGTAGTTCAATGTAACTTAAAACCACAATAAATCTCCTCCTATATTTAAAACTAAGTATGGATATTATATAAAACTGTTAATGCATGGAAGAAGAAATATAAACTACCTAAACAATAATGAACTATATCTTTCACCAAAAAGAATCATTTCTGCCATTTTTTAAATTCTGAAAATTTAATACAATTATTGGCTTTTTCCAAAAGAAATAGTAACAAATGAAATTCTGAAAGGGTAAATAACTACAAATTATATATAAGCAAAAATATATCAAAAGCCAATCTTATAATCTCTTTTTCATTTTGGAAGAATATACAAAAATACTTTGTATTTTTGGCCAATCAAATAAAAGTGGTGAGAATGGACGTCCTTGTCCTCGTTCTGATCTTAGGAGAAAAGCTCTCAGTTTTTCCATCACTGAGTTTGATATTAGCATGAGTTTTTCATATACAGCTTTTATTATGTTCCCTCTACACCTACTTGGTTGAAGATTTTTATCATGAATGGATGCTGGTACTTTGTCAAATGCTTTTTCTGCAGCTACTGAAATGATCATATGGTTTTTACCCTTTCTCTTGCTGATGTGATATATCTTTGACTGATTTGTGAATATTGAACCATGCTTGCATCCCAGGAATAAATCCCATTTGATCATGGGGAATGACTTCATTTTGTTGAGGATTTTTTGCATCAATGTTCATCAGAGATATTGGCCTATACTTCTGGGGGTTTTTTGTAATGTCTTTATCTGGTTTTGGTATTGGGGTAATGCTAGCCTCATAGAATGAATTTGGAAGATTTCCTTCCTCTTCTATTTTTTAAAATAGTTTGAGAAGAATAGGTATTAATTCTTCTTTAGATGTTTCATAGAATTCACCTGTGAAGCCGTTTGGTCCTGGACTTTTGTGTTGAGAGTTTTTGATTACTGAGTCAATTTTATTGCTGGCAATTGGTCTGTTCAAATTCTCTATTTCTTCCTGATTCAGTTTTGAAAGGCTATATGTTTCTAGGAATTTATCCATTTCTTCTATTTTGGCATATAATTTTTCATAATATTCTCTTATAATCTTTTGTATTTCTGTGGTGTCGGTTGTTCTTTCTCCTCTTTCATTTCTGATTTTGTTATTTGAGTACTTTCTCTCTCTCTCTCTCTCTCGATGAGTCTGGCTACAAGTTAATCAATTTCATTGATCTGTTCAAAGAAACAGCTCCTGCATTTATTGAACTTTTCTATTGTTTTTTTAGTTTCTATTTCAGTTATTTCTGCTCTAATCTTTATTATTTCCTACCTTCTGCTGGTTTTAGGTTTTGTTTGTTCTTTTTCTAGCTTCTTTAGGTATAATGTTAGGTTGAGGTTTTTGTTTTGTTTTGTTTTGTTTTGCTTCTTGAGGTATGCCTCGATTGCTATAAACGTTCTTCTTAGAATAAATTTTGTTGCATCCCAAAGATTTTGGACCATTGTGTTTTCATTTTCATTTGTTTCCATGTATTTCTTAATGTCCTCTTGGATTTCTTGGTCCATTCATTGTTTAGTAGCATATTAGTTAACCTCCATGTATTTGTGGTCTTCCCAGATTTTTTTCTTGCAGTTGATTTCTAGTTTCATAGTGTTGTGGTCAGAATGCATAGCATGACTTTGATTTTTTTAATTTGTTGAGGCTTGTTTTGTGGGCTAATATGTGATCTATTCAGAAGAATGTCCCATGTGCACTTGAAAAGATTACGTAGGGTGCCTGGGTGGCTCAGTGGGTTAAGCCTCTGCCTCTCTGTCTACTTGTGATCTCTCTCTCTGTCAAATAAATAAATAAAATCTTTAAAAAAAAGATTATGTATTCTGCTGTTTTAGGATGGAATGATCTGAATGTATCTGTTAGATCCATCTGGTTCAATGTGTCATTTAAAGCCACTGTTTCCTTGTTGGTTTTCTGTTTGGATAATCTATCTATTGTTAAGGGTGTTAAAGTCTCCTACATTGTATTACTATCAATTACTTCCTTTATGTTTGTTTTAGCTGCTTTATATATTGGGGTGTTTCCATGTTGAGTACATATTTACAACTGTTGTATCTGCTTGTTGTGTTGCTCCCTTATGATTAGGTAGCAACCTTTTCTGTATCTTGTTACAGTCTTTGTTTTAAAGTTATTTTGCCTACTATAAGCATTGCTACCCGGCTTTCTTTTCACTTCCATTTGCATGATAAATGGTTTTCCATCCCTTTACTTTCAATCTGCATTTGTCTTTAGGTCTGAAATGAGTCTCTTGTAGGCACCATATAGATGGATCTTGTTTGTTTTTTCGTTTTCGTTTTTTTTTGTTTTGTTTTGTTTTTTGTTTTTTTTTTCATTTGAGAGAGAGAGGAGGAGCAGAAGCAGGGGGGAGGTAAAAGGGAGGGGGAGAAACAGGCTCCCTGCTCAGCAGGGAGCTCTATGCGGGGCTTGATCCCAGGATGCTGGGTTCACGACCTGAGCTGAAGGCTGGCGCTTAACCAACTGAGCCACCCAGGCACCCCTGGATCTTGTTTTCTTATCCATTCTGTCACCCTATGTTTTTTGATTGACATGTCTAACCCATTTCTATTCAAAGTAATTATTGATGGGTATACACTTATTGCCATTTTGTTACTTGTTTTATGGTTGTTTCTGTAGTTTTTCTCTGTTCCTTTCTACTCTTGATCTTTTCTCTCATGGTTTGCTGGCTTTCCTTAATAATATACTTGGATTCCTTTCTATTTTTTGCATACCCATTATAGGTGTTTGATTTATTACCATTAGGTTTATAGATAACATCTTATTCACATAGCAGTCTATTTAAGTTGATGGTCACTTAAGTTTGACCCCCTTTGTTCTCAAAATTTTTTTGTTCTCAACATTTACTTTTTAATACTGTTTTTATTGAAAAAATTACATGTGTCATGATAAAAAATGCACCTTGCATGAAAATGAAAGGGCGTACAGTGAAAGAGCAAATCTCTTTCTGAAGCTCATTCTCCAAAGGCACAGATTATTTTTTGTAAAATTCCAGAAATATTTTGTGCTTATAAATATAAAAATGTGCTTTTCTATAAACTCAGGTAGGAACATATAACATGTAAACAGCCTTTATATTTGATTGAATTTATTTTGGTGATCTTTGGTATCAGTATAGATAAATACATTTGTTTTAATCCTGAGGTAGTTTAAATAGCATCAGATTATCTGTTTTAGAAGGTTTGAGAAGGATAAGATATGACATATTTGAACCTGATGCCTTTTAGGGACATGGTATTTTAATATTTTTTTTTCCATGCAATTGTTCTATTTAGAATTTCTCTCTTCTGGGGTCAAATTTGGTTATTTATGTTTTTCTATACTGAGTTAATCTTTCTAAAATTTCAAATATATTTACTAATATTTCAATCAATTTTATCCTTTTGGTAGTTTTCTTATTTCATTTTTAATTTGTATGTGTGATTTCTTCCCTTGTTTCCTGATTATGATAGATGGTATTTTGTCTATTTCCTCCAATAAAAAGCTATTCATGATATATGTATCAGTATAAGCATATAAGTATACAATTTCTACTTTCAGCTTATTTCTTTTTTGTAGTTTTATTTTTTCTCTAATGAATATTTACTATATTTTTATTCATTCTTGATTCTAAATTTTATAGATTAATGCCATGAATTTTCCTTTGAACATTTCTACTTGGCCATATCCCACAGCATCTGAATTGTAATTTTTAAAAATATACTTCACATATTATAATATTCTACACTTACTACTATAAATTGTTTTTTATAACATTGTGTTTTGAAGATTTATTCATCTTGATATGTAGATAATTCTAGTCACATTTTTACTGCTTTATCATATTCCATTATTTTATTACATAATTACATTCACATTTTGAAAGACATTTAAGTTGCTTCCAATATGCCAGATTTTTCAACAAGCTGCTTTAAGTATTCCTGTACATATTTCCTTGTAAATATGCTCCAGAGTTTCCCTAAAGCAAGAATTTTCATGTTTGAGTGCACACAGGCGTCATCTCTGGATATTTGACAAAATACTAATGCCTGTGCTCACTCTAGATAAAATAAATACAAGTCTCCTCTTGGGCACAGGAATTTGCATTTTTAAAAAGCATCCAAATGATTCTAATATTCAATTAAGTTTGAGAACTATTGATTTTCAGGATACATGTAAAATTAGAATTCAGGGATGACATTTATTTACTGTTTTAATTAAAAGAGCTTTTATGATACGTTGTAATATGTTTTGGATATTTACCCCCTACATTTCCAGTTTTTCTGTTTTTAATGGATTTACCTTCAATTTCTCTTATCCTTCCTTACTCAAAAAGGACAGCTATATTTATTAAAATGATATTTAATTTGTGCATAAAACTTAAGAATTCACATGAAACATTTTGCCAGTAACATCTGAGAATCCGTTTGCACTTTAACGTAATTCTACAAATAACTCAATTCAGCAGTGTGGACAGTTGGTATGAACCATTTTGGTTGTTCCCAGCTCTTCCTCTATTTCGTGATTTCCTGGACTATTGTGGCTTTCCTGAGCTTTGCATCTATAGTCCTCCAATAGTTTTATTAGCTTCTAATTTCCTATTTTAATCCCTTCCTGTCTGAAATACTTGGAGAGGTTTTCATTTTTCTGATCAAATCATAATGACTACAGACTACAATATATTTACTGACAAAACCTCCAGATAGTATTTCAGTGAAGGTATTTATTTTTGTTCATCTTAAAATTCTTCATATAAAAATGAAGTTTCTGATGTTAAATGTATAAACTGTAATATTATATAATCATATTCCATATGTTTAGAAAATATTTGAATGAGAATAAGAATTAGTGCAATTTAAACTTTGCCATAACATAATGTAGTTGCTTATTGTGATTCTAGAAAGCACAAACCTGTCTAGAATTGAGATTGTCCATTAGTTCACATTTTGTACACAAAATGAAGTAATTGATTTTGAATTTCAGATAAAAATGATCAGAAATAAGGTTTTAAATTGACAAAGTAATAGTACTGCACCAACAAAAACACATACATTTGAGTACTTAAAAAACAACAACAACAACTATGGTTTACTGGAATGCTTAAATCCTGGAAATGAGAAATGTGGTCACTAGTTTCATGAAGATGGAATTTGCATTTTTTTAATTCTCTTGTATGTTTGTTAGCTAAGAAGAAGATAGAGAAATAATATCTTTTGTTTGTTCATAATCCATTCCTTATTCCTCAAATCCTCATCTCTTTCTTATGCCCAGGTAACCAGTCATCTTTTAATAAGATTAAATCAGTCTGGATTTAATCCAGACTGTGTGGGTTTTTTTTTCTCCAGCTAAATTTTAAGAGCTATGGTCCCTTTACTATTAAGTAGAAAATTATGGAAAGAATAGTTTTAATGTGTTTATCATATCATTTTTAAAAATTCTATTTAAAGCTATTTGTGCTCTTAATTCATAATAAATTTGTGTAAGAAATAAAATTGTATAAGAAAATGATAAATTGAAAATAGCATCTTAAGAGAATTTAGTAGGAAATGTTGCTTCACTAAAGAAATTGTTAAATAGATTACACAGGGAATTTTTCCTCTATAGTTCTTTCTCTCTCTCTCTTTCTTTCTTTCTTTCTTTCTTCCTTTCTCCTTAAGATTTTATTTATTTATTTGACACAGAGAGAGAGAGATTACAAGTAGGCAGAGAGGCAGGCAGAGAGAGAGAAGGAAGCAAGCTCCTTGCTGAGCAGGGAGCCCGATGCGGGCCTCGATCCCAGGACCTTGAGATCATGACCTGACCTGAAGGCAGAGGCTTAACCCACTGACCCACCCAGATGCCCCTCCTCTGTAGTTATTCACAAAATAATAGAGATATTTATCAAGTGGTTCTGATAAGTGAGTATTATTTGAGGCACTGTATTATATTTTATGCGTTTAGGAAAAGGGTATACATTGTGGGAGATGTATTTTGCAATAATACATGGTTTACTGTATAAAATGAATCATTAATCTCTTCAGGAGGCATTATTCAATGACAGTTTGTTTTTGAATAGTAGATATGTGGTATTTGCAACATTTTCAACTTTTTTTCCTTTATATATATGCCTATATAATTTTGTTTCCTATAGTTAATTTCTATTGGAAAGCCATATAATCATCACATTTCTTACCCATTTCATTTAACTTACATTGGAAAAGTTAGTAAGGCAGTTCTACTTCTGTGAAAAATCACACACATACCAGTTTTGTCCAAAAAAGATTTAAAATTAAGAATGGAGAGCTGGTAAGGCTTTTCCTTTAGGCCAACTTGGTGCATAGTATACCCAGGGTTGGAAAAATGAGCTTAATGAAAACTGAAATAATGGGAAAAGTTTATGAAAAATAAATAGGGCCTTAATTTCCCACTCTACACAACTTTAGCTGGGGATGCTCCCAATGAATCTAGTACTGGAGTTGGGTTGTTTTAACACTGGACGAAAGATGGGTTCGTGGGAATAACCACCACAGAGTTTCTTCTTCCTTCATCTTACCCAGAAATCCTACAAATTTTGAAATTGGACAGTGATCTACAATGTAGTAAAATAATACTGAGATGAAGAATAAGCATCAAATTATGGGTTGGGATTTGGAGAACTGGGGGGCCAGGACGCCACTGGCTTTTGCTGTGAATGAAATGAGGAAATAGAAGAGGGAAGAAAATCCCAAATGGGAAAGGAAAACCCCAAAGGGGGGAAAAAATAGTTCCTATGGCCATATGGAAAGGGATAAATCTCAAATACAATTTAGAATAGACTCTTGTACTTCCTGTTCTTGTAAAATTGAAATATACTGCAGTCATTAGGCTGTCAGTAAGCTATAATGGTGTTAGGAAATTTTAATGCAATATATGCACTCAATTGAAAACAGAAGTGTCATTTTGACTTTAATTAATGAATATTAAGATATATTTATCTGTAGTGGAAGACTAGTGTAAACTTAGTTTTTAAGTTTCAAAAATAAATTCAACCTTTGTCAAACTGGACCAGGGTACCTAATTCTCTTTTTTCTGAAGAATTAAATATCACAGTTTCTGAAGTGGTTGAAAGAAAGGCAGCAACAATGCTTTTCACTCCAAGACCTGAGAGAGAGTTATTTTGATCCTACATTTTATTAACTGAAATATGTATTCTCTTTAATATTGTTTTCTTTGAAAATATATTTCCATGGTCTCTGTTCAATTACAAAGTCCTTTAATGTAAGAGCCAAATAGCAAGGTGGTACTTTTCCATTATACCTTCACTTGTTCAATAAACATTTACTGGGTATTATTTATCAGGAATTTATTAGGGTTCTAGAGATGCAAAGAAAAATAACATATGGTCACATATACAGGTGGGTTGGACAGTGGTGGGGGAAAGTGGGTTGATTAGAGATGAACACATGCTTTCAATATAATATGGTAAATGCAATGATAAAAATAGTGATTGGTCTCTGAAAGCATAAATGAAGAGCACCTAACCCAGTTTTGCAGAGTGTGAGGTGAGTCAGGAGAGTTTTCATGAGTGTAATTTGATTCTTAACATGAGAATGAATATGCAAAGTTAAAAGGGGTATTCTAGACAAAGGAAGAACTTGAGTAAAGTGAAGGCATTGAAAAATGCCACATCAGTAAGTCAATATATTTTGTTGGTCTCCAAATCCTTGATATAGTTCCCATTTTTTGTTCTGTTCTTGCCCAGGTCAATATTTATAGAAATACTGAGACTTAAATTATTAAATTATTAGAGGAGGGAAATAGTCTCAGTTCATCTTATTTGTCACAAGTCGTTAAGACAGAATCACCAATTCAAACTGTGAAGTAGAAAGTTGGGCACATATTAAGACAGCAGTCAAACTGCTTGCAAAATTTTTAATTACTTGATTCAATATTTTCTACATTAAAATGAAAGTGAGTCAGTGACATCACCTTTCTGAACACTAGTAGAAGCTGCCAGAACTATTCATTCAACAATGTCATTGCCAATTCCATTTATGAGTGATTCATCAATAAAATAAGACGGTAGACATCTACAGGTGTAGAATCTTAGAACTGTGAGAACTAACATTGTGAACTCATTTACCTTTTTCTAATTTTCCAACAAAAGTGTTGTCATCTAAATAAAATTTTCAAATTTTCACCATTTCTCAATTCTTTGGCTTTTAAGAAGTAATAGAGTTACAATTTATTTTTTTAATTTTAAAAAAGATTTTATTTATTTATTTGACAGAAAGAGAGAGCACAAGCAAGGGAAGCAACAGGCAGAGGGAGAGGAAGAAGCAGGCTCCCCATTGAGCAGGAAGTCCAATTTGGGGACTCAATCCCAGGACCCTGGGATCAAGACCTGAGCCTAAGGCAGATGCTTAACTACCTGAGCCACCCAGGTGCCCCTAGAGTTACAACTTAGATGTATTTTTCATTAGTTGCTCCTTTAGTGTTCATGATACAACGAAAGAAAATAAACCATGACCATACATATATAGTGGTAATTTAATTTTTTTCTCATAAAATGCAGTAAAGTTGCATAGGACATATTCATTGATTTACAATTACTGAAGTGAACTGACTTTATTTAATTTTATCAACTATTTTTAAACTTTATTTTAATTCCAATATAATTAACATACAATGTTATATTTGTTTCAGGTGTACAATATAGTGATTAAACAATTCCATACTATACTCTGGTTTCTCTTCAGATCACATAAATCTTTCACCTTTTACTTTATTTAATTTTAACTGAAGCAAGTATCTTTTCATTTTGAGAATTGAAAACATGTTCTTTTTTCTCTGCTGTTTTACATTACCATCAAAGGCACAGTTTCACTTTCCCTGACTGAGACTACTCTGTCATTTGTAGTTACTTAAGGAGACAAATCATGCACTTTATCTCCCCATGAATTTCCTCACAAAAACTAGTACGGCTTCAAGTGTTGCTGGAATACTCTCTCCTTCCTCTCTATATATTCTTTTGCTTTCCGTCATGAAATTTACAGCTTACAGAGAGTAAAACAGATTCCTGAGCTCTTGTTTCTTCTTAATTGGTTTGTTTTCTTCCATATTATATGCCACTCATTTCTCATAATTAATAAAACTTATTCTTTAGTATTTTTTTCTGTCGTCACTTCAGCATATTTCCATAAACCACAAGCTATTATACTAAAGGCCAAAACAAATAACAGAATATTAGCCACCTAAAAGGAGAAAAAGAAACAAATAGAAATCTCTTCCCCTCCATAATTTCAGAAAATTTTCAAGGTATTTAAACTTGTCCAGAGAAGAGAAATAAACTCTGGAATTATGTTCATCTTAATGAACCAAGACAATGCAAAAGGCAGGAAGCTCCCTGAGTGCATGCTTCCTTTCTAAGATTTTTTTTTAACCAAATAATGCAGTATTTTTGCAAACTTCTTGTGGTAGAGCACAGAATCTCTGCTCCATTTCCTTTATAGGTGATAAAAATAATCTTCAGACTCCCAATGACTGATGCCTTTATAGTCTCTCTTCTGAATTATACTTTAAGGCAATTTTTCCCAGGGACATTAGTCCTTTAATGCTATGTGGAGTCAAATTTCTTTGTGTGGTACACAGTTGAAAATTCACAGTGCACATTAGTATTCTAAGAATTCTAAGCATTTGATTCATATTTAGAATATCATGACTTAAATGCTTTTTAGACAAGAATTCTCAAATTCAAAAATGTCATCCTTGACACCTCCCTAAATTTCAATGTGGTAGATAGAATTCTGTAAGGACCCAGATGACCCAGGCCCTTTTATTATCTCTTCCTTCAGACTGTGGAAGGGACCAGTGTATATGATGGGACATAATTCCTGTGATTACGTTCTGTTATTTGGCATGGTAGATTTTCAGAAAGGGAGATTATCCTCCCTGGGCCAGACCTAATCAGATGAGTACTTAAAAAGGATAGGCTTTTCCTGTTAAAAGGGAAGGATTCCACATGAGGGAGATTCTGTACCACCGGCTTCAAAGATAAAGGAAGTCATTTGGGAAGGAATGAAAATGCCCTCTAGTTGAGAACAGTTGCTGGCTGGCAGCCAGCAAAAAATGGAGCCTCAATTTTACAACCCTAAAAAAGTTATTCTGCCAACAACATGGATGAAATTGGAAGTAGGTTTTTCCCCAGAGACTCCAAAAGAGACCTCATCATAACCTGAATAATTCCCAGCTAAACTTTGCTGGACTTCTGACCTCCAGAAATGTTAGCAAACAAATGGGTGTTGTTTTAAGTTGCTAAATTTGTGGTAATTTGCCAGACAGCAAAAGAAAACTAGAGTATTCACATCCCAAATCACCAGTTCCTGTTGATTCTGTTTAGTGTTTATTAAATTTGTCTATGTCTTTGTATCTCATCAATCACCATTCCAGTCCAAATCACCATCTTCTCACCTACATTCCCAATTGCCCTGCAGATATATCCTCTGACCTCTCCATTCTTTACACAGAAACTAGAATATTCTTTGAAAGACATTCTGTTAAAAAAAAAAAAAGACATTCTGTTATAATCACCCCTTCCCTGTTTCAAATCCTATAATGACTTCTCATTTCTCTAGCAATAAAGTTTTTAAAATTATAGCCTTGAATAAGATATCCCAATGAACATTCTGGGAAACTTAGGATATTGTTAATATAATGGACTTAAAAGCTTTACTAAGTTTAATACATCTTTAACCTATACTTTGCCTACCTGTCCACTCTAATTTCATGACACTTTTTTTTCTACGTGCCAGTAGCACTGGTAATTTTTCATTCCTAGAGCCATGTTCCTTTCCTCCTGTTCCCTTTCATGGAGGATTCTGCTCTCTCCTTTGACCCCCATTTCTCTGAGCCTCTTGATCACGTGGGACACTCCAAAAGTAGGTCGGTCCTCCAGAAAACTTTCCTTACCCCTCAGGTCATCCTAGTCCCTCTTTTATATAATGCACACAGAGCACAACACACAGAGCTTACTTATCCCCCACAGCATTTAATAGAATCATTTACATGACATCTTTTTAAAGGTACCATCTGTAAGCATTCTTCAATATCACTGCTACTCAAATAGAAGTATTAATTAGTTGATCTATGTGTGAAACGGCAACTTCAGAATCTCTGGAATATTTCAACTGCCTTTCTTCTTCAATGTCTCTTCATATATTGTCAGAATAACCTTGTTAATAAGTAAATATTGAAGCTTTTCTCATTATATAAGCTGTTTAATATGTCCTTGAGGCACGGAACTTGTATGAAGGAAATATGGCAACAGGTATAAAACGAGATTGTTCTGGGCTAACCCTGCCTATGAACAAATCACAGCCAAGTTTATAATTTTATCCCATGTTAAGATTTACTGTCTTTTATGGGAATCAAACACATTCACATTTACTGTGAACATCAATTTATTTACATTAATTCTATCCATCCTATTTGAAATATGGTATATAGAATGTCTTTTGTGTGGTTTCTTCCCCTCTAGTCAGTTGGAAGTATTTTAGCTTTTCTACTTTAATAGTCCAGGAAAATTCCCCTTTAATTTTTAGTGGTGGTTATGTTCACTTAATCTTAATCGCATCCACTTAATCTTGTGTTTTCTATCAAGATCTACCATTAATTAGTCTCCAACTTCTCATTAAATAAAGACAAGTGTCTTCTTGGGTCTTTAAATCCTCCATTCCACTCACACCTACACATACTCAATCTTATATAGCACTCCCATGTGGAAATTTCTGGGATTTTAGTTATTTTTATCAGCTTTGCTTTGATATTATGCATCAGTAGTAACTTAGACCTAAGGACAGATTTAACAGTTTATTTTGTTGTTGCTGTTGTTTACCACTACTCCAAGAATACTCAGTCTTTAATTCATTTTTCATTTTATTGGGGTGTACACTGATGTAATTATATCAAATAAGACATAAGAATGGGTGAACTTTGGAAATATGTATTTTCCCACTTTCACTCGAATGCTAATGTTTTCCTCAGTATATGAAAGTAGGTCCAACATAGTATTCCCCTTGGTACTTGACAACACTGCTTCATGGTCTTCTAACAATCGATCCTAGTGATGAGACATCACATTCCAGCCCGATTTTTCATTTTTTGCAGGTAACCTGATTTTACTTTTTGAAAACTATAGGAATTTCTCTTTTTGCTTTGTGTGGCCTTTAATTCACCCACTGGCTCAGGAACCTGCTCAATACCCTTTTCCCAGGACTAGTGCCTTTTAATTTGTCCTTAGTTCTGGGAAATGTTTTTTTTTTTTTATTATGTTTGTTTCCTCTCTACCATTTTTTTTTCTGTTCTTCCTTCTGAAAATCCTAGTAGATGTATGTTGAAACTTCTAAAGATTTCTTCCACTTCTCTTGACTTTTATGCCACACTGCCAACTTTGTATTTTTTTTCCAACTTTTCCTAGGAGATGCCTACAGTTCAGTTTTTCAATTAACGATTCACTCAACTGCTGTTCATAATTATTTTTAGTCCCTATTTGAAACCCAATATTAATGACTTTCTTCTTTCTAAGACATCTAAATGATTCTCTAGTTTTATTTTATAAATGTGTTATTTAGTTTAATATCTTATTTCCATGCTAGTAATGAATTGTCTTGGGAATTAGTTCTTGGTGTCTCTTCCACTACATTCTTCAAATATTTGGTGCTAATGACTTGTTCAATATTATTTTAAGACTGTGTTCCCCTCCTTGTGAACATTGGTTTTGTTTACAAGAACATGCTCCTAGTGAAAATGTTGATGACAAGTTAGATATTCTGTTAGAAAATTGAGACAGTAGTATATCTTCTGGTTTGGGAAATCTCTTTTCCCTCTGGACACTAATTATCTGGAACACTCCAACCCAAATCTCCAACTCCCTGCCTTAGCCTGTGAGTAATCAGTTCACCATTAAGGGTTGGGGGCTGGGTATGGGCGAGGAGGATCCAACTTGGGCTCTCCATATAAATCTATGTGGCTCAATATCCTTGTCCTAGAACCATCTTCTTTCTTCTACTATTGCTATTCTTGAAACATGCCTGAACTGCTCCTCATATCAGGTCACAGAAATCCTCCTAAGTAGATATCAAATTTACTAATTTAGGGCTATTATTTCCTTCATCAATCCATATCTTTCTTCAAATGCTTTCAACATTTGTGGTCCAGAGACCTTCCAATGTCATCAGGGATTTATTCTTCAGGAAATACACATATTTTTCTTTTTAAATCAAGGGATTTGGGGTAAGCAGAAAGGCTCACAATCTTATTTAGTTTTGTCCTGTTATTAGCTATCTCTGAAATAGGGAAAATTGATTCACATAATAAAGTTTTACTCAAGGTGACATAGTAAAATAGTTGCCTAGACAGAACAGAATAAGAATCCCCTGGCTCTACTCCACCTTCTGTCCCTTAATATATGACTGCTTTTGGATAGATTTTTCATTCCACTCTTTTCCTGAAGGATTAATAGCCAAGTCTTTAGTTAAACGTCAAGGGAGTAGATATAGAAATAACCAATTTTATGCTTTATTATAACTTCCTTTATAATAAAAAGTTATTGATGGATAAACAGTTACTGTCAAATATTACTAGGGTCCTACGGCATTTTGACAAAACTTCGGTGCCACATTATAAAATCACTAAGATTCCAAGGTGAATCAGTTCTTGTTAGTATCTTTAGCAATATTCATTTAACTGTTAAGTTTAATAGAAGAGCAGAAACTTATTATGTTATTAGCTGGACATTTTCATTATAATCTGCAAGATGTTTTATAAGGTGCTTAACATAATAATCATTCTTTTCAACAAATTGACAGTCTTAAGTCTCAGAATTCTTTAGCAAGAACCATTGTTAAATAATGCCAAACACAAAATTAGCCTAAATCACATATCCTTATTCATTTTAACTTCATCATTACGATTTTCCCTTCAGAAGTGGAATGAACAGAATTAAATCACTAATGGCAAGAGTAAACCACAGAAGAATCTACACATGAGAAATACAATTTTGTTAAACTACCAAGTACATACTTTAATGAGATTTCATTGAAGAGGTGGTTATAAAATATCCATTTAAAGTATTATAACATATTAGAAATTTATTCAAAAATATCCTTCTTAATCCTGAATCCAACAATTTAGTATGTTTTCTTCTAGTACATATTCTTTAGGGACTTAGTCCATAAACTTTAAGTGGAATGCATGTTAAATGCAGCATATGTTTTTTTTTTATTATGTTATGTTAGTCATCATACAGTACATCATCAGCTTTTGATGTAGTGTTCCATGATTCATTGTTTGCGTAGAACACCCAGTGCTCCATGCAATATGTCATACATGCTAAATATAACGAGAATAGTGATTTATTTTAGAAAAATGTTTTTAGAAATAATGACAGCAACAGTAGCTAGGATTTACTGATATTTTACTGACAGACATTGCAATAGGGGCTTTCTTATTTCAATTAATCATCATGACAAGGGGAAGGTCATTTGTTTTCCATATTTTTAGATGTAGAAACTATAATTTCAGAGGTTAGCTAACTTTCCCAAAGTCAAAGAATTTGGAAGTAAGATAACTGAGGTTTGAGTAGCTACTGACTTAGGAATAGTAGTTTCCAGTTTTTCAACTTATTGCTAAACTAAGATTGCTATATTTCTTTTTCTTCACAAAAGGAGGCAACTAAATAATAATCACCTTAGTATTCACATAGTAAATTAATGCATAGCACCACCTGTTGGGCACCTGAAGAAAACGAACAGGGTTCCCAAGGCTGATCTACTAAAAGTTATGAAATTAGAGCAGGTATGGTTTGTGAGGGTTCTTACAGCACTGACTCATTCAAGGCTTAAGTATGACTACAAAACAGACATATCTCTATATAGATTGTTTCTAATATATTAAGTCAAGTTTTCAAAGCCTGTACTGGTTGATTTTATGTGTCAACTTAGCTAAGGGCCAAGTTGTGCTTAAATATTTGGTCAAACATAATTCTGGGTGTGTCTGTGTGTTTTCAAATGAAATGCACATTTGAGTCAGTGGACTGACTCAATAGCAAATTGCCCTCCCTAATATGGGTAGTCCTATCCAATCAGTTGAAGGCCTGCGTAGAACGAAAAGTCTGCCCCTCCTCTTGATAAGAGGAAATTCCTCCTCAGCTTGGAGCTGGAACATGGTTTCCCTGGTCTTTGAATTCATACTGAAAGATCACTTTTTCCTGAGCCTCAAGCCTACGGCTTTTAAATTTTAACTATGCTATCACAATCCTGGGTTTTCACTTTGCCAACCGCACACCTGAGCCACTTCTTTATAATAAATCTCTTGATAGATGTGTGTATGTGTGGTGTGTGAGCACGTGTGTGTGGGTATGTGTGTATCCTACAGGTTCTGTTTCTCTGCAGACCCCTATCTAATATAAAGCCCTTACTTTCATTTATAACTCCACATTTCTCCAAAACAGGAATATATTTTAACTAAGGTTAAAAAGCAAGGTCCTGGAATCTCTTTTTTAAAAAATAGCCATGATTAATCTTCCATAATGACTAAGCTAGACAATGAGAGTAGGTATATCCTTCAGAATTGTCTTGGCAGAATAAGCAGAGCAAAGCCCCAGGAACAAGAACCACAGGTTGTCATCACTAACATGCTATGTAATCAAGACACAAGTCCCTTCAAGTGTGACTTCATTTTTAAAGTAAATTAACCCAGTGTGATGATCTCCAAGACTACCTCATCCCTAAAGGTCTATGAATTATCAACCATGTGTTTTAACTCAACCTTGGTACTTAAACCCTCCCTTACCAACCTCCCTGTCACTTCACAACACCCTCACCCCCACCCCCACACTACCATCATCCTCTCAGGAGACTACAGTAGAGTTCTAAAGCCTTGCTACTTAGTGTTGTTCTGGGGATACAGCATCAGCATCACATAGGAATGTTAAAACAACATTTTAGGCTTAAGATGGAGCTGCTCCTGCCCTGGGTCCATGTCAGCAAACTGAAACTTGAAAAACTTTTGTGCAATGTAAACGCTCCACTTGACCAGAAATTCAGTATATGCAGTCAGCCAATCTCCAAATGCTAAGCCAACTCTGGGTTCTATACTTAATTCCTTTTTCCTTCTCACCCCAAATAAGGTTGACTATGTGGCTCCAGGCAATCAGCTCTTTTCTATTTGTCTCTTCCTTGTTTTTATTCTTTATCCTATAAAAGCTTTCTGTCTTTCACCACATTTTGCAGAATTATATAAAGTTTGTACCAATTAAATTATCTTATTTAATCATTTTTTTAAAAGATTTTATTTATTATTTGACAGAGAAAGATTACAAGTAGGCCGAGAGAGGAGGAAGCAGGCTCCCTGCTCAGCCTCGATCCCAGGACCCTGAGATCATGACCTGAGCTGAAGGCAGAGGCTTTAACCCACTGAGTCACCCAGGCGCCCTTATTTAATCATTTTTTAACAGAATTAATTAGATATGCAGAATCTTGGGCCCCACTCCAGTTCTACTAAACAGAATTTGGATTATAACAAGATCTGTAAATATTTGCATAGACATGAGTATTTGAAAAGAATTGTTCTAGCTCTACTCAAAGCTACTATGCTTGAGTGGAGGGAGTAAAAAGATTTATTTGCCTTAACCAATATTTGTATTTTTATAGCTTATGAAGAACTTTTAGACCATGGACTCTGACAACAACCCCATTTTCATATCCTGGCTTTGCCACTTTTAGCTGTAGGACTTTGGTGGTTGTCAGTTACCTTTCTGAGACTTAGTTTCCTCATCTGTTAAGTGGGAATTTAGGACTTTAGGACTGGGCGCCTGGGTGGCTCAGTGGGTTAAAGCCTCTGCCTTCAGGTCAGGTCATGATCTCAGGGTCCTGGGATCGAGGCCCGCATTGGGCTCTCTGCTCTCTGCTCGGCGGGGAGCCTGCTTCCTCCTCTCTCTCTCTGCCTGCCTCTCTGCCTACTTGTAATCTCTCTGTCAAATAAATAAATAAAATCTTTTTAAAAAAAAAGGACTTTAGGACCTTAATTATAGAATTGATTTACTTTAAACTGGTTAATATGTGTAAAAGTTAGAAGAGTATCTAATTCATTAGGTTTCGTTAGGTATTAGCTATTATTTCACATTCTTCAACTCACATAAGTTCACTCTGTTGGTATCAAACTTCAGTTATGCAAGCCTCTTCTTATAAGAAAATATCTCTAAATAATATTCCAATAATTTTCTTTTTTTTTAAAGATTTTATTTATTTATTTGACAGAGAGACACCGAGAGAGGGAACACAAGCAGGGGAGTAGAGAGAGGGAGAAGGAGAAGCAGGCTCCCCGCTGAGCAGGGAGCACGATGCAGGGTGGGGGCAGGGGCCATCCCAGGACACTGGGATCTGACCTGAGCCAAAGGCAGAAGACATTCAACGACTGAGCCACCCAGGTGCCCAGTATTCCAATAATTTTCAATGTCTCTCTTTTTTTGGACTTCTGCTTCTCTCTCTTGGTTTTTTCCCTTTTTGTCCTTTTCTTCCTCCTTTCTCCCTTTTTTTCCCTCTCTTCGTCTCTTCATTTTACAAAGTTGAGTGAGTCTTTGTCCCTTCTTCCCTTTTGCCCACAAACACCCATTATGGTGTAAACCTCAGAGATACTTTATAAGAGGTATAGAAACAGTTGGCTCCATTTGTAATCCTATTGGGTTTTTTTAATTTTTTTAAAGATTTTATTTATTCATTTGACACAGAGAGAGAGATTACAAGTAGGCAGAGAGGCAGGCAGAGAGAGAGGAGAGAGGAGGAAGCAGGCTCCCCGCTGAGCAGAGAGCCCAACGTGGGCCTCGATCCCAGGACCCTGGGATCATGACCTGAGCCGAAGGCAGCGGCTTTAACCCACTGAGCGCCCTGTAATCCTATTGTTAACCAAACCAAGAAGCATGAGGGCTGTGGCATCCCAGAAGAAAAAAAAACCACCTTGTGAATTAAAATTATTATTCTTTTTAGAATACACCCTCTACACTGAAGAGCCTTTGGGTAGAGAGCAGAGCAAAACCAATGACGACCCAGGCTTTGAAGTTGGAAATTAGTTGTGCAAAGTCTGTCTTTATAAATTGTTACTAGGCATGTGGCCAAGAACAAGTTTTCTAATCTTTTTTGAGTATTAGTTTACACATCTGTAACTCTTATAAAGTTATTGTAACTATTCCAAAAGAGAGTACATTTAAAGTGCTTAGCACAATTTCTGAAACAGTAAATTCTTTGAAATGGTAGCACTCATGGTCACCATCTTTATTATAATAATACTAATCAATGAAGCAACCAGAGATAACTCTCAGAAGGGCAAAGCCCAATAAATAATATTAAATTATATTATTAATTATTATTAATATATTAATATTAATATCCTCATCTTAAAACTACTTAGATTTCTTCATGTCTTTTCCTCCTAAATTCTGGTCCTCTCCTGAATCTTTCACTGAGAAGCCTCCATCTGGAACACATGAGAGTTTTTCACATTTTCTTTCTTCTTTTGTTTCTCTCTCTTATTATGTGTAACTTTCTCCTCCATTGCAACAATTCTTTCTTTTCTTTTAATTTGCTCTTCCTTCTTCCCACCGCATCCAAGGGTGGGATGCTTTTAGGGTTTTTTGTTGTTGTTTTTGTATTTCTAGAAAACTTGAATCAACTTTTTCACACACTTTTTTCCTGGAAAAAAAGCTAAAATAATTTTAGATGGGCTCTGGGTTATTGAATAATTTTTTGAGTTCCCCTTTATATGTGGTATCTTTGCAAAGTGTAAATTTCGATATTTTAGTAAAATCTTTTAAATATTCACCAGGCAACTCATCTCCAGTTAAATGTGTCATTCATCACACCAATAGCTGAGAAGTTTCCACTGGCTCTTGAATCATGTTAAAATCATTTCTCTGATTTAATGCTTTTGTGATTTAAATTTTGTTTTACACTTTCTGTTTGATGGCGTCATGTAGGAAAGGTGAAAAAATAAATTTTTGAGCACATTCGGTAGTCTCCCCCAAAATCATTTTATTCTGTAGTCATACATTTTGTATCTGTTTTTTTTAAAGTACTCATATTCTGCTAAAATTATTCTCAGTTGTGTTCAAGGAAATCTGGTTTTATTCCTATGTAGATCTAATTACATTTTTTCAATGCCTAGGATGAACTTTTGATCTAGAGTTTAAATAAATAATGGGTGGAAGCATCCATTTTAATACACAATTATCTCCTTTTAGCATTTCTGTTTGCATTTTGATAACTACAGTGAAAATAAAACAGTGTTACTTCTTGTTACTATAAAAATAAATTAAAATATGAGTTAAATTTTTATTTAAAATGTCATCTCCAATTTCATTAATCCTTTATGAGAAAAAAGAGAGTGCTATTTCCCCAATTTATTTTTTGTTGCTAAAGTTCTTCCTTAAGCAATGAAATGATTCTATGTACTTTTAGAATAATTAGAGAAGAATTCAAGTGGGGAGAAATTCAATTTTGCTGCTTTGTCAATTTTGCTCTTTTGAGTGACCTCTTCTGGCATTTCTCAGACAGCTGAAATCAAGTGGTTGACTGAATGAGCCAGTGCCTTGTTCATAAAGCCATAATTTCATATTTAATATATTATATGATAATTTATTTAAAGTATTATTAACAGCATTTAAAATAAAATCAGAATTTTCTCTGTTTAAAAATTTGTTATTCATAATTACTTGATAGCTTTTCTGTTTCCACTGTTCTCCCTAGGATACAACACTTTTCAGGTAACCCTGTTTCATAATCATGAAGAAACCTTCTGCCAAAAGTCTTGGTTATTTTTCTTTCTCCTATCTTTCTGAAGCAAAATGTCATGGTAAGTATAGAGGCCCCAACTTAGCAACACTTCCCGTAAATAAAGGAAATGGTGTCTCATCCCAAGTGCTTCAGAGCTCCTGTGAAGGCAGTGGAAAATCTGCAGAGGAAATCTTTTGAAACATAATCATCAGCGGGCTTGGGTGGAGCCCTGAAAAAAGGACTTACCTTTCTATATTGATTTCTCAGTTGAGGAACTTAAGATCAAATGTCAACTGGAATATTATAAAATGCTGCCCATAGAAACATACTTAGGTCTTGCATGTTATCATTAATTTTATGCCAGCCTCAAGTCCCCATGCACTACTTATACAAAGTAGCAGCAATAGATAATACTTACATTAAAAATAAAGCATATCTTAGCCTTGAAGTTACATATAGTATTCTTGTGTAAAATATTTAAGTGACTCATTTCTCTACCTAAAGCCAAATCTTCCAAAGAAGGAAGTATTGATTCTATTATTAATGCGATTGAATCAATATAGTCTTGACAAACTAAAGATCTGAGATAAAATAGGCCTTTTGGTTGTCTTAAGTGAAGTTACTTTGATCTAAGAGTGAATTTGTTTACATTGCAGAGGTCATGTCAGAATAATGTCATCAAAATTATGATGCTACTGAGTGCTTATCCATATGAACATATGGAGAAGTGACTATGAAGTAATGGATACTTTAAATACCAAGGATCTGTGAGAACTTAACCAAGGGTGTTCTGTCTGGACCAGGTTACTGATCTAAATAGCTCTCCAAAGGCCTTGGGACATCAGCTCCTGCCCTGGAAAGGCTATTCCTTGCTGGTAGTGGTGAAAACCATGCAGCAACCCCATGAAGGAGATCATCTTGTCTGCCAACACCAGTGCCTTTGTTCCACTAGCATCATGCTCTAGCAACAAGGGACTTTCAATTTGCATGGACAGCTAGATGTCAGCTCTTAGTTGGCTCAGCCAACAATTCTGAAACCCAGCTTGGAGAAAGGTACACCTCAACTAAATTTGGACTTTGTTTCATCTCCCTTTGCCTGAAAAAATAGTGTAATTAATCTATCATTGGTTTGGGGTTTTATTTCTTTGTTGGCTCATTAGGAGATACTACTCTGTATGCTTATGGCTTGTGATTATAAATTATAATTTAAAATTATATAATTAAAATTTAAATTATAATTAATTTAAATTACATAATTAAAATCATAATTCCCACACTGAATCTGTGTTAAATAAATTATTGGTAAAGACAATCTCAGTCTCTGAGCATAATTTGTGTGAACAAAACACCTTCAAAATTAAATTTAAAATAATATGATTTTCCCCCTAAATGTCAAATTGTATAACTTCTATATGGTATTTCAACTGTGTAGCAGTGAATATACTATATATAGTGCCTTTATTTTTATNCACCCAGGCGCCCTCCATTAAAGATTTAAATTAAAGCCTTTTTAGGTTTGAGGCCAAAGGTTTTTTTTTTTTTAAAGATTTTATTTATTTATTTGACAGAGAGAGAGAGAGATCACAAGTAGGCAGAGAGGCAGGCAGAGAGAGAGGAGGAAGCAGGCTCCCTGCCGAGCAGAGAGCCCGATGTGGGCCTCGATCCCAGGACCCTGAGATCATGACCTGAGCCGAAGGCAGAGGCTTTAAACCGCTGAGCCACCCAGGCACCCAGTGCCTTTATTTTTAAATATACCATTTAAGTTGTACCCAAGGATTTTTTTAAGTTTCATTTAAATGAGATTTGTGTAACTCTGGACCATTAATTAGAAAATAAAAGTACAAATCTGATTCTATTTATGACAGTTGCCAAGGGAATACTGAGCATAAACTTGGACTATCAGGAACCTGAAGTTCACAGGGCAATTAGCTAAAAAAGAAAAATTTCCGGGGCACCTGGGTAGTTCAATTAGTTAAGGGTCTGACTCTTGATTTTGGCTCAGGTCATAATCTCGGGGTCTTGGGATCAGGCTCTGGGCTCAGTGAGGAGTCTGCTTGAGATCCTCCCTCTCCCTCTGCCCTCTTCTCCATGCTTTCTCTCTCTCTCTCTAATAAATAAATCTTTAAAAAAAAGAAAAATTTATTCCATCAAATTGGAAAAAGGGAATTGTCTAGCCTTCAAGCAAATGTGTGTCTGTTTTTCTTTTATCTGTAAATCAAAAAATATGCTTCTTCTTTGTCTCATTGCAATCTGTAACCTAGCCAGATAGAAATGATGTTAATGTGGCTTTCTGCAAAACTCACAGCTTTTAAAATTCTTTGAAAATCTTAACTGTAATAGCTCAAGTCAAAACACAGTCTACGTATTGATTGTAACAACCCCTGAAGTTCATTTACTCAGAATATGTAAAAACAACGGGATTTGCTGAGATCATAGTTCAACCAATGGGAAAAAATTTGTCCACAAATATATGTAATTTAAAAGTTATAATAATGTTCTAAAATATACAATGATAACTCACAATTTAATGTTCGATTCTCTCTCCTCACTCTACCTGACCTAGCAAGGCATTCAGTACAACTGATCATTCCTCCCTGTTTAGCTGTCCTTTACTTGGATTCTTCAGCATTGTATTCTCTTGGTTTTCCTCCTACTTTACTGGTTGCTCCTTCTCAATCTCTTTCACTGATTTTTCTTCATCTCTCTAACCTATAAGCAATGAATGGCTTTAGTAAGTAAGGTACTTATTCTCTAACCTCTTCTATCTACACTAACTTCCTGGGTAACCTTTTTTTGTTCATTTGGATTTAAATACCGTCTATGCTTTGGTGATTCTCATAAGCATATATCTGATCCAGATCAAGCCTCTGCACTTGACTTCTATATTCAAATGCCTACTTCACATTTTCACTTGGCTATTTAATAAGCATAACAAACTCAACCAGTCCAAAATTAAAATCCTGAGCTGTCCTTACAAATTTCTCTTTCTGGGGCGCCTGGGTGGCTCAGTGGGTTAAAGCCGCTGCCTTCGGCTCAGGTCATGATCCCAGGATCCTGGNGGCCCACATCGGGCTCTTTGCTGGGCGGGGAGCCTGCTTCCTCCTCTCTCTCTGCCTGCCTCTCTGCCTACTTGTGATCTGATCTCTCTCTCTCTCTGTGTCAAATAAATAAATAAATAATCTTTAAAAAAAAAAAAACAAAAAAAAAAAAAAAATTTCTCTTTCTACCATCTTTTCCATTTAAAATATGGCACTTCCATCTTCCAGTTGCTTAAGCCAAAAGTATTGAGGGTAATTCTTGACTTCTCCCTTTCCTTTATACTTACATTCAATCCATCAGCACATCCTGTCTGCTTTACCTTCAAAATAGATCTAGAATCCAAATACTTTTCACCCCATCTCTAACCTGGATCATTTTAATAGTTTTATAATAGTTTTCATAAATTAAATTTTGCCCTTACTGTTAACCCAATTCAAACATACCAGAAAATGCTTCTTCCTACTCAATACCCTAGAATGGTTTCTAAACTTTTTTCTAAACTTTTCAGTCTGACTTACCCTAAATTTTACTTCCCAGGTTCATTATCATAGGACCACATCTTTCAAATAATGTTTCCATGCTTTGAAGGTGCTCATGAATACCCAGTAGTTTTCTTTTATAAAGTGAATCATTGTGCTTTGCCTAAGACTAGAGGTTGGTACCAGGTCTCTTTATAAACTAAGTTCCTTCTACTATTTTGTATAAATGTTATTTACAATACAGGGGTAGGATTTGAGGAAGGACATGTTTTTGAATCCTTACATGGCCAACGTCTAAGTAAATTCCTACATTTATTGTGAAAGCCTATTAACCTGTCGAGTGTGGAAAAGTAGGGGTAAGAGGAGACAAATGAAGAGTCTATAGACAAACATACACTGAAACCACTAAATATTTAATAGAATAGAAGGATTTATATCTGAGAGATCTTTTGTTTAGTAAGAAATAGTTTTGTTGACTAGACAAGATGGAGAAGGACATCATCTCTGCTTTGGAGGTACACTTCTTAGTGTTGCATCAGAAATCAAATTGCTATAGGTTCTCATGACCAGCAAGGTCAGTGGTTATTTGTGAGGCAAAATTAAGAAGAGATATCGAAGTATAATCTAGATTTACTGGCAATTCTCAACCCAGAGGTTGAAACTTTGCCATATAGCCAAGGCATTATACAAACTGAAGGACATTACAGAATGTTCAAATTAGCTCAAGAATATCTGAAAGGCTACCTCCATTCATTGCAATTTATGAGGCTGTAGGCCCTAGAGTTCTAAGGGGTGCCATCATTTGTACCACCATATTAGAAGAAACCATGAAGAAATGTCATGTTCACTCTGAATTAAGTTTATAGTGGGAGAAAATGAAATTCAGCAGGAGAATGTGAGAAATTAATAAAGAAATGCTCAATGCAATTTGATATCATTAAGTTCTTTAGCCTCTGGCTCTGAGGGCAAGCAGATCCACATAGTAAGAAAGCAAGACATAACTGAAAGTTACTATGTAGACAACTAGCTTGGTTTCTGATAATACAAAGCCTTCTATGGCCAGTATAGACATTTTAGATGTCTATCTAAAATTAAAATTAAATCAAATTAAAATTAATTAAATTAAATTTAAAATTTAATTAAGTTAAACTTAAATTAACATATAAATTTCTCAGGATATATGGCATTCCCTGGGTTTCTTTCCACTGAAACCAGGACCAATGGGACATACAAATAGTGTGTGATGGACCATAACAACTACTTGAAGTGTATTTCTCATATTTATTTCTGGGAATTATTTTGTGAGCTGTAGAGAGATTTCAAGCTTAAAGTTGTCATAATCAGCCTCAACTGGTCTGTCCTATCGTAGACACTCAAAAATATCTTCTGAATGCAAGAATAAATAGATGAATGTTTGAATGGTTGGATTAGTGAGTAAACATATGAGCGAATGACAAAAAAAATATCTATTCACAATGATTTCCCAGTCTATGAGGAAGACGGTCTATGAGGAAGAGAGAGGTAATAAATAAAACAAGTAAGTTAAGTGGTATGCTAGAGATAATTCAAAAGTAGCAGAGTGTCACCAAAAATGAAGCCTTATTCTTTGTGAGAAAGTTTTCATGGGTGTAGAGCAGAAAGGTGATGCATGAATTATTAGTCAACCCTGTTCACAAATGTCCTAGTTTTATTTGCCATTCCCCTTAAACAGCATTATTTCATTTTGCTTCACTAATATTTTATGTGAGCATATCTAAGACCTTCACTGTTTTTTCACTTATTGCTTCATATTTTCAAACACCAAACATTACTGATTATAACTGCTCTTCTGATTCATTGAAAGTTGTCCTTCTTGACTATCATTAAAATACATAATATTCAAAATTATTTCTTTTGAAAAATTAAGTTGCCTTTATATAATGCATTTATTTCTCCATTTACATTTCTAACAATGCTTCAAACTTCTATGACTGACTTCTAAGTTTAAGATGTAAGTTAGCGGAAGACAGAGGTTGGGAGATGACTGCAGAGTAGGAGAACCCAAGTCTTACCTTGCCCATGAATAAAACTAGATAACTATTAAATCATCCTAAATACTCCAGACATTGACCTTAAGACTGTCAGAACAAACTCCACAACTAAAGGCAGAGAAGAGGCCGCATGGTAGAAGTTAGGAAGTATGGAGATATAGTTTGGGAAAGAAAGAGACCTGGGAAAGAAAGAGATCTTGGCTGCTTGAGCAGAGAGGGAGCTGTGGAAAAGAGTGAGAGACAGACTTGTACACAGGGGAGTGCACGGGGGAAAAGAAATCCCTATAACAATTGGCTCAGGAAGTGAGAGGGTCAAATTTCGTGAGTTCTTGCAACTTGGGAGGTCTTAAAGCATGGAGTTTTAAAGGTCAGTGGGTTTGGCTCTGGAAGGGCTTGGAGGACATCAAGGCTGCTTTTGGGGAGAAGGCAGACAGACAACAGATGCACATACATTGTGGAAACAGAGATCTGAAGAGTGCCTGGGGCACATAGTGGAGAGGTTATTCACTCATACTGGAGTGTGTCCCAGAGAGACAGCAATGACAGAGATACCCTCTGGGAATGAAAGAACTGGCTGGTGCCATTTCCTATCACCACCCCTCAGCATAAGCATAGGGCCACCCATGGGAACCAGTGCAGGGCTGACACTCACTATCCAACTTGCTTACACTAAGAGTTTCACCCCCACCCTCCAGGGGAACTGCCCCTCCTGGTCATGTTTACCTAATCCCAGCATGGTGGGACCATTTCTCCAGAGGACAGGCCCTATCCCTCATGACACTATGTCTCCCCACACAGGAGTTTTGCAGAGCCTTGATTCCTGCAGTGGTGGCACCAGGTTTCACTTCACAAACAGATCAGAGCACACCTAGTTAAACATGCCACATTCAGGCCAGGGACCAAACACTGCCTACAACAGGCAAATAAAGCCTCTGTAGATGACTAGCCTGAAGGATAAAGTGGCCAAGACAAAAGAGCAGAGCACACATAGCACACATTGGAAATACTTCCAAAATTTCTAGGCCCTGAGGAACAGAGGGACACTACACAGCAGGGCACTTCAAGACCTCTTCTTCATAAGGTCATTACCCTCAAGAACAAGAGACATAGCTGACTTTCTTAATACACAGAAACAAGCACAGAGACTTAGACAAAGAAACTTATATCAAGTGAAAGAACAGAACAAATCTGAAGCCAGTTATCTAAGTGAAACAGATATAAGTGCACGATGCCTGATACAGAATTTAAAATAAGGATCATATGGATACTCACTGGACTTGAGAGAAGAGTGGAAGATGGGAGTGAGAGCCTCCGCACAGAGAAAAGGAGTAACATAGAAGAGATAAAGGGCTCAAGAAATGAAATAAGAAACATGTTTCATAGGATGAACAACAGGATAGAAGAAGCAGAGAAATGAATTAGTGAGTTAAAGACAGAGAAATGGAAAGTAATCAAGTTGAACAAAAGAGAGAAAAAAGAATTATGTAAAATAAGAATACATTTAGGCAATTCCATGACTCCATCAAATGTAATAATGTCTATGTTATAGGAATCACAGAAGAAGAGAAAGAAAGGGGGCAGAAAAATTATTTGAAGAAATAATAGCTGAAAACTTCCCTAACCTGGGGAAGGAAATAGATATCCAGATTCAGGAGGCCTAAAGAACTCCCATCAAAATGAACAAAAGTAGATCCACACTAAGACATATTATAATTACATTAGCAAAATATAGTGATAAAGAGAAAATTTTAAAAGTAGCAAGACAAAAGAAGACAGTAACTTTCAGAGGAAAACCCATATGGCTAGCAGATGTTTCAGCAGACACTTTGCAAACCAGCAAGGCTATCATTCAGAATAGAAGGAGAGAGAAAGAGTTTCTCAGACAAACAAAAACTAAAGGAGTTCATGACCACTAAACCAGCCCTGCAAGAAATATTAAAGAGGAACCTTGAGTGGAAAGAAGAGACCAAAAGTGACAATATAAAGGTAGGAACAAAAAAACAGTAAAAATGAAGATTTCTGTAAAAAAAATCAACCAAGGAACTCACAAAATAAAAACATCAAATATAATGAATACTTAAAACACTGTGAGGAATAAAGAATGGGTTCAAACTTAAATGACCATCAACTTAATACAGACTGCTATATAAAGAGGTTATACACAAACCTAATGGCAACCATATATCAAAAACCACTAATAAACATGTGAAGAATAAAAACAAAGAGACCCAAATATACCACTAAAGAAAATCAGCAAAACATGAGAGAAAGACTAGAATGGGTTAAAGAAAATCTTCAGAAACAGTAAATAATAACATGATGGTAAACACATATTAATAATTACTTTGAATGTAAATGGACTAAATGGTCAAATCAAAAGACATTAAGGTGACAGAATGGATAAAAAAACAGGACCCATCTATATGCTGCCTTCAGGACACTCATTTTATTCCTAAAGCCACCTGCAGATTTGAAAATGAGGGGATGGAGAAATATCTATCATGCAAATGGATATGAAGAGAGAGCCAGAATAGCAATACTTATTTCAGACAAAATAGATTTTAAAATAAAGACTGTAACATGAAACAAAGAAGGACAATATATACTAATAAAGAGGACAATTCAACATGCAGATACAACACTTGTAAATATGCACCCAAGATGGGAACACCCAAATACATAAAATAGTTAGTAACAAACACATAGGAATTAACTGAAAATAATACAATAATCCTAGGGGACTTTAACACTCCACTCACATCAATGGATGGGTCATCTAAACAAAAAATCAACAAGGAAACAATGGCTCTGAATGACACACAGGACCAGATGGATTTATCAGGTATATTCAGAACACTCCATGCTAAAATAGCAGAATACACATTCTTTTCAAGGGCACGTGAACATTATCCAGAATAGATCACATATTAGCCCAAAAATCAAGCCTCAACAAGTTCAAGAAGATTGAAGTCATACCATACACCTTTTCTGATCACAATGCTATGAAACTAGAAATCAACCCCAAGAAAAAATCTGAAAAGACCACAAACACATGGAAGTTAAATAGCATGCTACTAAAAAATGAATGAGTCAACCAGCAGAAAAGAAGAAGTAAAAAAGTACATGGAAACAAATAAACATGAAAATACAACAGTCCAAAATCATTGGGTTACAGCAAAAGCTGTTCCAAGAGGGAGGTTTATAGCAATACACAGGCCTACTTCAAGAAGCAAGAAAAATCTCAACAACCTAACCTCACACCTACAGGAGTTAGAAAGGAAACAAAAAGGGACTAAACCCAAAACCAGGAGAAGGAAGGAAATAATAAAAACTAGATCAGAGATAAATTATACAGAAACTAAAAACAATAGAACAGATCAATAAAACCAGGACCTGGTTCTTTGAAAAAAATCAATAAAATTGATAAACCTCTCTCCAGACTTTTCAAGAAAAAAAGAGAAAAGGACACAAATAAATAAAATCACAAATGAGAGAGGAAAAATAATAACCAACACCACAGAAATACAAACAATTATAAGAGACTACGAAAAACTATATACCAACAAATTGGACAACCTAGAAGAAATGGATACATTTCTAGAAACATATAAACTACCAAACTGAAACAAGAAGAAATAGAAAATTTGAATAGAACAATAACCAGCAAAGAAATTGAATCACTAATCAAAAAACTCCCAAAAAACAAAAGTCCAGGACCAGATGGCTTCACAGGTAAATTCTACCCAACATTTAAAGAAGAGTTAATACCTATACTTCTCAAAGTATTCTTAAAAAAAAAAGGAAAAAGAAAGAAAACTTCCAAATTCATTCTATAAGGCCCGCATTACCCTGGTGCCAAAACCAGATAGAGATCACTACAAAAGAGAACCACAGACCAATATCCCTAATGGACACAGATGTAAAAATCCTCAACAAAATAGTAGCAAACTGAGTCAAACAATACATTAAAAAAATCATTTACCATGTTCAGTGGGATTTATTCCTGGGTTGCAAGGGTGGTTCAATATTTGTAGTGTGATACACCATTAAGAGAAAGGATAAGAACCATATGATCATTTCAAAAGACACAGAGAAAGCATTTAACAAACTGTAATATCCATTCATGATAAAAATCTTCAACAAAGTAGGTTTAGAGGGAACATATCTCAATATAAAAAAGGTCATATATGAAACACCCATAGCTAACATCATCCTTAATGGGGAAAAACAAGACAAGGATGTCTACTCTCACCATTTTTATTCAACACACTACTGGAAGTCCTAGCCACAGGAATCAGATAACAAAAATAACTAAAAGGCATCCAAATCAATAAGGAATAAATAGAATTTCACTATTTTCAGATGACATGCTACTATATATAGAGTGCACTAGAAACACCACCCAAAAACTGCTAGAACTGATTTCAGTAAAGTTGCAGGATACAAAATGTACAGAAATCTGTTGCATTTCCATACAACCAATAATGAAGCAACAGAAAGAGAAATTAAGAAAATAATCCCACTTACAATTGTACCAAAAATAATAAGATACCTGGGAATGCACCTAACCAAAGAGATGAAAGAACTATATTCTGAAAACTACGTAACACTGATGAAAGAAACTGAAAATGACACAAAGAAATGGAAAGCTCGTGGAATGGAAGAACAAATTTTGTTAAAATGTCTTTACTGTACAAAGCAATCTACATATTTAATGCAATCCCTATCAAAATACTAACAGCATTTTTCACAGAACTCGAACAAACTGTTCTAAAACTTGTATGGACCCATAAAAGACTCAAATAACCAAAGCAATCTTGAAAAAGCAAAGCAAAGCTGGAGGCAGCATGACTCTGGATTTCAAATTATATTATAAATCCGTAGTAATCAAAACAGTATAGTACTGGACAAAAACAGATATCTAGATTAATGGAACAGAATACAAAACCCAGAAATAAACCTACAACTGTAATAAAACAAGAAGTGTCAATTAATCTTCAACAGAGCAAGAAAAAAATATCCAATGGGATAGTCTCTTCAATGAATTGTGTTGGGAAAGCTGGAAAGCAACTTGCAAAAGAAAAAATCTGGACCACTGCCTTACACAATATGCAAACATAAATTCAAAATGGATGAATGGATGAAATGGATAAATGTGAGACCTGAAACCATAAAAATCCTAGAAAAGAATATAAGCAGTAACCTCTTTGACATCAGCTGTAGCAACTTCTTTCTAGGTATGTCTCCCGAGATGAGGAAAACAAAAGCAAAAATAAACTATTGGGACTACAACAAAACAAAAAGCTTCTGCACAGGGAGGTAAACAACAAAACTAAAGGCAACCAATGGAATGGGAGAAGATATTTGCAAATGTCATATCCTTCTAACATCTTAGTAGCCAAATCCTCGTATGTTTCTTCTGTTTTCATGGTTCAGGTTGGGTACTATTTTGATATATCCCCCAAAGGATATATTATATATACTGTTCTCCGCAACTGGGTTTAAGTAAATTCTGATCTTCCTGATTTGATTTAGAGAATACTCAAATCTAAGACCACCTCTAAGACTAAGGTGTCTTAGTAGTTGAGTTGGTTAATCTCAGTTACTATCTATTGATTTACATTAGTTTAAAGCTCAACGGGTAACTTCTTCTTGACATTATACCCAAATTCATAGACTTTGCCTTAGTATATCATTTGATATATTGGCCACACATTCAAATGGAGGTGAGATGGGATTCAGCTACCTATACAGCTACCTATACTCATTTAGTCACTCACTCAAGAGTTCATCAAAATCCTATTAGATGCTCCACACTCTTCAAGGTTCTAGGGATTCGAATGGACAAGACAGCCAAATATTGGCTTTCACAGATCTGATCTATTTTGTTGGGAGGCAGGTATTAAATGAATAAATTTATAAATAAAATTTTTCTATCAATAATACATAATCTGTATAATATAATATCAGATAATTATATAGAGTGATGTGTTATCATGGTAAACTGAATATAAAACTCTAGCACATAAAATGGCATTTCATTTTTATGTCATTGTCCCAAAGACTCATAACTGTAATCTAACTATAAGAGAAACATTAGACAAACTCAAATTAAGAGACATTCTACAAAATTCCTGACCAGCATTCCTCAAAACTGTCAAGATCATCAAAAACAAAGGAATTCACAGTCTAGAGGATTCTAACTCTATCATGGTGACTGCCTGAGTTTTATAAGGATAAACACACTACCTAAATAGGACTTTAGCTGATATATTAATCCTTTTTCATAGATGCTGCAATGCTGGACCAAAAAAAAAAGAATTGAATCAATTATTTTTACATATTTTAAAGGCAGTATTTAATAATCAAATAGTTTCAACATTTAAGTTCCTTGAATCAGCACATTTCAAGCAGTAAATGCAACATCTGCAACTATTGCTTAATCCCCAAAGAACACTCTCTTTTAATCAATTAAACTCATTACATTTGAATGTTCATTTCCTTCTAGTACACTATTTAACTTATTATGAAAAAATAATGTGTTTATGATTACCAG
This sequence comes from Ailurus styani, assembly GCA_002007465.1. NCBI lineage: Eukaryota > Metazoa > Chordata > Mammalia > Carnivora > Ailuridae > Ailurus > Ailurus styani. The sequence goes on along the minus strand of LNAC01000004.1, from coordinate 6,975,960 downwards.
GGCCATTAAATAACTTTCTGAAAATAAATCTCCTAGAGAAGTTTTAAAAACAGATTTCTCAAGTGATAAACTGGACCTTTCTAAGGGATTTTCCACTATTTCCCTGGGATAGGTGGTCAGAAAGGACAACACATAAGAAATGACATTTGATCTGCAATAAGAGTGATGAGGAACCTGTCATGGGAAGAACTGGGGAAAGAAATTCCAATCAGAAGGAAGGATAAATTTAAAGATGTAGAGACTTAAGTTATATCGATTTCCTTTCAAAGGATCCTTTATTTATGTCCTAGACATTGAGCTCTACTTCTGAAAGGTTTTTGTCTTACATGTATTGGAGTCACACTCAAGAAGCAGAAAGAGGCAAATCAGAGTTATAGGGCACATGGAAGTCATGTAGTCCAATTTTCACACTCTGTAAATGAGACAAGTGAAGACTAGAGTGTCTAAGGAACTAAGCTTACATAGTCTCTGGCTCACAGAACCAGATTATTTCACCCTCCCATAAACAATGTTCAAAATGGATCTAGACGATTTAGTTTTAAAATTCTCACTTTGAATTATTTATTTATTTATTTATTTATTTANCTCTGGCTCACAGAACCAGATTATTTCACCCTCCCATAAACAATGTTCAAAATGGATCTAGACGATTTAGTTTTAAAATTCTCACTTTGAATTATTTATTTATTTATTTATTTTTAAAGATTTTTTATTTATTCAATTGACACAGAGAGAGAGATCACAAGTAGGCAGAGAAGCAGGCAGAGAGAGAGGAGGAAGCAGGCTTCCTGCTGAGCAGAGAGCCCGATGCGGGCCTCGATCCCAGGACCCTGGGATCATGACCTGAGCCGAAGGCAGCGGCTTTAACCCACTGAGCCACCCAGGCACCCACTTTGAATTATTTAAAAAGCACTAGTCTAAAACAAATTCATAGCATGTTTTCACAATCGGTTTAATTTCCCAAAATGGGCCTGTTACCACTGTGTAACCCCTACCGAGCTTTGCCATTTATAAGAGGATTGAACAAAGCCATGTTTTTATTCACTGGTAGATTCTAAAAAAAAATAAGTAAGGAGTAACCTAAAGTTAGAATCTGGTCAAGAGTGAAAGCAGAAATAAGTAGATCATTACAACATGAAATCCAAATAAAGGTTAAACTAACACATAAGCAGAAGCTAAAGTATTCACAAATAAATCAGACTTGACTTCCATAGCATTTAATAAACAATCAAAGATTATTTTTGAGAAATTTTCTTCTAAGAAATTGGAAAAGAAAAGAATTCTATTCACTATGCCTGGAGAAGGAATGGTCTTAAATTATGTATCATAAACAAGTAATATCAAAGAGGAAATACTTTGTAGAAATTACAGTAACCCTGGGGGAGTCTCTGATCCTAGGGCACTTCCTACCATTGTCATGATTTATACTCAGCTCCTCAATAGATCAAGGCTGGTCAAAATGTTATGATGAGACACACGTTTTTTTGAACATAGTTACCAAGTAATTGTTTTCTCAGGCACATTTTTCTTATAGACTACATTCTCAATGATTTTTCTCCCTAATAAAGATTTACTTGAAAAGTTGAAAAAGAAAGACCTTTCTTTAGTGTATGTTTTAAATTAGGTTTATTAGGGTGATGTGCACAGTATATTTATGTTTAATTTTTTTATAGCACTGGGTCATGGGGGGATAATAATTTGGTTCAGAATAATGTGATTCAGTAATTAAGACTAATGGATGAATTAAAGCATTATCTAACTGATAAAATCCTATAAAAAATATTATTCGATGTGTGCAAATGATTGTTAGAGGAATGTGTTTTTTAATCCTGTTGTCACTACTTCCTCTTAACTCTTTCCTTGACTCCTGTTTGACTTACATCCTCATTAATCTATCATATTTTAAAATAAATTAAAAACCTTAGTCTCTTCTGTTCCCAAACTACTAGCATTTGTTACTTTTCCTTAACCTTACAGTGAAATCTTTTTTTTTTAAGAATGTCAGTTTCCTCCCAAACATCCTTGATGTTGCTCCTCAGATAATCTTATTCATTGACCTTTCTTAGTATGGTGTCAGCTCCATCCCACTCCAATATACCTCATATGTTTTCTGTGTTTGAGGGCTCCATGCTAGATTTTTTACTCTGTTTGGCTTCATATTGCATTGTGGAAAATTTAGGAATAGCAGATATATATTTTCATGTAATTTAGGCAAGATGAATTAGTTAGTGGAAAAATTTTGACTCTCCATGTTGATCAAATGTATCAGATAAATGCTGTATGCTACACTCAACATGGTTTTGGAAAAGACAAAGGCAAATCTTGTAAATAAAACAATCACTATTTCTCCTAGAGGTAAGCAAAGATTTAGATCAGAACGTGACTTTAGAGTCTTTCCAATAATAAGCAGTACCTTGTGGAAAAAAGTTCCCATAGATATTGGAAGAGTATTAGGTCTTCAAAAATCAAAAACTTAGATGGATACACATGGGATGTTTCCTATGTTTGAAGGCCGCCATATTACTTGAATAACTTGTCCAGTAGATCTGACTACAATGGGAGTGGGAATAATTTGAGTCATTTTAGATTTTCTTTTTTTTAACATATTAATATTTAGCTGACTTGACATATTCAGAATCACTTTAGAATCTGTAGGTGGTAATTTTGGTGCTCCATATTTTTTTTAATGGATTGCTTAATGAAGCTAGTAGTTTTACTCACAAAAATGCTTTAGGCAATTTCTATCTGAAGCATTTTTAACCTCTGAACTTTCTTTATATATTTCTACTTGTAGCAATTCAGCAGTTCTAAATACTCAATACGGAACCAGTAAAATAAATTTGGCTCCATTACATACATTCTGACTTATGAGATTTCATAATTCAGTCTCATAAGTCAGGAAACATGAACAAGAAGCCATGAATCATGGTGAGTTTACAAAGCTGCACGTGAATTAGAAACCAGAACCTCAAAATAATACTATAAATAAAATCCAAATCACAAAATCCAAGGTCCTGCTTACTAACAAAGAAACAAAGTATATGATCCTGTTTTGAAGTTCACTGAATAAATTAATAAGGAGCCAGCTTATGCACTCATCCAGACAAATCAAATCTCACTTCTCAGTTTATTTGAATCTCAGTTTTCAAATTATTATACACCTCTCTTATGTCTCACTTTAGAGGTTAGCTTTTCAACTTTTATTAAAATACGTTTAAACTTATAGAAACATTGCTATAGTCCAAAGAATTCCCATCACAAAATCCTCCAGTCATTAACATTTAAAATATTTATCTTTCTCTCTCTCTCTCTATATATATATAACTTATATATAGGATATAATTTTTTTCTAAACTACTAGGGTGTAAGCTGAAGACCCGGTAGTTTATTACTGCCAAAGATTTCAATATATATTTTCTAAAAGACAAAGATACTTTCTTACATAATCAGAGTACATCAATATCAGGAAACTAAAACTGATAAAATACCATCAATCCACAAGCTTCAGTCAAATTTCAGCAATAGTCCCAATAATGTCCTCTACAGCAGAAATAAATAAATACCTAAATAAATAAAAATTAATATCTATACTCAGAGACCCAGTGCAGGATAACATGTTGCATTTAATTATCGTGTCTTCTTATGCTCCTTCAATCTGGTACAATTCCTCTGTATTCCTTTGTTTTGTAACCATGATGTTTTTTAAGTGTATGGATCAATAATTTTGTAGAATTTTGAGTTTTCTGGATGTTTACTCATAACTAGATTCAGGTTATCCATTTTAACCAGAATACCCCCAGAAGTGGTGCTATGTTCTTCACAAGAGTATATTACAAGGTCATATTATTAATGACATTAGCTTTGATCACTTAAGGTAGTAACTGCTAGGTTTCTCCACTATAACGTTACTGCATTTTTCTTTTTTTTTCTTTTTTTTCTTTTTTTTTTTTTAAGATTTTACTTATTTATTTCACAGAGGGAGAGAGATCACAAGGAGGCAGAGAGTCAGGCAGAGAGAGAGGGGGAAGCAGGCTCCCTGCCGAGCAGAGAGCCCGATGCGGGCCTCGATCCCAGGACCCTGAGATCATGACCTGGGCCGAAAGCAGAGGCTTTAACCCACTGAGCCACCCAGGCGCCCAGCATTTTTCTTTTTTCTTTTTTCTTTTCTTCTTTATTTTTTTAAAGATTTTATTTATTTATTTGAGAGAGAGAGAGAGAGAGTGCAAGTGAGAGCATGAGAGGAAAGAAGGTCAGAGGGAGAAGCAGACTCCCTGCGGAGCTGGGAGCCCAACGTGGGACTTGATCTCAGGACTCCAGGATCAAGACCTGAGCCGGCAGTTGCTTAACCAACTGAGCCACCCAGGTGCCCTATATTTTTCTTTATAATTATTAAGTATTTTGTGGACAAATGCTGCAAAATAAAGTTAATGAATTTTTTTCTCTTCTCAGGCATATTTTAAATATAGATTATATGCTCAGTATTTACCCACAAGTTCTGGAATACATTCATGAGTTTTGCCTGAATAGATTACTATATTGTTGGCCTAATGACGATTTTTCTGTTATTTCTTCTCCATTTATTTTCCCAACACCATTTATTGAAGAGACTTTCCTTTCCCTGTTGTGTATTCTTGGCACCCTTGCCATAGACTAGTTGACTTATGTGCATGTTTATTTATGGGCTCTTTACTGTTCCATTTGGCTCTGTTTGTTTTTACGCCAGTATCATACTGCTTTGATTCCTATAGCTATGCAATATAGTTTGAAATCAAGATGTGTAATGCCTCCCACTTTGGTTTTCTTCCTTAAGATTGTTTTGGCTATTGAGGTCTTTAGTGATTTATTATGAATTTTAGGATTTCTATTTTCATTTCTATGAAATATGCTACTGGAATTTTGATAAATATTGCATTAAATCTGTAAACTACTTTGGGCAGTATGGACATTTTCACAATATTAATTCTTCTGATCTAAGAATACAATAATCTTTCATTTGTATCTTTTCAATTATAGTTTTTAGTCATAAATGAATTTTTTCTTTCATGTTTTCCCCCAACCTCTTCCTTATCAGTACGCCTCTGACTCCTCGGTTCTTATAATTTCTATTTCCCCTGAATCTTTGTAATACTGAGATACTTCATTTGCAGGTTATTACTTACACTATTATTCTTGTTTCCTGTTCAAAACCAATAAAATTCAGCAATTTTACTACTACANAGTAGGCAGAGAGGCAGGCAGAGAGACAAGGAGAGGAGGAAGCAGGCTCCCTGCTGAGCAGAGAGCCCGATGCGGGCCTCGATCCCAGGACGCTGAGATCATGACCTGAGCCGAAAGCAGAGGCTTTAACCCACTGAGCCACCCAGGCGCCCTACACTATTATTCTTGTTTCCTGTTCAAAACCAATAAAATTCAGCAATTTTACTACTACCTTATGCCTTGTGCTATACATGTTCCACCTGCTATCTGTGATGAGGTCCTCACTGGCAGCTGACCAACTGGTGATCCAGCTACAAAATTCCCATTTATTTTCTGTTTCAAACACTCTTCTTGTTACCATCTGCTATTGTTCAGGTTCTTAGAAAACACTCTTGAGAAAAATATGTGCGTAAGTGGTTTATTGGGAAGTATTCTCAGGAAGCACTCTAAGAAATGAGGAAAGGGGAATTGGGTAAGGGAGACACTGAATTAATTGCAATACACTTGCAACAGAGAACTAGGCTAAACCCAAGAAAGCTCTGAAACTATCTATGGTGGCTCTTTGGAGAAGTCCCAAATTGAAAAAATGTGGCCAGGCCTTCATAGCCTATTAGATGTAGACTACCCCTGTGAGGACAGTTTTTGTGTCTTTGACCAAGAGTAATGTCCTAGGAACAATTCAGCTATTACTGATCATCAAAAAATACTTCTGGAACTGGAAAAAAATGAGTGCCTCAGTGCTGAAGCAGAAAATCTGGTGGCTCACCACAGTATCCATAACATTGCAGTTCACTTTGTGGAGAGCTACATCTTATGAAAACATCACAGTTTTAAAATTAATTTTGTCAGTGCCCATTTGGTTTGCTTCCAGTATTTTTCATTTGTAAACCATGCTGCTAAAATAGTCTTGTACATGTCTTATAATATACTTGTAAAAAGATGTTTCCAGAAATGAGTCTAAAAGATAATTTTACAAAGTGCTCAATTGTTTTGAAATTAGCTGGACAAATTTTGACTCTCGACAGCAATTTTTATCCATACACTCTCCAACATTTGACTTTGTCCAACTTCATAAATTTTCCTCATCTAGGGGTCATTAAATGATATCTCCTTGTATCTTAGTTTGCCTTTTTTTTTTTTTGTAAATCAGTTTTAGGTATAAATGAATTAAATTAGAACTGAGGCATTCCTAATAAAGATAGCTTCTAAAAATGGTAATATATTTAAAAACAACTAATTTAAATGAGCATGTTTTATAACTAGCTGATCTACAACCAGCTGGATAGCCGTGGGAAACTAAGTGGAGGGGCATTTGTTTTTAAAGTTGTCAAACCATTATGAACTCTTCAAGAATATATTATCCTAAATGACTTCCATTTTCTTTACAATTACCTCAGCATGGGGTCCCATATGCCTATTTCCTTGGGGATGATACTCTGGCTACTTTGAAAATGTATTTGGTATTAGATTCAGTAATCTCTATTAGTGAATATTGACACTGAATCTTGAAACAGATATTGAAGAGGCAGAGGCTTTTTCTTTTCTTTTTAAAAAACTAATTTCTCTCATTGACTAAAGCCATAGTTTAACCTCTATTCTTATATATATAGGAGAAAACTCTGCAACTATTTAGGAAATGGAGTTGCTTTACTGCAGTATTTGTGAATACCTCTAGATTCATTTTCATTCATTCATTCAACTAATATGTATTGAACTTTTTTCCATTTCATGTGCAATGGGACTTTGGATCACAAGATAGGGTGCCTCTTCTACAAACAGTATGTAAATGAGTGAAACTTCTTCACACCTTCTTTTACCCAAAGTGCAAGAGGGTAAGCCAACTATGCAATTTAGACAAGTCTCATATTCTATTAACCAATAAACAATCTTATTTGGTATACACACATAGCAACCACTAATTGACCATAATAATCACATACTCTTCCTAAGCTATTTCTAACAACTAAAACTGTGTGTATGATACATCAGCTCATCACATTACTCACTCAAACCCACCTCCTAACAACTATATCCTCAACCGTATGATCTGCAAACACTGTGTTGCTATCTTACACAACTCATCTGGAATTTGCATGAGTATTGCCTCTTCCCCTCCCCCACCCTTTAGCCTGCCTTTCCCAACTGGCTCTTTACCCATGAGAAACCCTATTAATTATATTCCCTTTACCTTCCAAATAGAACATTCTCAATTCAACTTGCTAATTTAACTTTTTGCTGCTCTGTAAGTCTACTTTTCATTTCCCCTTATGCTTTCTTGCCAAGAATTGTTTTTTGCTCCCTTATTTCTCCCTCCCTAAATTTTCCAGTGCCCTTCTACATTCTCCTTTCTGATATGTTTTTCTTCCCTTTCCCTACATTACATACATCAAGACACTTCTATGGCTACTAATTTAAACATAATCACGGTAACCTTGCAGTACTCCAACACTGTCCACTGGTTCTTACATTCTACCTATTACAAACATTTCTGGACATGGCAATTCCAATGCTGGAATCTATTTCATTCTTACCAGGCACCTTCTTATAGTATAAAAGATATAGAGTCCAATGAAATGTAACATATGAATCCTTCCTTTACCAAACATAATAATACATCTATTTAAAATTTAAATTTGTCGTGATTTCTTTAGTGTATATATTTATCAGCTGTTATGGACATAGAGAAAGCATTTACTTTTATGTTTTTCATAAGGGAATATTCATTCTCAAGGGAAAATTCCTTATAGTGTTCATTTTTAAGTTATAATGCAATAAAATTATATTCTGTTGCCTCTGAAATAATTTTCAGCAGTTAATACATATGTAGATTATTAGACTTAGCAAATAAAAATATAGCATACATAGTTAAATTTCAGTTTCAGATAAACAGCAAATCATTTTTTAGTATAAGTAGGTCCTATGCAATATTTGGAATACAGTTAAATAACTAAAAATTATTCATCATCTGAATATTCACATTTATATTTATCTGAAATTCACATTATCTGGGTATCCTGTAACATACCTGGCAATCATAAATATCTCTCAACATTAAAAAAAAAGCCACAATTTATTTACATCTTTTAATAATTTAACAAATAAAGGACAACCTCTACCTAATTAATCATCACCAACAATTTCAAACTTAAATATGTTCCTGATTACACTGGTTGTTTAACAAATTAGCACAATATTAGCTAAACTGGGAAGAAAATGCTAATTCCAATTGAAACAGAGATTGTATGAAATATTGTGAAAATATGTTCATTCTTAATGAGGCTCTTCCTGATAAAAAGCACCACTTTAAATGAATTTCATCATCTTTGACTTATAGTCATATTTCTCTTCTTTTGGGTTATTAGGGTTCATGGAAAACCTTCTCTTATTACATTACTCTGGGCTAATATTTGTTTTCTACATTGAACATTTCAGTAATTCCATCCCAGCAAAAAAGACTAATTAGTCTCTTTTCATGCTCTCTGGAAATAAACAGTCACATCAATGTTCTAGATTTATTTATTTTTCAAATTTACATTGAATAATCCGGACAGATAATGTAGTAAACAACCCTTAACCTTTCCTGGGTCATGGATACTTTTTGCAAGCTGATGAAAACTAAAGACTTTTTTCCCCGAAAAATGTATGTATACACAAACACACAATTTTTATTAAAATTTCAGGGACTTTACAGGTCTCCTGAAGAGCAACCATGGGCCTCAGCTAAGAACCTAGAAAGTACTAGGTTAAGGTAATAGCTAATGTACTTAATGTTAAATAATGACTTACATTTACTATTTTACAATATGTTGAAATTCTACTTTCACCTAATTTTTTAACCAATAAATGATCCCAAATATAAAGTATCTCACACACATATACCTCACATGTACACATTTCTTTTGTTATTTTGTATTTTCCCAATTTAACCCACTTCATTTTATAGCTATATCTCATAAGAAAGATGAGAGAGTAGTGGATTTACTGTTTTGTACTTTAGTAATTATTTATATATGCATATTTTAACTAAATATAGGAAAAGTATGTTTTCTGAAAGCTGGACTAACAGCTTATTCACTGGCACATTCCAGGCCCTTAATTAGCATTGGCAAAAATCACCTTAACTAATTTAGGGAAGTAGTTATCAGCTAAAGTTTTGCTCTCCATAACTTACAGAATGATATGGATATTTAAATTGAACCATACGGCTTCTTTAAAATAATGCTAGAAACAATAATGCTAGAAAATAGCACCAGGAACTAGTCTTATTAATATAATTACATATCATTTCAAAATGCATTTATATTGCTCTAAAATTTTTTAATTTCAATTTTGGGTGATATTTTTAAAATGAGCTCAAAAGTAGTCAAATTCTTAGTATCAGTGAATGGAGTGGTGGTTGCAAGGGTCTGGGGGAAAAGGAAATGGGAAGTTACTAATCAACAGCATATTTTCACCAAAGCAGATGAATGAGATCTAGAGATCCGTTTTAACTGTAATCCACAATATGTATTGTACAGTTAAAAATTTTTTGAGAGTAGATTTTTTACCACAATAAAATTGAATTTTGAAAGAATATAAAAATGATTTTTTTCATATTTGAATGTGTTTAAATACAAATTATTTTGTTATTTGATGTCAATATGCTTACTTTTCCTTTTTTGTTTTTCAAACATAAGAGCAAAGCTCACTTGGTCTCAGTAGAGTGATAGAACTAAAAGTGCACTATCATCAAATAACCTAGAAAACCTAGCATACAGGGCGCCTGGGTGGCTCAGTGGGTTAAAGCCTCTGCCTTCGGCTCAGGTCATGATCTCAGGATCCTGGGATCGAGTCCCGCATCGGGCTCCCTGCTCGGCAGGGAGCCTGCTTCCTCCTCTCTCTCTCTCTGCCTTCCTCTCTGCCTACTTGTGATCTCTCTCTCTCTGTGTCAAATAAATAAATAAAATCTTTAAAAAAAAAAAAGAAAAAAAGAAAACCTAGCATACATTCTGCAAACAGGCAAATTTTTTTCTATGTTTCTAGAATATTGGCATGGGGAAATAAAAGATGAAGAAGGAGGAAACTGAGTATGACCAATCCTATGAAGCAGAAAGTGCCTTTAGATTACTCCTATTTTTTAAGAGACTTTTTTTGCTTTTTGTAGCTAAAACTACCATGTTATAATTATAGTGTTCATACTGCCCCCAAATGTGATTCATAGATGCAAAAGCTGTAAGTGCCCCAAGATGATGTCTGTTCCCCTACTCAGGCACACATATATTCATCATCATGGTCTACAGACTTTAGGTGGTCTAGAAATCTTTGCCATTGTACATAAAATGGTACTTATGTATGGGAATGGCACTATCAGAGACTTAAAGAAGCCTGTGACCCAGAAAATGTACAAACCAAATGCTTTATATTCTTCAAGGTAAATTTACCTCTTTAAGGTAAATTTCAGGACTGGACAGGAGGATATTAATGAAGTGTTATGTTCTACAAACCACACAGACACTCTGCTACTGGGACAGTCTCTCAATCAAAAGTCATTCACAGATAATTTTCATTTTGTGTACTTCATTCACATGTACTCTCCAGATCTTCTATTTTTAAGGGAATGTTTTAGTGATATTTGAACACGTTATCTGAAATGATATTTCACATTTAATGTACAGAATAAAACATGGAAAACCTTAAGCCACTTTATTTAGTATATGTGTATTTTCTGCCATGTAAATTTGCCTGTAGTTTTAGGCAAAATCTTTATCACCTCACATTAAACTTCTGTTACAATATACAATACCCAATGAGACTGAAATACTTGGAAAGCAAAACATCCATGACCTCCCAATGAACTTGTTAAGGAAATCATGCTGTGAGTCAGTGTGAAAGTTGATGACTAGATATGTATTTGCTATGGTGAATGAAGAGGAAACAGTATTTAAATTGGGAAAGTTAATTTTTTTAGTATAATGGGTCAAAAATTAATTTTAAATTGGGTAAAATTGGTCTTCCATAAAATTGAAAAGACTGACATTTTAAGGATGGTATTTATATATCTATATTATATGCTATATATGCTATAGTAAAAAAAGGTTAAAAAGAACTACTCTATATACATGCTTAATAGAGTTAAAGTAAGAATTGTTTATTTATGTTTGAACCAGTGTTTAAAGATAATTTATAGAACTGTGTAGATTCTGTGCTCTACTTGTTGGTAATTCAGGAAAATACAACTCCAGTTCACATTTCTATTACAGTCAAAATAAATCCAATTAAAGTATATTTTTTCAAAGTACATTATAAAAGCAGTCAAAGATAAATATCCAGATGCCCCTTATTTACAACTTTAAGAACCAGATCTTTGTATTTTAAATTTTTGATAATTTATATCCACATAACTTTACATATGTGTACTTTGCATTGTTTTTTTTAAAATTAGTCACTGTAATCTAGATATTTGCCTCGTATAATGCGAAGCTTAAGTGGGAAAACATCAGTCCATTACACAACATATAGAAGCAGGTGAGTAAGATAATTACAAAGAAAAAAAGGAATTCTTAACACAGATAAAAGCAACTCTATGGAATATGGGATAACTATCTTTTAATCCTTTCCTTTCATTGTACAGTTTGCCTGTGGAAAATGGCTACCATTCATAAAGATGTAGAACCATAAATCACAAGAAATAGGAAATGTACCTTCACACCACTAAAACAATACAGTTACAATAATAATCTTTTAAGAATGAATGATCTAGCAATTTTTTTTAGGTCATAAACAACTGGAAGCATTAACAGGTATTTCTGCAGAATTTCCAGTTAAGATTCCAGCTGGCAGCTTTGAAAAGTGATTAAGTTTGTCTTTTTACAGTGACTCACTCTGATACTCAAAGGACACTTTTTTAAAAGGCCATCATAGGATTTCTGTGTTTACATAGAAAGTACAGTCAAAAGGTACTGTACCCCATGCACCTAGCTATTGCTTACTTGCAGGGTTTCCTTTGCACTGGATTGGTAAACTGGATATCCTTACAAGTACTATAAATTCAATATATTGGAACATATTTAAACTGAATAAACTATTTTTTCCTCAAACATGTTGACCTATCAGACACACAGACCAGAAACTGGGTAGTAATATTATGAGTTTAAAATTATAAAGAAATGACTGTCCTGGGGCTCCTGAGTGGCTCGGTTGGTAAATATCTGACTCTTGACTTCTGCTCAGGTAGTGAGATCAAGCTCCAAATTGGGCTCTGTGTTGGGCATGAAGCCTGCTTAAGATTCTCCCTCTCCCTCTCCTTCAGCCCCTCCCCATATCTTTCTCAGAAAGAAAGAAAGAAAGAAAGAAAGAAAGGGAGGAAAGAAGGAAGGGGAGGGGAGGGGAGGAGAGGAGAGGAGAGAAAGAAAAGAAAGAAAGAGAAATGACTGTCCTGTAATGATTTACCAAAAATGAATGCTATATCTGGAGCATGAAATAAGGCCATTTCCACCTGTCCCACCATCCAGAGATTCCTTAATTCTGTTAATTGCTGCTGTATATAATAAATTGTAGCAGAAATATCCCAGATTGGGCGATGAGATTTGTATTCCAATCCCAGGATTTCCATTTCATAGCTATGTATTTTTGGCAAATTACCGAACCTTCTCAAGTTTTAATTTTCTTGCCTACATACTAGAAAAGCAATATTAGATGTTGAAGGCAAATTAGAAATATTTATAAACCACCTAGCACAGAGCCTGACAACACTGTAGGTGCTTTGAATAGCAGTCATCTCAAATATTAGTCCGCTCAGGTATATTAACGTGGCCTGCGGTAGTCAGAGCAACACAGAAGCTTATCTTGCAAGTGGGATATATAAGTATAATCAGAGGGTTACCTGCCAGTCTCAGATGTGAGTAAGATGTGATCTGACTATAGACAGGATATTCATTTCATAAGATAAGTACATAGTGATTCTTAGGGGAAGCCTTCCTTTATTAGCTGGAGTTATGAGTAAGGTACACATTGGATATGAAGTAGAAATGCTTTCTGAGGTTGAAAATATGTTGTGTGATGAAATTATAGATTATTCACAGTTGATTTTTAAAGTTCCTGACATGACTCTGATAGATCATGTAGCTTTGGATTTTACTATTTTTATACTGAAAAAATTTTTTTGTGTGGGCCACTATCCTACTATAAAAAAAGAAACCATTACCTTGGTGTTTTCCTGACTTCTTTCGGCCAAGTTTTCTTTGAAATAGCTAAAGTTTTCTAATAGTGTACAAGGGTCAAAAACATAGCTCCCATGAAAAAAATATTGCTGTAATTTGAGCAGAGATTACAGAAGCTTTTTCTGATGACTCCAGATGCCCCGGCCACATACCCAACCCCAACAACCATGCTTTACAACTAAATCTACTGAGAACTTTTGACTATTGATTTAGTCCAGAACTGGTCCTTTATTTAACAGATTTCACTGGTATTTTTTCTTTCTTTCTCTTTTATAAAATATAACAAGGATTTCTCGAGTTACATTAGATATTTTTCAAGCAAAATTTTAGTAACTATGAAAAATAAATCATTTGCAAATATATTGAGATCATGATTTGAAAAATCACATAAAATTTTTATCTGGTTTGGAGTTTCCCTGGAAGAAACGTCTGAGGGATATTTGACCAAAATGAGCCGTTTTGTTTACTTTGAACATGTGAAATGATTTTATCCTGACAGTATATATGGTTTCACATAAAGAAAAAACAAGAAAAACGAAGAGATATGTAATGGAGAGATGCTCAAGATCAAAGGTTAATTGCTGTCTGGGTCAGTAGCATACTCCTAGAGAGGCAGCAGCTGGTGTTTAAATGTAAGAATGGAAGTGAGAAATGTTTTTGCTTTTTTTCCTAGTTACATAAGCATCTGAAAAGACATCTTTATTTTTTTCTTCAACATTTATCTAAATTTTTAAATTTTTTGAAAATAAAAGGTCTTCCTTTGTTTGCTTTGTTACCTAGGGAGATGGGTAGAAGGAGAGGAAATGTGAACAAAATGAGGGTTGTGGAGAGAAGAAAATGGTGCTAATTTTTTTTCCTGTTAAGTCAGAAACCTAAAAATAATGACAAAAAAATCAAAGTTCAAGGGGAAGTTCAAATTATTACCCAGAGGATATAGCAGCAAAAAGAGTCCTGGATGAAATTAGGTAATATCAAGTACTGAATATTCATTCCTTTTCTGTCCACTGATATATTAAGTTATAGAGACTTTATGCTGGGAATTTTTTCAGTCTATTATTCTAGTTCCTAAGATGTACATTATTATTAAGTATATTTGACTGTTAAAAGTGACAACAGTTTTAGCAGTAACTGACAATGAGAAGTCTAGGGTATGACTAAAAAGGAGTGATATATTCTATGACTATTATGAGCCCGTCAGTTTGCATACAATCCTTTTACTCAGTGAAGATTGTTATTTACATTTTAAAAACAAGAAAATTCTTTTAAAAACCCCAAAAACAAAAAATAGCATTGGACCAGATGGCATTTGAGAGGTAATATCAACCTAGTAGTAAATAGATTACTTTGAAGTAAGACAGACCTATGACACAATCTTTATTCTGTTCATCACTACCTGTGTGATGCTGGATAATGGACTTACCCTCTCTAAACCTGTTTCCTCCTCTGCAAAAAAGGTATAATGAAACCTACCTTGAGTTGTAAGGATTGTATGAGGTAATATCGGTACAGTGTTCATAAATAGTCATTTCTCTATTAATCATGGTTGTTACTATTATTGTTGCTGTCCCTAGGTTTGATTCCAGCATTCTTTCCCCCACCACTCTGGCATTTATTCAAATGTAGTTCCTGAGTTTATATTTTGATATTGTGTTCCTATACTATACTAGTTTACCACAAAATAAATTCGCTTTCTGAAAAAACAGTAAGTGGAAATCTCCTTGATCACTGTTCAGAGGTCAATCTCATTGCCTTGGTCTACATATATGAAAGAAAAAATATAACACCCTTATTTCAACTTATGAGCCATGGTAAATTCCAGACTGGTTCCAGGTAAAATTATGAAAAACAGTATTTTGTAAACTTTTCTCTTTTGTCTGAATAAGAACTGAATAACAACCAAGAATTTGCTTAGGTTTTACCATGATAAATACAGTAACAAATACATAAAGAAAAAAAGAAAATCCTGCCTTCAAAAATTTCCAATCCAGAACAGGAAATACACACACATGCGTGTGCACGCACACACACACACACGTGCACGTGCATGGAAAAAAAGCATTGCAACAGCCCACAAATCATTTTATCAAGTCCAAGATAAAATTTCCCTTGCACACCATAATTTTAGAAATTGAATTGCCGTTCCCAGGTAATGCTCCATACTACCACTATTATTTTGATAGTAATAAAATATAGTCTAATTAACCAAAAAAGGCAGGCATAACATAGAACTTTGGAGTCAGACAAACCTGAACTCAGATCTCAGAACTACCACTCACTGGTCAGTTGAGCAAATTACTTGTCCTTCCCAAAGATTTATTTTCACCTATAACTATCTTAACTTCACAGGGCTCTTAAGGAAATCATATAGATTCACAAAACACTTCGGGCACTTAAGAAACACAGCAAGGACCCAATCATTTACTGACATAATCATTGTGACTATAGCTATCCTATTTATTTTAGATTACCACATACTTAGTACTCTACTTAACTGAAGATTACTTCAAATCTTGCCCCTCCAATCACCCAAACCTCAATAACGGGTTTTTACATGTACTGCCTTCACATTGAAGTAGGAAAAGCAAAGATTTAAAGTATTTACATTTAAATTGACTTTTTTATTGTGAAAAATTCATTTGTAAGGTTTTTATAAATGTCTATTTAATTTTCTTATTCTTAACAATTATGTCTAGATCACTCATAAAAGTTTTGAGTTATTTTGAGTTATCTCTCTTGCTGACAAATTCTGCAAGAGAGATAACATGAGCTTATTTGACTGTTAGTAAACACAGATAGAATAAAAGTACTATATGTAATGCTGATAACTGAATAAATGCCAATTTTAGTTAAACCAACAACCTTAAGCTAGCTATTGAATATTATCCTAGATCACGTGAACTTGAAAAACATTTAGGTCAATTTCTATATTTCTGAATATATAACTGATTTATATAAATCCTTCATTTTCTTTAAGCCAATTAAATAGAGCTCTTTACAATTGCTTTAGGCAATACCATCTGATGGTAGAAAAAAATCACAGCACAGAGACAGAGATAAACAGAGATCTATACCTTCTGTTAAAATTTTAGCCATGAGATAGGCATGATAATGCGAAACTCACTAGTTTATAAAAGAATAACTACTGGATCTAAATTGTGTTTCTAGAAGATGGAATAAGTTAAAGTTACCTCTTCAGATGGCTTGAGGTAGTATTTGTGGATAAGACTTAAGATTTACACCTAATTTTCAAATATCCTTTCACCCTTTTTTTCCTTTCCAATAAGAATTACCTCCCTGAAGTCAGCATTTCAAAGAGATGGCCTAGACAAAAGTTCCTAGAGAAGACCAGGAAAAGTATAAGTTCCTCCAAGAAGAACTTTCTCTTTTTCCAAGGCCAGAATTTTTACAGTAACTACAACTCTTCTGAGATAAATTGGGGAAGTTTTAGGATTGGTAAAAAAGATAGTGGGTTTTGACTTGCTCCCAGAGCTGCATTTCTGTTCTTGTAAAGACTCAATTTATAAGACAAAGACAGTTGTTTTTAGTTCCTCAAAGTCCTGGATTGTGACCTGAATGATATCAAGGGGCAAATCCATCCATCCAACCATATTTTCTTCAATTTGCTTCTCTGGATGAGAAAGAAAATCTTCAACTAAAAGGGGAATCAAAAGATCCCCATGTCTTAGATTTAGACCTTTGTCTTTGGAATGTTCACTGCCCCCCCCAACCCTGAATATATTTAACTTAGGGGAGAAGGTATTTTAAAAGTTCCTATCAGGCTGTGAATATCAACTTCCAATTTGGTCAACTTTTGGGCATAGAGCTACTTTAAAAAAACATTTCAATATCTTGTCAGGTTTTAGCAGAGACAAACACCAAATATTTCTGGCAGGACTAAACAACCTCAAGGTTGCCTTGGGCAAGGCATCAAAGGGGTGCAAAAGATATTACTTTCCCAACATCTAAAACTGTTCCTAAAGATAGTTAAAAGAAAGACTGGGGGCAGGGGGGAAGAAAGACTGAGATAATTCCTCTCATTCCTAGCAATAGTTGGTGCAATCCCCACTGCAACTGCAGTGTAACCTCTTCTTCTGCCCAGCCATATCTAGCAGCAAATGGGGTGCAACTGACATTCCTGTCTGATATTTTGGGGCCCCCAACCTGATGGCTGCCAAGCCAAGTTCTCAGGACACAAAATGAAGCAATCAAGAAGGCAATAGCTGTCTCTGGGAGAGAAAGGACCGGCAACCAATGGGTAGAGATTTGGAAAGAAAGAGACAATGTGAAATTTTATCTTCATCCTTCATCTCTGAATTGAACACTACAGACAAAGATCTAGGATAGTTGATTCTGGTAATAATTCTCACTCTTTGCTGGATCCAGCTTTCCCAGGATCCCATCTTCAGACTCTAGAGCAAGTGGAATTTAACATATAAAGTGTAGCTACCAAAATTTGGCAAGTTTTTCTATTAATTTTAATTTATCCTTGGTATTTAAAGAAATAACTGGCAGTTTGCTGGAGAATCCCTCAGAGTGGCATCAGCCCTGCAAGGGACTCATAGGGGAGCCCTCCTTTGAGGATAGATATTAAGGTAACTATAAAGACACTAACTTGGTAGACCTTTATAGTCTGTAGTCTCTTCTAAGTGGAAAGGCAATTCAGACTAGTAGACTGTAAGTACTGAGGCAAAGAAGGATACAGGGGTATAATAGACATGTCAGTCTTACAATCTTTTCTTTTAGGTACCTGTTGTGTCCTTTTCATTAACCCTTTGCAATAAAACCTTCAATGAAGCTATTTTGGAATCTTGAAACTTTCTGGAGTCTCTGCCTGCCAATTAAAATAAGTATCACAGTCCATTTGTCTGATTTGGGAGCCCTTACTTTAAAGAGCCAAATGAATGACCTTCTCTAACTGGAATATTCCCTATAATTACCATTGTAATTCTAAGTTGTCTTAGTAAGATTTTTTCATTTTTGTAGATATCTATAGCTTCCAAGATTACAGTTCTTAGGCATAAAATAAGCAGGTATGCTGGAAGGTGGAGCATTCAATTCTTTGAAATTTGAGGATCCTCTTTCTTTAGGTAAGCCTTGTGTCTCGGGCCAGATGAATACCTAAGGGAGATGTGCTTCCGGGTTGGGCATTTGTTGTGCTTTACATTGTACCTTGTTGCATTGAGTTTGGTTTCTTTAGTTTGGTGGATGACTTACTGTCAATCTAATCCATACCCATAATCCCTGTATCTTATCACGGCAGTCACAGAGTTAGATGGCCAGCCCTCTATCAGTATTTCAGTGCTAAACCAGTGCCCACCAATTTTTCAGCTTTGGCTTCTAAGATTCCCATTACCAATAGATATGTTATTCCTTTCAGGAGATTTCTTTATAGTGACAGACATCCTAATGGCTTTTAATAGTCTGACTTGTGCCAACTTAGATTTTGATGAGGCATTGGTCAAAAAATTCTTAATTTCTTAATTTATTTCCCTAAGCCCCCCAATCTCGTTTATGCTGTGGACTTACCTCAAGGCTTTGTGAGTTCCCGAACAGCTGCCATCTCACTTTCTTGTGACTGAGGCATAGCCATTACGTTCCCTTGAAATAATCCTGCCAGATTCAACCAGACTTACCATTTCTGGCTGTCTGTGCACAGTTCCTGAGAACTGGCAGGACCTCCCAAATGCATTTACCTTACAGATAGGTTGGCCAGAAACCCAAATGTTGTGGCCCGCTAAATCTCACCATGAAAATCTGGAGTTTCTCACACCCCCGTTTTCATCCTGTGAAAAATCTGGAGTCTCACATCACAATTTCCTACCCAGAAGTATTAGAACAAACAAACTTGAAGAGCTCAAAATGCAAAATGAGCGGAGTGTTTTTTTTTATCTGAGAACAGCTTACCAGAGATCCTGGAGAATGCTGAAGAGGCTGTAAACAAAGAGGGCTCTGCAAACAAAGAGCCATCTTCAGAATCTTCAGCAGCTGACTTCAGGTCTCATCTCATCGCCAAGACTGCCAAATGACAAAACAAAAGCAATTTAGTAACAAGCTTGATATTCTTCATTCAAGGGAAAATAATTGGATTGGGGAAGTACAGTGTCTCACAAGCAGTGGACCACTGTTCCCCCTATGCTGACTTTTATAAAATTATAGCATACTGTAATTTTGAAAATTCTGGGTTCCAATCGAAAGAACAGATGTTTGAGAAAGGTGTTGTTTGCGTATTGTTAATAATTTCAAAAACCTGATTTTAAATATCAAGAATGACAGTATGTATAAACATAGAACATAGATGTAACCCATAATATATAAAATAGGAAGAATAAGTGAGGAGATAAAAGCTGTTTCCTTGTCCTAAAATGGTAAGATTTGGACAAGTGAACAAGGAAAGGGAAATGAGAAAGGACACAACTGGAATTTAAACACTGATGAGTCTCTGAGAATGAGTCTAATGACCTAAACTATAGGCTAAGCTCTGGCAGTTAATTGGGACAATAGAAATGTTTATGCATAGATCTCTCCCACATATGGTTATAAGAATCCAGAGCAGAAAGAATAGTAACCTAGCACTCCAAACTGATCAAGAGATTGCAGTTTTATAGCAAACCACCATTTACACCAGAATTCCAGAGTAGTAGAATTAAAAAGCTTAGATAAGTGTAAAAGCAAAAGGGTTTTACCCTCTTTAGGATAGCAAGGAAAACATGTCTGTAATTTCCTGCTTCTCCCTCCACCAAAAAGCACATAATGGCTGAGGGGATTAATGGGCAACAGAGAATCTGACATTAGGATGAGGAGGATGAAATATCCCATGGAGGCATTTGTTAGTTCTATAACAGTGTCTGAGAAGGAAGAGGAAAAACAGAAAGTACAGCTGAGAGGCTATGAAGCAGAGAACTTTTTTTTTTTTTTTGGCAATTTCATAATGCTAAAGACAAAAATTAGATCCCAGGGTCAACCAAGACAGAGGGATCTTATTACAAACACGGAGTATTTAGTATTTAGTTTGTATTCCCAAAGGGATATACTCTAGGAGTAAATATGAAAATAAACTGGTTCTTACAGAGATTCAAGACCAACTTTGAATCCACTAAAAGTCTAATTGGATTAGCTGCATCAGCTATCATTTACCTACCAGAAGGAAAAGAAAAATCCTCTCTAGAGAAAGATAATGTAATCTAAAAACATAATATTACATCTAACGTTTTTCATATATACTGTATGGCACTCAATAGAAAAGAGGAAGCATGGGGGAAAAAAGGACAAGAATTAACTGAAAATGAAATGAAGAGAAAAGTTAGCCAATAGAAACAGACCCACCAGAGATCCAGGTATTAGAATTTGGAGAAAACAATTTTAAAACAACAGAGATTAATATGCACAGATATCAAACGACAATATGAAGGATTTTAGCCAAGAACTAAAACTATGTAAACTAATCAAATAATAATTTTAGAACTGAAAAGTGAAAATAATCAAAATATATAAGTTTTCTAAAAGATTAGATGGTTCTAAACAGAGAAGCAGTGAATTAGGTGACTCAGAAAAAAATATCCAACCTTATGTACAATGAGATAAAAGAATGAAAAATAAGAGAAATGTGTAAAGATACAGGAGTCACAGTGAAAGGGTCAGTAATAGGTATTTGGAGTCCATAAAGGAGAGGAGAGGAATAATGAGATAGAGGAAATATTTGAATATAAAATGGTTACAAAACTTTAAAAACTGATAAATCCTCCAAAAGTACTACAAACCATAATAAGGTACATTCAAATAAAACCAGTTCTTGGAACATTATGATTAAAACGTCTGAAAATCAAATACAAAAATAAATGTGAGCAAATGGGAGGTACAAAAGGGAAAGAATAAAAGACAAATGACTGGTTAACAGAAAACACAGACAAGTTGGAAAATAAAAACTGGTAACTTTAACAAGCACAGCTTGATTATATCATCAATTAAGACAAAATTTTGTCTGATTGAATTAAATCCCCTTACACACTCTATCAAACACATACTTAAAATAAATGTTACATAGAAAGTAAGAAGGTGGAAGTTCTATCAGGAAAATAATAATAAAAATGAAACTGGGACAGCACAAGTAATATTTTAGGAGAGCATTTAAGCAGAGAAAGTTTCAACTGGAAAATTTTGAGTTACACAGAGTTTTCACCTACCACACCAAAATGTGGGTTCTTTTTTAGTCACACAGAATTTAAGCCAGTGGTATAGCTTTAATATAATTCTCAGTAAGAATTAAAGGTAAAAAGAATAGTAAACACACAGTGGAAAATTAGCATTTGGGCAGTATATATAGGCTGAATTTGAACAGAAAGACCATTGACAGCATTTGTTTTAAACATTCAACAAGTACTCCTATTTTATCATTTAATATCTTCTACACAGGTTTCTTGAGTATCCAATGAATTAATACCTGATGTATTATTATTATTGTTAGAGTATTGCCCCCTAGAATAACATTTTCCATAATAAATATTTCACTCTCATTGTCTTACTCTACTGCAATTAAGGATTTAAAAAAATTTATGGTGAGAATACCTTACTGAAATTTAAGTTATTTTCCATGTATTATAAAACGTGTAAGAGCTCAATTCCATTCAGTCTGGATCAGAATACCGAAAAGGATGTTTCTTCAAAATGAAATAATACTTTTTATTTTAAGATTTTATTTATTTGACAGAGAGAGATCACAAGTAGGCAGAGAGGCAGGCAGAGGGAGGAGGAAGCAGGCTCCCTGCCGAGCAGAGAACCCGATGTGGGGCTCGATCCCAGGACCCTGAGATCATGACCTGAGCCAAAGGCAGAGGCTTTAACCCACTGAACCACCCAGGCGCCCCCAAAATGAAATAATTCTAAAAATAAGTCCTTCAAACCATTAAGGCAGGTATTAGAATCCCCATCTTGCAGATGGAGAAATTCAGACCTAAAGAATTCAGGGGATTTGTCTAAAATTACACACAAAAAAAGTAAAGCAGGATGTGAACTGATATTTTCTAAGTCCAGTGGTCTTTAAGTATACTCATAACTAAATATTTAGACAATTCCTTAGCTTGGAGTGACTGGCTATAATAAATTATTGTGATATAAGAAGAATGTATCCACAACTAGTTAATTTTCTATAAATTCAACTTGAAACCAACAATGTTGTCCAATTAGAGCTCCTGCTTATGGAAAACATTTCTGACATTCACTAGCTTATTTCACTTAATGGCATTTTACCTCACCCCCTTCCCTCTCCCACCTTGTGCATCTAGCATATATATAATTATACATAAATTATATTTATATAATATATATTATATATAATAATTATTATTCAGATAACAAAGTTGGAGGCTCAGAACACATTTTTCTGGAACACCACAACTAAAATGAATACAAGAACTTGCCCAGCATTGTCCCATTAGATTTTTTCTCATTATTCTATCCTTTTTATCCTCCCTATTTGCCTTACTTTTCTAATGGATCAGGCCCTTTTCAGTCTCCATTTTCTCAACTCTATCCAATATCCCATTTCCAGACTGATATTCCCAAATTACCTGACACCCCACTGTCTGGTCAATAAAAGATGGTCTCTTCAACCTAGTGATCATGTCCACTCCAAACTGCACTTCTAGCCAAAACTCCATAGTGTCCTAACATTTTAGCTCTAGCTGGTTGGTTCTAAAATGGATCCTACACAAATACTGCACTTTTTGCTTCTGCTTGAGCTACTCATTCTGTCTGGAATGTTCTTCTACTCAATCATATTTTCCCATTAAAAAAAGAGAAGATTTTACAGTATTAACATGTTGATCAGTGGTCAGTTACAGAGACATGTCTGTGTAACTAGTTTAAAACCAAAGGGATTTATTACAGTGTACTAAATGGCTTACTGCTGAAGGAACAGGCTCTAGGTTGATACTCAAACCAGCACCACTGAAATAGACCATCAGTTGTCTTTTTGATGTGAAGCCCACTGGTTCCAGATACTGCCATAGGGAACTGCCAAAATCAGGAAATATCTACTATCAAGATGCCACCACCACCGTGGCAGGCTCAGCACCACAGTGAGAAAGCCAGAATAACAAATTTGATTCCAAATGCTCTATTTCTCAAACAAACCCACCTCAGGGACTAGTGGTAGGATCCTGGGATCTTTGACAACCCTACCAAGGAAGAAGGAAAATTGTTTCATGACTGAACTTGGCAGCAGAAATAGCATAATTAGGCCTTCATTTTAGTTCTGTCTTCCAAATCTTGCATGCAAGGATATCATTGGTCAAAAGGAAATTGTATAGGACCATAGTTATAAAGGCTTATGAGAAACATAATTTTTACATTTCCAGCTTCTTTGTTATAGGAAGCTCACTAGTAAAAGAGTGAAATAGATGTGGTAAGCAACCTCCACTGCAATTTTCTCTCTATGGTGCCCATAACACGCACACCATGAATATGCTTCAAATGACTGTTCCCTTCTCTAAGCTCCTATATTCTTTAGTTTCTATATTTGCTTATGTTCTCTTCTAAGTATGTGGGTGTTCATCTACTGGATTACAAATTCCTTGAGGACAAGACATTGTATCCTTCTACAAATTTTGGCACTCCACAGTGTCTTTCAGAATGTAAACATTGCTTCACTATGAGACTTTGTATACTCACAAGAGAGATATTTAATAAGCATATGTTGAATGAAATGAATATGAACATACTTAGGACCTTGGAAGCAAAGGTTACGTACCTGAAGCAAGATAAATGATAATGATTTTTAGAAGGGAAAATTGTACCCAAGACTTTGATGACTCAGGGTGGAAAAATAATAGGTTAAGGATTATAAAACAACTAAGAATGCAGAAAATTCACACACAGAAAACAGATTTATCTATATAAAATTATTCTAGAATCAATCCTTTATGTTAAAAAATGACTTCTGAGGTTTGCTTTGTTCAACAATAAGAAAGAAAAATTATGATATTAAAAAGTATCCTTTCCTGGGATTTTTAAAAAATAATAAAGAATTAGGGGTGCCTGGGTGGCTCAGTCAGTTAAGCCACTGCCTTTGACTCAGGTCATGATCCCAGGGTCCTGGGATCAAGCCCCACATTGGGCTCCCTGCTCAGTGGAGAGCCTGCTTCTCCCTCTCCCTCTGCCTGTCGCTCTGCCTATTTGTGCTCTCTATCTCTCTGTCAAATAAATTAATAAAACCTTTAAAAAAATAATAAAGAATTAAAATAGATTTACAAGATGAATATGTTCTGGAAAATCTAACATGCAGCATGGTGACCACAGTTAATTTTATTGTATTATGTTGACATTTGCTAAGAGAGTAGACCTTAAGTGCTCTCATCATACCAAATAAAATAATAACCATGGGAGGTGATGGATATGTTAATTAACTTGATTGTGGTAATCATTTCACAATGTATATGTATATATCAAGCCATCACATTGTACATTTTAAATATAGGCAATTTTTGTCAATTATATCTCAATAAACCTGGGGGGAAATTAGAAGGTATAAATTAATACCTGATGTGGCTGAGGATCATGTGACAATTTTCAAAGGGAAGAAGATCAATGCAACCACCCCTTCATTATATTTTACCACCTGAAAAAGCATAAGGACAACTTTGGTGGTGTTATACAGAAAGTACGTGGTGTAACTTGCACAGAGTATCTCTGATTAACACAGTGATGGTATTTTGATTTGTAGGTTTGAAGAGCATAATTTAAATATGCTTTTAACTTTTAATATGAACTCTAGGATATTACGTGAAATGTACTGGTTGTCATGGACACCGTTATTTATTTTTCTTTTTAAACAAACCCAGCCCAGTTTTTCAACTGTGATTTATAGACCACCTCTCAGATTACTCATTCTTTAATCTGAACTCTTAAAATTTTCAAGTGCCATTGTCGTTTTATTTTCAGCAATAAACAGCTGGAGAGTGGGAAAGACTTCTCAGAGTTCAAGTTTTTTCTTAATCCAGTCTATTAATATGTAATTTTGAATAACTTTTTTAAAACTCCATGAGGGTACCTTGTGAAAAATGTGTAATGATAATGGATTAGTACAAAAATAATATTTAACTTCTGAAAACATCTCAATGATTTTTTTTTTTAATTTTATTTTTATTATTTGCCCAAGGGGTACAGGTCTGTGAATCATCAGGCTTACATCTTTCACAGCCCTCACCAAAGCACAAACCCTCCCCAATGTCCATAACCCATCCACCCTATCCCTACCCTCCCACCCCCCAGTAACCCTCAGTTTGTTTTATGAGATTAGAAGTCTCTTATGGTTTGTCTCCTTCCCCATCCCATCTTGTTTCATTATTTTTCCCTCCCTACCCCCCACAGCCCCCCACCCTGCCCCTCAAGTTCCTCATATCAGCATCTCAATGATTCTTGTCACTGTTTTAATGTAGCACTGCATTGTCCTTTGCCTATTATTAATGAGACACTTTGGTTATTACTCATTCCATTGTTAACTGAAGTGGAAAAATCTTCAAATTAACAGCTGCCATATATTAACTTACTCATGTAATCTTTCTTCATTATAGTCATTATTGTCATTCTCATAGTCATGACTCATGTCACTGGTTTTTTCATGAATGTCTGTGGCATAATCTACTATTAGTCACCAATGCCTTTCTTCCCTTGTTCTATAAGAACCAACACATAATCAGCTAAACAGAATAAAGACATTCCTTAGCCTGTCTTGTAGGTGTAGCCATGTGATTAACTTCTGGCTAGCA
Source organism: Ailurus styani (assembly GCA_002007465.1). NCBI lineage: Eukaryota > Metazoa > Chordata > Mammalia > Carnivora > Ailuridae > Ailurus > Ailurus styani. The sequence goes on along the minus strand of LNAC01000004.1, from coordinate 6,949,805 downwards.
GGATGGAAAAGGAAATGATGTGGGCATCATCAAGTCACACTCCTAAGAGAAGGGCCCTTTTCCTCTGACTGGAATATGGTCCTGCTCGTAAGCCATCATGACTATAGGGATGAAGGCAACACCTAGTGCTGGGCTGGAGCCAACGTGTTGGAGCTGACTATTGAATTTTCAGGAATTTTGCAAGCCAGTAATTAAGCCACTGATTGCTTAAAATCAGCAAATATGGAGATTTGTACTACAATAACCAGCAAATACCACAAATCAGGGATTTTTTTTTTCTTTCCCAGAGAACCAGTTTACCTGCACACCTCTCACAATATACAAGGGATAGGGAGAGCAGTGAGACAGAAAGCACCTGGGCGGTTATGTAATCATGGTACCAGATCTGAACTCCACATGCCTAAACTATTACATGAGTGAGAAATAAATTCTAAATTGTTTAAGCTACTGCTACTGGAGTATTTGTTACAGATGCTGAACATACTACGTAATTAAAATGACAACAATGCCTTTAATTATACATTTAAAAAATGCTGCCATCCTCTGAGTGCCTACATAGTCTGTCAAAGCTATGTATGTTTCACACTTGAAAATCAGTCTTATATGTGAATTCTTGATCAATACATAATTTCCAATATTTAATATCTGAAAATAAAAAAGACTATATTAAATATATATAGGTCTTTTACAAAAACCAAAACCGTGTGGGAGGAAACAGTTGCAAATACATTTACCATTGAGGTTGATATCATTGATGTGATTTAGCAAGAACTTAGCATGTGCTTTCCAGAAGTCCTTGCAAAAGGAAACACAAGGGGATTGTGTAATCCTTATCAACTCAAAAAAGATGAGAGAGCATCTGCTAAAATGAAAGGAAAATTTCACCAGCACCACATTAACAAGAAGAGTACTTTCATTAGTTCTTTCACAAAAGTAACTGATCATTTATTTTCAAAATTAACCAACATTTTAAAGAAATTTTATGCAAATGATGCATTCTAAGAAACTCATCTAAAACTGTAGCTTTCTGGAAGTCTAATTTGATTGAAAGATAGGACTCAAAATACATGTTGAAATACACAGATGTATTATTTTATAATGCCACCATTTTTTAACAAAAACTGGATTCTCCAATTTAATAATCTATTTTTTCTCAAATGACTTAAATTAATAGAAATACACAGATGTATTATTTTATAATGCCACCATTTTTCAACAAAAACTGGATTTTCCAATTTAATAATCTATTTTTTCCCAAATGACTTAAATTAATAGAGGGTATTTTTCTAAATGAAATCTTTATCAAAATTGGATCTGTTTTTGAGACTAAATAACTATTAACCTTGTGCCTCAGACTCAGATAATTTCAGAAGTGGAGTAATAATAAATTTGACACACACATCAATCAGAGTATGTGTTTAAAATTGCATAAATATTTTACATCAACATAAAAATGTTCCATGATTTTTATCAACCAAGAAAATGTTGAAATTTATTTAAAATATAAACCATTACAAACTTTAGTTTATTAAAGTAGGCTTTATGAGCAAATCAGTTTATTGGACTAAATAAGTTTATTCGTAATATTCCTTTTTGTTTAAGGTAACCAACAGTGCACTCCTGGTGCAAATGCAGGAGTTTGGTTCTGGTTTGCTCTGGAGAACTTTACTTTATAAATCATTATGGACTTTTTAGGTAGTCTCAACAAGATCACAGTGCAGTTAATTCTTCTAAAACCAAAGATAAAAATAACCTGTCAAACAAACAAACACTTTGTCATTTGCTTCTAAGCCCAGACTTTTTTGAATGTAGCTTTCACTTAGGAAATAAGAAAGCAGTTTAGACACCCTAATACAGTCAACGGCCAGTTGTGATGGAATTACACTGTGATTCTCTGAAAAGTTTCTCATCGATGTTATGAAAAGACTGGCAAACATTATCTAATTATTGTATATTATTACTGAAAGGTCCATGGCATTTAGGGCTATAACTACAGGGCATTTTCAGCCTACAGAAAATCTGAGAGCCTGCGGAGAGTGTGAAGAGGGTAGGACGGCGTGTCCAGAATTGGAGTTAGAGCATGATTTCAGTGAAAAGGGTGTTAGGGGATGGGTAGTGGTAACAGGAATAAGAAGTTGGTTACAACTTCAGGGGTCACTGGCCTAAGAAGTTAGTATACTGGAGATAATAGAAGCCAGAGCTCTCATTGTCAGAAAAGAGTTCCAAATATGAAAAGGAAAAACAAATAAACAAAAAATTAGCATGAATCTTGCGATGTGGAATTAGTATTAGTATTGGCATAGAATTAGTACGAATGTGAATTCACAGTGTTGGGTGGATGATAAAGAGATAGTGAGACAGATAGATAACTAAATGTGTATGTGTGTATATGTGTGTGTGTGTGTTATATTCTCTTGTCCATAATATGTATTTGAATACACATATTTATATATGCACATATATAACTTATAAAAATATATAAATTAGTCCCTTCTGTTATCTCAGATGGCTGAGGAACAGCAATATCCCAACAGTCACAAGCTCACTTGATATTTAATCTTGATTTTTGAATATGATTTTTTTCTTAAAAAAAAAACCAAAAAACAGGTGAATGTTTTTCAAATGGTGAATTGCAGGTCTGGGACAGAGACAGCACAATTAGCCTTTACTTGAGGTGAAAGTAAGAGTGCTCAAAAAAAAGATAGGGTCATGCCAAAAGGATGCAGAAACCCTGTGAGGGGGCTCTTCCTGGCCAGATCTAAGAAAACTTGAGTATCAAAATAAACAATGGCATTAAAAGATCAAACTTCATTAAATAAAATATAAATCCATGACTCCCTACTTTAATTAATTTAATTAAGGTGAAAAGGTAAAACTTTTTTTTTACAGAACAATGCCAATCAATAAAGGCAGAAGGAATGATGGAATTAAAAATCATCATGGACAAGTATCATAATTAATTCAGCTGAGAAGCATCAATGGATGCTAAAAAGGTTTGTGAAAACTTTATCAGAAATGGGGTACTTATATGTTCCCAAAGCACCTCCCATATAAAATAGTTATCAATTACAAAGGGAAAAAAAGAAAAAAATTACAGGGGAAATCTAACAAACACCACTTTAATCAAGTGATGAAATCAGTTAACAAAACAAATCAAACCTGTGTACCACCTGAGCAAAAGAAGAATAAACCCTCACATTTGTGATACTCCTGACAAAAACGCACGCCCTGAATATATAAGGAGAAACTATTAGCTAAATCAAAGTGTGGAACATTCTACAAAATAAATGGCCTGAGTTTTCAAAAGCTACGTGATCATTAAGTCAAGGAAACACTAAAGAACTGTTATAGATTTAAGGTGACTAGAGAGACACACCCACTCACTGTCAGGGATATTATTAGGTCATTTGGTGAAGGTTTAAGTGAGTCTGAGTATTTGATAGTAATAATGTATCAGTGTACCCTTATTTTTCTCCTGATTTTGATGGTTGGATTGTGGTTATGTAGGAAAATGTATCTTTTTCATAGGAATTACATACAAAATATTCTTGGGTAATAGATCATCATGTTGGCATATTACTCTCAAATGGATCAGGGAAAAATATTTTATACCATTCATGTAACTTTTCTGTAAGTTTGATATCATTTTAAAATAAATAAAATATTTCTGAACTCATAAATTCTTAAGTTCTAATAGATAAATAAAAATCTGGAAAATCTGTGGCTAAACTACTGCCAAAATATTCCACAAAGAAAGTTTGTTCCTAGTAACTTATAATATTTTCTTTTTTTTTAATCAAGCCTTTATTTTTTTGTGACAAAATTATGGCTAATACATGCAGAACCAAGATCTCACATTAGAAGCCAGAATAGTGGTTACTCATGGTGGTAAGAGAAGGCAAAACTGGCTGAAAGGTGGAAAAAGAGTACCTCTCAAATTTTCTACAGTCTCCATCAAAATTCCAACAGCCTTTTTCATAGAATTGGAAAGACCAATCCTCAAATTCTTATGGAATTGTAAGGGGCCCTGAAAAGGCAGAACAATCTTGAGTAAGAAAAACAAAGTTGGAGGATTGTACTTCCTGACTTCAAAACTTACTCCAAAGCTAAAGTAATTAAAACAGTATGGGGCTGGCATAAGGGAGACATACAAACAGATGTAATAGAATAGAGAGACCAGAAATAAACTCTCACATCAAATCAATTGAATTTTATAAGAGTGAAGTGGCCATTTAAATGGGGGGAAAGACAGCCTTTTCTATAAATGATACTGAGAAAACTGCATATCCACATGCAAAAGAATGAAGCTGGACCATTACCTTACAATAGGTACAAAAAGTAACTCAAAATACAGCAAAGACCTAAATTTAGGAGCTAAAATTATTAAAAAAGTATAAAACTCAAACATTTCTGGTGGGAATGTAAAATGATGCAGCTGCTGTGGAAAACACCAAGGGTTACACACAGAACTTCCAGATGAACCACCAATTCCATTTTTTAGGTATATAGCCAAAAGAATTGAGAGCAGAGATTAGAGGACATATTTGTATGCCAATGTTCATGCATTATTCACAATAGCCAAAAGATGAGAAAAATCCAAGTGTCTATCATCGGATAAACAGATAAATAAAAATGGATAAATAAAATGTGGTACATATGTATAATGGAATATTATTTAGCCATAACATGTTATTATACTATATACTGAGTGGATCATGTAAACATTATGCTAAATGAAATAAACCAGACACAGAAGAACAAATATTTTATGATTCCTAATTTATGAGGTACCTAGAATAGGCAAATTCATAATGCAGAAAGCAGAAGTTTCCACGGACTAGGGGGATGGAAAAAGGTGAGTTATTGTTTAATGTGGCAATCTCCTGTGTGTGGGGGTGTCTGTATCCAAATTTCCCTTTTATTAAGACCACCAGCCATATTGGATTAGGGGCCCACCCTACTCCAGTATGACCTCATTTTAACTAATCATGTTGGCAATGACCCTATTTCCAAATAAGGTCACATTCTGAGCTACTAGGGGTTAGAACTTCAACATACAAATTATGGGAGGGAAAAATTCAATTCATAAAAATTACCTTTCTTGAATTAATTTATTTATAAAGATAAGCTCATCAACAGATTTTTCTTGGTAACACTGATAACTGCTAAAGTCAGTAAGAATGCAGGGACACCCATGTGTTTGGGCCATATTTTTACATGACATCATACATTTTTCTAGAAGTTTAATTCTGAGCTTTATTTTTAATGTATTATAAAATTTATATTTCCTCACTCTTAATTGCCCAGATTTACTTCACTGTCCAGATTTACTGTATTAGTTAATAATAAGGTAAGTATTTGAAACTCAAAATAAATTTCAGGAATTGTCTCTGCTATAGTCTTCTGTTTTTATTTACTGGAAGTTTCTTTATAAAAAGCCATGCTAAAGGTGTCTTTCTTTTGCAGGAATGGCAGGAACTACATGAAATGTTTTAATATATCCTTTGATAGTTACCTACCCGACCATCACCCTTCAAGTAGAGCCAACATTCCAAGTGATGGGATCCACCTCATCTGTTTTACTGCAAGAGCAGTTGAAAGCCTTTTTCTGCAATCAGTGTTGAAAAGAGAACTTCCAATAACCACTGGAAATCATTCTAGCACACATGCTAAATACATTACTCAGTAATAAACTATTTAAATTTTTCATCCCTGAAAATAAATCTAACAATTATGGAGGCCATGTGGTACTCTAAGGATAAGTGTGAAATTCTCTTTGATGCTAAGACATACTGATAAAAATAATTAATTACCCTACAAATACTGTGATTTGATTCTTTGAACCCTCTGCACAGAACACTTATGTTTTGATTAGAGAGATCAGATTGTTATTATAGAGAGTAGTAATAACCATCTGTTGAATTAAGTAACTGTTTGGATTTCACACTAAAATGGAATAATCTCATATCTCAAATACATCAAAGGTAGGCTTTAGAGAGAGCCAGCCCTATGGTTAGGAAACCAGCAATGAAATAATGAAACATTCTTTCTTCTATCCTCTATCAGAAACTGGCACTCCAAAGTACAGAGTGTCCTTTCCACTCCTCCCAGAATGACACACCTAGGGTTTACACATCCCCAAGTGTGGTGAAACATTAATAAGCAAAATCTCCCACTCAGACTTTATAATAGAAATAGCCTATAACCAGGACCAACAGGGTAGAAAGCCACCAACTTTGTTTGGGAAATCTGAGGTGGGGGGAAGTGCTCTTCTGGCCCCAGATAACTTTTGCACATCTAGTCCAGAAACCATTAGCATTTTGAAGTCAAGAATTATTTCCAGGAAGTCACAATAAAAAAGGATTTGCCATAAAGTGTAAAAAAGTAATAAAGCATTATCAAGGATTTGTTAGCCAAATTTTTAATGCAGCTGTGGGAACTGAGGAAATGAGACAGGGCAAGTATATCCTGATGGGTAATTAAGGAGGAAAGGCCAAAAGCACTCAGCTCCAAAGGACAGGCTGAGGGTGGTGCTTCAGAGGCAGAGTCTGAACTCTGAAAACCTGGGGAGACATATGTGGGTTCTTGCGGAATGAGGAGAGAGGTACAGGGATTTCCTTTGTGTATTCCATGAAGTTCACTCTGTGTCCAGGCCAGAGATTAAATTAAATTAAAAGAATAAAATTTAGAATTCATACTGTGAACCTCCAAAGAGCTTATTATTTGTCATGTAGAACATATTTACTTTCTTTGAAATGCTTCTTTGAAACATGTGAAACATACATACTGAAACAGAAGTTGTATCAAGTAGTTTGGTCCCAACTAAGGTAAAATGAAGAGACAGGAACTAAAAAGAAAATGCAGCCCCTACATCCAGGAGCCGGCATAGCACTGACAGCAAGGCCTTGTGAATCTCCTGGTGGACATAGTCTCACAGAACATCAATATCAGACAAGGGCACTTTGTAATCGTGATGGATCGAGGCAAAAACAAGACCACTCCATAATCACGCTGAATCACAGATAAAACATGAACACTCTCCAAACACAAAATTCTAAACATTCCCCATTCCTAGCCAACACGAGTGCTTTAGCAATCACTGCTTTCCTCTTGCTCTACTCTATCCTCCCTAAAGATAAGATTTATTTAGAGCTCGATCATAGAATTGTCCCCTATTTCTGATAACAGCCAATATATAGCAAACTCCCAATTCCTTGCACTCTTTCCAAAGTCAGCCAACCAAAGCCCAAATCTTACAATAAGTCCATTTCGGCACCCTATTTCCAAGGTACCCCACAGTCCTTCATGGTGTGCATTCTCTTGCACCGTAATGAGTAATAAACCTACGTTGCTCAACTACAGATGCATTCCTGCTAGTTGTTGGCTAGGACACTGATAAGAAGTGCTGAAATTTCCAAAATGAAATTAAATTAAATAATTTAGGATAATTTCTGCTACTAAAATATAAAACCTCACTTATTCCGTCTCTATAATACTGTAATGGCAACAATAGAGCTTTAATTTGGCCTTAAATAATCTATTAACCACCTCATTTCTCCCCTCCCTGTATAAATTGCTTGATAAAACAATTCTGACTTCTGAGTAGAAGACTAATATGTACCTTGAAAAGTAGTTAAAATGTTAAGTAACTTAATACCATGCTGACTTTTGTTATAGGAAAAAAGACCAGAGCAACTATGTAAAAAATAAACTTAAAAAATTATCAGACAGGGGCACCAGGGTGGCTCAGTCATTAAGCGTCCGCCTTCGGCTCAGGTTATGATCCCAGAGTCCTGGGATCCAGCCTCACATAGGGCTCCCTGCTCTGCGGGAAGCCTACTTCTCCCTCTCTCACTCCCCTTGCTTGTGTGTCCCTCTCTCGCTGTGTTTCTCTCTGTTAAATAAATAAATAAAATCTTTAAAAAAATTATCAGACAGTATCTGTCTCTCTGAGTTATAAATACATCTTTTATAAACACCTCTATCAAATCACACCTCTAGTGTTCCTGCTCCAGTACAGTACTTCCCCATGTTGACTCTGGGCTTGGCCATGTATTTTGCTTTGCCTAATGGGACATTAGCAGATACTATAGATTAAATTTTGTCTTTCCAAAATTCACAGGTTGAAGTCCCAAACCCCAATGTAATTGTATAGGAAGCTAGGGTCTCTGAAGAGGTCATTGAAATTAAATGAGGTCATAATGGTAGGGCCTCAATCCAATGGGACTGGTGTCTTTTTAAGAAGAGGAAGAGACACCAGGTTTGCATATGCATAGAGAAAATGCCATGTAAGGATACAGTAAGAAGCCAGCCATCTGCAAGCCAAGGAGAGCGTTCTCATGAGAAACCAACCCTGTAGGTACTTTGATTTTTAATATCTAGTCTCCAGAGAAATGTTAAAAATACATTTCTGTTCTTAAAGACTTATTTATTTATTTGACAGAGAGAGAGAGAGAGAGAGAGAGAGAGATCACAAGTAGGCAGAGAGGCAGGCAGAGAGAGAGGAAGAAGCAGGCTCCCCGCCGAGCAGGGAGCTCAATGCGGGCCTCGATCCCAGGACCCTGAGATCTTGACCTGAGCCGAAGGCAGAGGCTTTAACCCACTGAGCCACCCAGGTGCCCACATTTCTGTTCTTTAAGCAACCCAGTCTGTGGCATTTTCTTGTATCAGTCCTAGCAGACCAGTGCAGTACATACTATGAAAGCAGAGACTTGATAAGTAGTTGTAACACAAAACTTTCCTGGGACCCTAAAACCACTATGCTGTGAAGAAGTTTAAGTTTAAGAGATTGAGAGTTCATGTAGAAGAGAACCAAGAAATTCAGCTAACACTCAGAATGGAGGCCACAGACATACGGGCCTAATCAAGCCATTCCTACCATCTGCCAGCCATTTGAGCCATCCTTGCTGAGGTTCCAGACATCACGGATCAGAGATTATGTCTGGCCCAAATTCTTGACACACAGAATCATAAGCAAAAAAAAATAAAAAAATAAAAAAAAAATTGGTAGTTGTTTTAACCTCTTAAATTTTAAGGTGGTTTGTTAACATAGCAATTGATAAATAAAAGAAATTGGTACTAGCAATGAGATGTAACCACAGCAAACACCTAAAACGTGTAACATTGCCCTGGTGATTGGGTGGTGGGCATGAAGTCTTGCATTATTGGTCCCAGCAAAAAAGAACCATTAGGAGATATATGCACACAGAGTCATGCACACACGTACCCCCCAATACCCCACATATTTCAGAGACAGAGATTTCAAGGAATTCTCTCATGTAATTGTGAGGGCCAGCAAGTGCTAAATTTGCACAGCAGGCTGATAGGTTGGAGACTCAGGGAAGAGTTGATCTTGAAGTTCTAGTTTCAAGGTAGTCTAGAAGCAGCATCCCTTCTTCAGTGAAAGATTTCAGTCTTCTTTCTCTTAAGACTTTCAATTAATGTTAATAGCATATAATAGAACAAAGAGAAAATAAGTAGGCAAAATAATAATAGAACAGAGCATCCAAGAACCGTGTGACAACATCTTATGGTCTATCATATGTACAGTTAGTATCCTAGGATGAGAAAAGAGAACAGAACAGGGAAAAAAAATGAAAAACAGAATCTGAGAATATTCAAAAATTAATAAAAAACAATAAACCACTGATCAAAGAAGTCAAGAACTCCAAATAAGATAAACATCCTTTAAAAACTATAAGTAGAAGAGCAAATTATACCCTAAGCAAGCAGAAGAGATGAAATAATAAAGATAAGAGTGACAGTAGAAATAGTAAAGAAAACAAATGTAATTACCTGGTTAATTCGACAAGAGCAAAACATTGATAAATGGCCAGCCAAACTAATGAAAAAAAAAGAGAGAAGATACAAATGATAAATATCAAGAATAAAAAAAGGAGAATCACTATAGATCCTCATACATTAAAAAGGATAATTCAGGAATATTTTGAAGAGCTTTATATCAATAAATTCGAGAATTTGTATTAAAAGGACAAATCCCTTAAAAGACACAAATTACCAAAGCTCACTCAAGAATAAAAAGCCTGAATACCCCTACATCAATAGTCACCAAATATTTCATCAAAGGATGAAACAGTAAGTATTTTAAACTTCATAGGCTATAGAATGTCTGTTCCAATAACTCATGTCTGCCATTGTAGTGCAAAAAATTCATAGACAATACACAAACTAATGGTCATGGCTATTTTCCAATAAAAATTTACAAAAAACAGATGACCGGCCCACAACCCATAGTTTGCCAACCTTTGTCCTATTTCTGATAATTCAATAAATGATCTTTGAAGGCCTGTGATATAATAGGCATCATGTGAGATGAAGATACAATCTGAACAAGACAGATTCTCATCTCTCAGAGTTTATGGTCTATGGTCTAGTCATTCATATAAATAAATGATCAGACAATTAAAATATGATAACTGTAACAATGGAGATAATCCAATATTCTGTACATGTATGTAGGAAGAAAGATATTTAACCCGGATCGTGGGGTGCAAAAAAATTACCAGAAATAAGTTATATCTCACCAGAAGATGAAGAGGAGATGGTATCTCTGGAACAACAACAAAAAGATTAAAAAGAAACTATGGGACATCTTAGAAGCTAAAAAAAAAAAAAACAGTATAAATGAAGTTTGGAGGGCAAATTGTAGGACAGCACAAAAGGAACAGAGTCCCCCTGAGCTAAGCCATTGCTATAATTTAGGAGAGAAATAATAGTATTCTGAACTACAGTAGTGCAGTAGTGATGGCAAGAAGTGGGCAAGTTCAACAGATAATTGGATGGATATGGAGTATAAAAGAGAGCCAAGAAATCCAGCATTCTGGTGTAAACTGGGCATTGATGTCATACTTCTGTTAAAGGAACACAGAAAGAATAATCAAATTACACATCTTCAAAAATGCTAGATAATTCCAGTTGTAAAATAAATAAACCCTGGGGATGTAATACAGGGCATGGTGAGTGTAGTTAATAGTACTGTATTGTATATTTGAAAGTTTCTAATATAGTAGATCATAAAAGTTCTCATCACAAGAAAAAATTTGTACCTATGTGTGGTGATGGATGTTAACTAGACATTGTGGTGATCTTTTCTCAATATATATACACATACAGAATCACTATGTTGTACACCTGAAACTAATATAATATTTTATGTCAATTATATATCAAAAAATTTAACAAACAAGACAAAAAGTTAGGTAATTCAACGTGTATATATTCTCTCTTATGTAACAGGAACTATGTTTTATACATTATAGTCCAGTTGTCTGCCATCTCATAAGTCCATGTAGTGTTTGCTTTTGTCCTTTTTCCTCCAACAGAGAGTGATAGTCTTAAAGGAATGTGTTTTCTATGTTTATTACATTATAGTCATTTATGAGTTTGTGTTCAGCATCTAAAAATAGACCATGACCAGCTTCCATGAGGAGAAACTATTGAAATCATATCAGTCTACACTTCCTACTCAAATGCATGCCCTTTGCAGCAAATTGTATAGTCTAGTCTTTAACTCCCTTCAATCTCATTATTCATATGGCCGTACCACTGGATAAAGACATTTAGTATAGAAATTTAAAGATGTAAGAAATAAGATATCAACTAGTTCAGCATCTTCAAAACACATACAAGGAAACTGGTGACAGTGACATTTGCTGTAGTTTTATATAGAAGAGGCTTAGAAAGGGGATGAGATTAGGAGACTAGTTTTGATGCTGCATGTGCATAATTTTTTACAAAAGATAAGGAAAAGTCACTTGTCCTTATTGATATAGAGTCACCTCTGTATGTATATGTGTGTGTGCATGTATGTGTTGGGGGGGGTGTAGATCGCCACTGGAAATTAGGAAGACTCTGAAACTCCCCTAAGACGCACCTCAAGCTTCTACTGAGTGGCCTTCTTTCATTTTGGCTTAACTGTGGAAACAACCTTACATAGTTTCATTTTTGTTATCACCAGCTTTTAGGTATCAGAAAACTACACTAGTAGTATCTTTACTAAAAACCACCGAAGCAAAATTTGAACACTTAAAGAGAATTTTAAACCGTAACCAATGACAAAGAAAAAGCTACAAGTGCTGCAAATGTATGAAGACTGTGGGTTGGTTGAGTCATAAAAAGCTGACTTAGTTAGTTCAGCAGACCTCTTAAAATATCTTTCAGGTATATGGTAACCAAGGAATTATAATCTATTCTTTTAAAGCCAAAAAGGAAATGGCTCCCCCACCCCCTTTGTTATGCTTTTAGTGAATGGATTTTAAGAATATAGCACTGAGTAATAATGGGATAGTTCACAGAGGAACCAGAATACCACTGGCACTGATTGAATGGCTTTTTTACTGGCTCAGTGTGACCTCTGAAAGGTGATTCCTGCCACCACAGTGAGTGTAGCAGAGGACAGCTAAAACAAAGGTAGAACAGCTGACTCTTTTAAACAGAGCAAATAGAGTTTCATGGAAAATTTGAGTACTTTAAAGCTATGCTCTTTAAAACAATGTCAGGCTGTTCCTAAACCAAACAGAGGGAATGAGTTAAAGTGAATTCCAGAATAACACAGTCTCCCAAATAATTGAGGAAGAGATTATGAGTTTGATCTGAGTATCAACACTGATCATATTGACTCTAACACTAATTAGAATCTCTTACTTCACTAAAGCATAACTGTAATGCCACAAATAAAAAATGAGAAAAACAAAAGAGCTTAAGTTATTCTTTCTAAAGTAAAGTAAACATATTCCAATAACAAGTGCCTCAAATGTACTGTTAATCTATGTTCTGAAATTTATTCTTTAATGGAATAAATAAATAAAACCTCAAAACTAAGTTCTTAGCTGTAGAGTATAGTAATAGATGAACTCACTAGCTGAAAATCAGCAGAAGCTGACTTTGACCAAAGGAAATTCAATTATGAATATAGAGCTCTATCAATTAAAAGCTAATCTCTAACTGAAGGAGTAATATGATAGCATATTCTTAAACTGAGGCTAAATGAGCCAAATTACCTGAAATAGGTCCTAGCATTTTATTTCATTTTTAAATAATATAAACTTCAGGAATTAGAAAAAATACTTTTATAGTTAAATTTTCCCAGGAACCAAAAAAAAAAAGTCATTTGTTCTATTCTTCTATTCATTAATTCAACATGCTTTAAATTACTCCTTATCCAGTATTTTACCTTCACCTCACATATTCAACATGGCCTGTTCAGATTACATTTTTGAAGAACCTAGAAAGCAGACAATTTGCTACAATAGGAGAAACTACTGTTCAATAAATACTCTCTAAACACAATGTGCATTTAACACTCTTCTAGACATGTAAACTATCACAATAGTGAGAGATTCTTTGAGAGCTGAGGACTCAAAAGAAAATTACCTCTAGAAGTTCTAGTCAAGTTTTTATGGCATATATATGGAACTATAAAATATCTACCAACTATACATATAATTTCAAATTTCATAATTTACTGCAGATTCAAAAATTGCAGTTATTCTTTGAAAATTATAATTTCTTCTGATTATTTGGCTAGGGTTAGTTAACCACAATGGAAAAATTCATTATTTATGTCTCAAAGTGTCTTCTTCCAAGCAGGGAAGTTTGAGATAGATAGTTGTCTAGGAAGAAGGCACCTAACCCAGGATGCCTCTCATCTCTCAACATTAAAATCCTCAACTTCTTTTGATGACATCCAGTGAAAGGTAATATAACATTTGGGGGGAAACTGCTCCTTACAATAGCTACAATTACTTAATTGTTTACTACATAATAAGAACCATGTATACATAGCTTCTTTTCAGTCTCACAATTGCATTACTAGTTAGAATTATGTTCCCCAATAAACATATGAAAAAATGGAGGCTTGAGAAATAAAATAATTCGTCTAAAGTCACATGATTATTAGCTGCAGGGTAATATGATGACTCACATCGTATTTCTGAGTCTGACTCCAAATCCCATGATCTTTATTCCGCGCCTTCCCCTACATAGGTAACACCAAGGCAAAGATCAGTGCATCTGATTATCTTATTACCCGTCATGCCTTGGCAGAGACTTCAAAGGGTTTGAATAAAAATAAGGAAAGTATTAAAAGATAAAGTGACAGCACTAGCAAAGAACTCAACATGGGTTGTTGCTGCCGAGCACAGGAATTCTGAACTGGGACAGACCTGCCTCAGAAAGATAGGAGGGTAGAGATAACCGCTCACTCAAGTTTATTTAGGAAACTCTTTAGTGTAGAGGTAAAACATAATAATCTTTCTGTGAAAATTATGCCTTGATAATTCATTTGTCAACTGGACAGTATCAAGACAAATTTGAGGGTTCTGTTTTTTTATGCAGCAAATATTTATTGAGATAGACGTGTGAGAAGTGATCCTGATGTAATGCGGTGGTGAAAAGACATACACCCACCCATTTCTACTGAATTCTATTGGCTAAATAAAGTCACAATACCAACCCAAGTTTAAAAGAGGGAAATAAGACTGGATGAAAAAAGTAAAAAAGAATTTGTGGTCATATTTTATCCAATGCAATTTATTTTGGTATGTCACTACTTTTAATGTTTTCCTTATTCAATCTCTAGAAAGAAGTTAATTCTCTGGCAACAGCAGTTGCTCAAAACTAACTGTCTCTAGACTCACTGCCTATAAAGAAGCTTATATGTTTAATGCCTTTTACTGACCTATATTAATTGATCACACCAAAACACAAGAAGACTAGCTTTTTTTGTGACAAAGAATATTCTTTGGGGATTATTTATAATCACAAGAGGAAACCTTTAAGGAAAATTACCCAAAACAGCTACTAAAGTAATAGAATATTTGCATATAATTTCACTGTCATACTGGAACACTGTTTAACAGGATCACCCCAAAATAATTTAATTTCCTACAGTATGTACCTTTGTTTGATTTGCTTTTTACTACTGATTAAAGCCAAGAGTTTGTGACGTTACCTGTTTACTTGCAGTTTTGGAAAACTGGAGCTGTAAATAATATCTTTCTAGAAGAAAGGCAATCCCAAAGGTTGCAATTTATCACCCAGTAGAAACTAACTTGTTTTTTCCCTAACTTGGCAAAACTACTTCAACTTGTCTTTCTTAACAGACTGTATCAACCTCTGTTCCCTAAGTGCTCCTTGAACTAGCTTTATACCTTCTTACTGACTCCCTCATTAATGATTTCAATAAATGTTTAGTATATGCTCACTTGACATTTGTAAGAAAGTCATGTTTCTAACTTTAAAAATTATCCTTTGAATGGACCTAGAGAATATAATGCGAAGTGAAATAAGTCAGTCAGAGAAAGACAAATACCATATGTTTTCACCCATACGTGGAATTTAAGAAACAAAACAAATAGACAAAGAAAAAAAGAGGCAAACAAACAAACAAACAAAAAAACCAAATTCCTAACTATAAAGAACAAAGTGATGATTACCAGAGGGTAGGTGAGTTGGAGTATGGGTTAAATAGGTGAAGGGGATTAAGAATACACTTATCTTGAAGAGCACTGAGTAATGCATAGAATTCTTGAATCACCATGTTGTACCCCTGAAACTAATAGGACACTGTTAACACTATTAATTATTCTGGAATTAAAAAAATTATGCTATTTCAGGGTAATGATAAAGTGGAAGTGCAAAAAAGCAGTGTCCAGATTTCCTGTTGGATTAGATGTAAGGACTGAAGAAAAGAAAACCATGAAATACAACTTGCAATCATATGTGATTGCACAAATGTGAAAACAATCATTTGTGAAAATAACACCATAAAACTTGAACATCTCTCAGGGTAAGTTTTAAAGCTATGGATGAATTAATCTTGCCTGCCTGAGATCAAAAGTAAGGAGTATCTGCCTCTGTCTCAAATATCATTCAGCAAGTACCATAGGAGCATTGAAAACATTATTTTAACATTTTCTAAGAGAATAACCGTGGGAAAATTATCATTTAGCCATGAAAAAGTTGGATCAAGTTTTTAATAGCAAAACACACACTACTCACATTTTGGCTAGAAAACAGAAAGAATAACTAATGTCTATTTTTAAATTATATATAGCTTTACTTTTAGATTGGGTCATATAAAATCTCATCTGTTAAAGGCACTAAACCAGATATTATAATATTGAAGAATTGATTTATATACCTTTATTCCTTTATATACCTTATTCCTATTCCTTTTATATACGTTATCCTTCAACTTTACCCTATACTTTAAAAACTACTAAAATATGTTATCACATATAAGAACTGAGGTTTAAGATCCTACCTCTTCCACCTCTTACTCTCTAAAGAAAATGTGGTGGTTTTACTTTTATAAATACATACATTTTTGGTTTTGAAGCAATACCTAAATCAATTTATTCAATAATAATATTACAGTTTAGATATCTAAATCTCTCCCCCAGTAAGATATTCAGTTTTTTTCTCTATGCTTAAGACATTCAAAATGTTAGTACAGAATAAAGTTTCTAAACTAATAAGTCTTGAAAAAAATGTCAAAATATTATCATTTTCCCATAAGGATATATAACCTTGTGTAAATTGAAAGGGAGTCTAGATGCAATATTTTGTGAATTGAATCTACTTAACTTTGCCTGAAGATATTGTTTAGTAATTCTCAGGAAATAAAATGCTTGGAGAACAGGCTAAAGTTCATTTGTATGTTTTTGAAGTTGATGTTTCCAAGATCATTTGATTTTGCTGATCAAATCTATTTACTTGAAAAGTAAAATTAAATTTGCTACAGTGAATGCTTTTGGATGACATGCATAATAAAATTGAAAGCATGTTATATTCTTTATGTCCATGATTTGTGACTAAATTTAGATCCTAACTCATGCCTTAGAACATAAATTTGTGTTCAAAATAACCATGAAGGTTTGAACAAAAGATCTACATCATTGAAATTTAGCAAGGAAGAGTGCACATTTGGGCTTTCTACGCAGAACAAAGTCAAATTTAATCTAAACTTGTAATGAAGTGAACTTTCCTAAAACCAAAGACTCTGTTTCTCTGATCTTTTCTACTTGGGGCTGGGTTATAATCATTATCTCAACTGTGTTGATTATCTGCTAGGAGGCTTATAAGCTCCTGTGAAATACTAAGAATTCTGATAATAAAGGAATACCTTCAGAACTTGTGAATTCTTTCCTGTAATCACCTATCCAAGGCCTTTTTTGCAGTTGACAAATAACTTTTTAAAAAATCTAATCCAGGTTAGTCTCTGTGTTATAAACTTTAAGTATGTCTTATCACTCAATCCTCACAGTTCTGTGAATAAGTAATATTAACCCTATATTAGGGGTAAGGAGAAATAACTTGTTCAAGGTCACCTGGCTGACAAGTTGCAGAGCTATATTATTTCTTTCCAAAACCTTTACACTTTCCGAAGTCTTTACACTTGAACTGAAGATGAATTTCATAAGAAGGGGGAAGGTTTTACACCAACAGTCACATTTGTAGCTGAGACATCTATTGTTAATGACTAGGCAATTCCAAATGTTCACAACAATTGGGGCAATAAAGACATATATTACTTAGTATGAAGAAAGTTCGTGTATTAGACATTCTATATCATACCTATAATCTTTCTAAGGATTATTAATTAAAAGTTAAAAAATCACAAATTTGAAAATCATTAACTCTGAGAGAAAAAGGATACTTCATGATCAATGTCATATATTTATATATATACATACACAGCCTCACTCTCTTCTCCAGGCTATTAAATTCTTAAATGACTATAAATAAGTCAAATATCTTTTCTTCTCTCCTGTTATCCCATCCAAACCTTGTTTCCATTAACGGCACACTCATAGTAGAAATTTCAAATTCCAAGTGTAAAGCTATTATCTACAAATCAAGAGTTTTGGAAAGATTCAAAATATGACAACAACAACAACAGAAGTTAAATCTAGGGGTGCCTGGGTGGCTCAGTGGGTTACGTGCCCAACTCTTGGTTCCAGCTCAGGTCATGATCTCAGGGTTGTGAGATCAAGCCCTGCTTCAGGCTCCACACTCAGTGGAGAGTGTGCTTGAAATTCTCTCCCTCTCCTTCCCCATTTGCCCCTCCCCTCATGCTTACTTTCTCTAAAAAAATATAAAATCTTAAAAACATTTTAAAAAGATTAAATATAAAGTTAAATCTGGAAAGTGATGGTCACTTAAAGAATAGCCTTTACATTACAGAGTAAGCTGTAATTAAGAGAATATCATATGAATGGCTCAAAAACATTTAAAGTGCTGGCTTTCCTTTATCTGCATAATTTCCCTGGATCTATTGTGAAGATCTCCCTTTTTCATAGCATTTTTAAATTTGTATTTGAATTCTATCTTTTGTTGTTTGACTCCTTATTAAAGGATAAATAATGGCCACCCAAAGATGTGAGGTCTTAATACCTGGAATTTTTAAATGTTAACTTATTTGGAAAAAGAATCTTTGCAGATTGATTAGAATTTTGACATGGGGAGATTATCTGGATTGAGGGCCAGGTAGGCCTTCAATGCAATCACGTGTGTAGACATAAACCAAAATATGCTGGCAGCCACCAGAAGCTAGAAGAGACCAGAAATGGATTCTTCCCTAGGGCCTCTGGAGTGAGCATGGCCCTGCTTTAAGCTTGATTTTGAACTTCTGGCCTCTAGAACTGTGAGAAAGTAACTCTATATTGTTTTAAGTCACCAAGTTTCTGGTAATTTGTTACACAAGCCATAGGAAACTAATATACTCCTATGTGAGGGCAAGAACTTGATCATTTTCATCTTGTAATCTCACCACCACCACACTGTTGATTCAGAACAGTGATTCTAGGGGTGCCTGGGTGGCTCACTGGGTTAAAGCCTCTGCCTTCGGCTCAGGTCATGATCTCAGGGTCCTGGAATCGAGCCCTGCATCGGGCTCTCTGCTCAGCGGGGAGCCTGCTTCCTCCTTTCTCTTTGCCTGCCTCTCTGCCTACTTGTGATCTCTTTCTCTCTCCATCAAATAAATAAATAAATAAATCTTAAAAAAAAGAAAAGAACAGTGATTCTAAATCTCAACTGCAATTCAGAAAAATGCACAAATCTTTTAAAAACTAAGGCCCAGACCAAATCTCCCACTACAGAAATTCTGAGGTGAAGTCTGGGCACTAGTTATTTTTGTTTTTGTTTTTGTTTTGTTTTATTCTACAGATTATCTGATGTGTAACCAAAGCTGAAAAGCACAGGAATCAAGAAAGGATGAACGGAAGGGAGAATTATTGAGGAGGGTGTAATAGCTAAGAGCAATGATTCTGGAATCAGACTGCGAAGGGTCCAGTCCCAGCTCCAGCATGTGCTAATCCTGTGAACTAGACATTGCCTAATCCTCAGTTTCTCCATTGTTAAAAAAAATGATATAATAAAATTATCTTCGTCATAGTGTTACTGTGTATGAGATAATGTAGATTTCAATATAGTGCCTAATCCACTGTAAATTCTTAATAAATGTTAGATCTCAATGTTAGAAAAAAATCTTTATTTCACAAGTCTTTAGCCAATCATTATTTTGAGTTGGGTGAATTAGGAAGGTGAAGGATTGTATTCAAAATAAATATTTAATATTATATAAAACAAATCTTATACAAATTTTGGTTTGATTGTTTAAATTTACTAAGCTTCTGAGCTTCTTAAATATAAATTCATTATCAATAACCCAGAGATTTGCCAAGCAACTTCTTTAAAATCCTACAATTAAATTCCTTCTATCAATTCATACAATATGTTCTCTTTTAATGTAATTACATTAGAATGCTGCTTGTTTCAGTTAAAATTTGTATTGCTTTGGGTGGTGAAGAATGGAGTAACATTTTGTATACATGTAAGAGATCCATGCCAATCTTTTCAAAAAATCTCCCCCCTGCTTTTTTTTTTTCTTTCCCAAATCCCCATCTGTTTTGCTGATGTGCCAATATCCAGGGTCTGTTTTTCATAATGTCATTTTGTTTGTGAGGATGTCTGTTCCTGAGAGTTCACGAGCTGGCTGACAATGAAAAAGTGATCACAACGAGGCCAGGAAATATCCTGAAAAATAAAGCAAAAGCCAAGAAAGCCACTGCGCCCTGCTGGCCAGTTGCGTGGAGAGCTTAGGAAAGCAGGGTCGACAGTTTCAGACATTACTCTGGAGGATCTCCTTGGTGGCTAAAGAAACTTCCAGAAAGGGTACACTGAATATCAGAATTACATCACAGCTGCTGAAGTTCCCTCCAGAATAGTTTAAACAAAATAATTCTGTGTGGAAGAACAGTTTTATTTTACAAATTAAAAAAGCAAACAAGAAACATGGCAAGTGATGTATTTTTTTAAAATCCTCTCTGAAACATCAAGAAAATGAGGTGGGGGATTAAAAAAATTAAATACTTACATTAAGCATTCCTTAGTTTCTTGTTTCCATACTCTTTCCATATTTAACTAAGACTGAGAAATGCCTAGAATATAATTATGTTCATGGTCCCCTTGCTAATATTTTTGCTTAGCTGATAATTCTAATTTACAGCAAATAGACAAATATGGCAAAAGGAGGAATTTTTTCTCTCTTTTCAAAAAAGGAGCCTCAAAATTCTAGGCAATTTATATTTCCAGAATTTTAACATACAATTTCCAGTGTGATGTGTGGGTCAGTTTTGTTTAATAGACTCTGTTATGCCATGAACATAAGCATACAACCTTTAAAGTTCTACCTATGTGTGAAAATTGCTCATAAAAAAGAAATTTTATGTTAAGAAGACTAAATCCCCACTTGCTGTGATAATAAAAGAATCTTTAATTTTATGTTATTTTCCATTCTTATGTTGGGTAGAAGAAAGGGATAGATATACACTTATACTGGCACTGGATCAAAGGTCACTCTTGATTTAAAGATTATTTTCATACTGATGGAAAATAAGAGAAGTCTTTTTCTCCTGGGTAATATGATTGTGATTTCCTTACAGGAGATGATGAATGGAAATTTGAAAAATATCTATTAAGTAGCCTGTGCAAGTTCCTATGGTAAAAGATTACTAGGAAGAATTTATAGACTACTGTTCATTATTTTTTAACCTCCATTTTATCAACAAATACTGCAGAAAGAACAAATCTGACAGAGAGCCTGAGAAATGTACAGTCTCTGGAACAGTCCAACCCAGACTGTATAGTCAGCCATCAGCTGGACGGCCATTAAGCAAGGCTTTTACTTGGCAATAGGAAATGAAGAGGAAATATAAAGAATGGGATTCACCTCCAGTTCTATTTAATCATTTTCAAGTATAGTAACTCAGAATGCGACAATGTGTAAAAAAGGAAGTGGGGCGGAGAAAGAATATTTCAAGAAAAGTATAAACCTAACTTTGGAAAGACTACATTTCTTTCCTTGGATCTATGTCTATGTAAATGAAGACATCCATACAGGAATTAGCTGTAAGTTTCTAAAACTTTTTTGTAAAATTCCATTTTCAGTGGAGATGTCATAATGTGCTATATCCCTTTCCCCTCCCTCTGGCTTTAATTCAGGTGATAGACAGGAAAAGGAGAGTTCCAGAATCCCGCCTTTTCCCAGCTAGGCACAGCTTTTTCAGCTTGAGGTATAACAATTGTAGGAAATGGTGAATGATGGAAACATTTTCCTAGAAGGGGAGTTTGAAACCTAGGAGAGCCACTCCTATCTGAGCCATAACTACTTACCGAGGCATGAATCGGAGGAAGCTTGCCACATTGAGAAGGCCTGTACAGAGGCAATTTGACAGAGGACTAGATTGTCACTTCCTGAGAGTGATGGAGTAACACACTCCCAGGATGCACCTTCCTCTGACATTTCCTGAGCATGGCCTCATTATTTATCTACTCCCAGGATTCACTGAAAGGGATTACAAACTACATTTTTTAAAGAACACATATAAAAGGCAGCCACTAATAATAATACTCTGAAGCAGCAAACCATATATGTATACCTCTTTCTTTGTGTTAGCATTTCTCACGTGAGGCCAAGTTACAAAGGAAAAAACTTAAAGATGGCCCTGCATTCTAAAACGGTAAAAGAAAATTTAGCTAAAGAGCTATTGTGGGGTGTGGGGAGGGGCCTGATTGCTTGTAGTCTGAAAACAAAGCATTCCCATTCTTCATACATGGAATTTTCAGTGTTCAAATGAGCAAATTATTCAGTAGTTGTCACGATTTTCATTTCCCCCCAAAATAAAAGTAAATTGTCTTGGTTGGCCTCTTTCAGTTATTTGTCTTACAGTTATAAATAAGATTATACAGGAAGTGATTTGGATTCAAGATGACCTGAAAATTAATTAATTAATTAATGTCATTCTGCTAGGCAAGGATGTCATTTATAGGATGGAGGTAGAGAGATTTTAAGTTGCATTTTGCTTTAAATATCGTTGTAACAAATTAATATTGTCATATTTTACAATTAAGGAATAAATTAATATATACATTTTATAAAGTATTTTAAGATTAACATTTTTCTCTAGGAACACATTTGGGAGTGGGAGGAGGGTATGGATATTAAATCACAGAGGAAGGTTATTTATTACTGAGGCTTCAATAGTAATAATTAACAAACACATAGGGAGGTAGTAAATTCAAGTAAGGAACTTCCAATTAAACAATGATGATGAGGATACAAGGCATTTCCTGAGAATTTATCTTTGATTAGGAGAAGTTGTTGAAAGCATTTGGCCTTTAATTCTAGGCAGTCCTTAATCCCCAGGAAATATCTTCAACTTTATTGCTATTTAAATACCCTAAAATCCTTCAGAGAGAAAATGGCAGATGACTTGTTTTTTTTAAGCATGATGTAGCTCACAGACATTCAGATTTCTTTAACCATTTCTCACCATCCCTTTACAATTCTGTGTAGCCTGTAGTATTACCACATTCAGTCTAAGATTTACAGTATAATGGTTAAAAGCTTTCTTCAAAACAAATGAACAAAGAGAAAAAGAGATAACATACCAAAAAAGACTCTTAAATATTGAGAACAAATCAGTAGTTACCAGAAGGGAGGTTGGTGGGGGGATGGGTGAAATAGGTGAAGGGGATTAAGAGTACATTTAACATTATGAGCACTGAGTAATATACAGAACTGTTGAATCACTATATTTTACACATGAAAGTAATATAACTCTGTATGTTAACTATACTGGATTTTTTTTTAAAGTAGGTTTTCTTAGCCATATAAAATACCTTTGAATCTTGGTTCTAAAAGTACTAACTCTATGATTTTGAACAGATTACTTAATATATTCAAGTAACCATCTCATAAACATGGGGATGATACCTTCCTAATTAACAATGACTAAATGAAATAATAAAATAATGTGCAGGGTGATTAGTACAGTGCCTGGTGCATAATTCAGTTCCCTCTGTTTGGTACTGCTAAATTTTCCAGAAATCTTAAAATTACAAAAGAAGGTAGATTAATGTTTCAATTATTTAATAATTGCTTTTTTGCATCATTTTTCTCAAAAATTTTTGAAACAAGGACTTATCTGTTTCCATGTTAAGAACTCTCTCCTATATTAAAACTCTCTCAAATTTTGGATGTTAAGAACTCGGATTATTTCACTAGTACAATTATCTCCAGATAATCACAGAATGCACATGAAAATAATATGTGATTGTCTCTGGCTTTTCCTGTGTCCACCTCACAGTAAAACATCTCTGTTTAAGGTCCAAAATCTCTAGAATCTCCATGCCTTACAGCTTCAACTTGAACTAAATTTTGGTGCTGACCTCTTGAGGAGAGTATGCAGTTTGTCAAAGCAAAATAAAAAGCCTGGCAAAATAATGTATTTTCTCTTTTATCAAAAAAGCAAATTTACATGTTATTTACATAGAAATAATTCTTATAACTCTCAATTCTGACAAATAAGATAATGAATATGGAGAAATTTATAATTATTTCTAAATTTGGAAGGCATAAGAAATGTGCAAGTCCATACTCCATTCTCCACTAAGAAGGGACCAGATTAATAGACTGAAATTAAAGAAATAGAAAAGATGAACAACAACAGAAGCAGTCTCAGGAGGGAGGATGAGGCTAAAGGTGATACATCATTCTTCCTTCCCTCATTTTTATTTTTCCCTGAAAACATGCAGTGAGTTTCTACTCAACCAGGATGCAGGTTGAGGAGGAGATAGTGTAAAGACTTAGATAAATGAGACCTCTGTCCTTGACTAATTCAGGTTCTGGCAAAGAAGATGCTCAAAGAAATAAGCACAATGTAAGAGAAAAAGCATTATAATCAAAGGAAGCTATAAAGTGGGCAACTATGCAGAGGAGAGAAAAACACTCTATAGGGAACCAGAAAATCTTCAGAGAAAGGGCTATATTCAACTTGAATCTAGAGGAATAAATGAACATATTCTTAAAGGCAGTAAATTGGGAAAGGTCTTCCAGGATGTGGAAAGTCCTGCAGTTTCTACACAGAAATGTGCAAGAGCACAAAGTGTATGGAAAATTATGACATGCAGAAGGCATGGAAAGTGGAGTGTTGGGACTGAGATGCAGAATGACACCCAAAGGTGAATCTGAGACATAATATGAGGGCCTTGTATGTCTTTTTTTTTTTTTAAGATTTTATTTATTTGACAGAAAGAGAAAGACTGCAAGTAGGCAGAGAGGCGGGCAGAGGGAGAGGAGGAAGCAGGCTCCCTGCTGAGCAGAGAGCCCGATGTGGGGCTCGATCCCAGGACCCTGAGATCATGAACCAAGCCTAAGGCAGAGGCTTTAACCCACTGAGCAACCCAGGTGCCCCAGAGGGCCTTGTATGTCTTGCCAAGGATGGACTTTCCCTGTAACCAGTGAGAAGACACCAAAAAGTGTTAAACTAGAGAAAGAAGAGCACAGCATGAGACTAGAGAGAGGAAGGCTAATGAGGTAATGCTTGCATTTGTCCAAACAGACCTTCCACTAATGTTTTTGGGATAGGGCAAGGGTGTGAATGGAGGCCCAACCTATGTCCCTCTTCTGTTCCCTCCTCCAGCTCTCCCATTCACCACAAGGACCCCAGACCGAAAACATCTACTGCCACTACCACCCACCTCCTTGACACCAAGAAAATAAAGAATAGTTGGCCAAAAGTCAATTCTGTTAGTCCCCACAACCCTTGAGAAGACAGAAACAGCAAAGAAGCTCTTAAAAAGTCCTGTGTTCCTGGAGTATAGTTTAGAAGGATGTTAGGGTTAGGAAAGCACATTCCCCTCCATAAATGACTCACCCATGAGGACTTGGCTGGGAGAGGACCAGAAGGTGTACTTCTAAAGAGAACAGTCCATGAGATGCCAGAGTGGTGCAGTCAGTTAAGCAACTACCTCTCAGTTTCAGCTCAGGTTATGATCTCAGAGTCATGAAACTGAGCTCTGAGTCTTTCTCCAAGCTCAACATGGAGTCCGCTTAAGATTCTTTCTCCCTCTCCCTCTGCCCTTCTTGCTTATGTGCTCTCTCTCAATAAATAAATAAATAAATAAATAAATAAATAAATAAATAAATAAATAAATCTTTAAGAGAAAAAAAAGAGTACCATCTAGAACATGGGTCCTCTTCCTTGGATGGTACTTGTACAAAGACGAGATGATATGGGACCAAACTAACTCAATGAGAATGGAACAGAGAAGAAAGGCCAGTCTCGTATCAATGAGATTTAATTATAGCAATATGATGACAGACAATGTAAGGCAAAAGTAGATGAAATGGCTATGAACTGAGAAGAATGAGTAAAGAAGGACACTAAAGTTTCAGGGTCAGTAGATACAGTAAATAGTGTCATTCACAACTATTGTAACAACTAATACTATTACCATTGATTTACTAGTTACTATGTACCAGGCATAGCTCTAAATGCTTTAGTCACTTAAGGAATATAAGAAAAGTATAGAAAGGAATCAGACGGAATGGAGAAACACTATGGAGAGTAGAAATATGGCTTTCACTTTAAGTTTGTGCCCTTTAAAAACATACGTACCACTAACTAGTTTCAATAGGCTTAGAAAGGGTCAGTAGCTCAAGCACTCCAATGAAGTACATCTAAATTAGTAAACTTTTACAAAAAATAATTTCCATTTTAAGCATGTAAGTACTAGAAACTAAACTTTATTTACTCATTGATGTGTCATTCTGCCCTCAAAAGAATATGATATGACTTTGAACTCTACATAGCCTAAAATCAATGTATAACTTAAAGGTGAAATTATCTTATTTTCCAGTAACATTTACCAGCAATGTTCCTTCAAACCATCTTTTCTGCTGAATAGAAGACTTCTTTACAGATCTGCCAGCTCAATTTTATAACTTTTGTTTTTCAAAGATGCTTATTCTAGTTGTTTGGACTTCGTCCTCTTCATCTAAAAACTTTAATCTCACAGTCAATTAGAAAAAATAAAAAAGTATCTTACAGGTTTTCCATCTGCTCATCATTACTACTGACCTACTGCCTGGCTATAGAGCCAGAGTAGATAAACAGCCAACCTCTGGGTATCAATTAATACCTCAGACCATCTTTCTATACATACAACAACTAGGTTGTTTTTTGGGCGCCTGGGTGGCTCAGTCAGTTAAGCGGCTGCCTTCAGCTCAGGTCATGATTCCAGGGTCCTGGGATTGAGTCCCACATCGGGCTCTCTGCTCAACAGAGAGCCTGCTTCTCCCTCTCCCCTCTGCCTGCCACTCTGCCTACTTGTGTTCTCTATCTCTCTGTCAAACAAATAAATAAAATCTTAAAAAAAACAAACTAGGTTTTTATTGAATATCCTTATGACTCAACTAGATTCTAATTAATTTTTCAATTATTAGAGGGGAAATTTATAGGATTTCAATTTAATTCATCAAATCAAATTTGATTAAATGATTCACCTTGATTTCTCATCATATACAGGTATGTGTATATACATATTAATGTCTATATTCATGCATTCATATACATAAGCATATACATGTAATTGGGCCACAACACATAGCACACAATGGTCCTCTCCGCACAGTCACCATACTATTCTTTTTGCTAGATAAATTAAGTCACATCAGACATCTATCTTATTTAAACTTAAAAATGGCTTTCCATAGCATTTAAAATAAAATCCAAACTCCTCACCCAAATCTAATATCATCTGACCCAAACTACTTCTTATACTTTCTTATGGCCACTTCCCTTTTGATCACCATGTTCAAGCAAAACTGGACGTATCCTTGTTCCTTGATACAAGTTCATTTGTATGGCTTATGGCAATTTTCCTTACCTCTGCGGGAAAAGTTCTTGCAAGGTCTTTACATGACTGGATCCTTCTCATTTGTCAGTCAAATAGCCCTTCATTCCAGTGATGTGTTATTTCCCTCCTTGGTTGCTATTACACTATTGCTATCTAAAATCATGTACTTACTAATTTGTTTATTGTGAAGCCCAGTGGAGTGCAAACTCCATAGCTGGAAGAATCCAATCTGCTTTATCACAATATTCATACTACCCAGGGATGTGCCTCACACATGGAAGGCACCAGGCCCATAAGAGACATTCAATAAATCTGTTGATTGAAAAGTGTTCAAGAAATAATTGAAAATTATGTAGCCCATCTACTTTATTAAAACTGAGACTGAAATTAAACTTTATTTCTAAAGATTTAATATCTATTTAGTGCCAAAATCAGCCTATAAACCCAAGTCCGCTGATTTCCTCACGAAAGTTTCCATTGTCAATAATTTGTGCTTTCAACTGAAATATAGGATGAAAAGAATCAATATGACTTTATAAATTGTGAAAAATGTCATTTAATACTACAGAACTTTGGAAAAGGCTCCCGACCAATAAATATGTGTTCTGACACCCCAGCAGCCCATTTTAATGAAAACTTACTTTGAGACAAGAACAATCACAAAATTATTTCTTGGGTATTGTCCACCAGAATTAATAGTCTAGAATTTCTATCACATGTTTTTTATTCCTCAGTAAATGGTCCATGTATCTATAATTATTTACCAAATCTTCTCTCTGCCACATTACTTATAAAGACCCTATAAAATCAGTTTACATGACTGGTATTTTATCTTTTCTTGTGGCCACCAAAATCAATCTGAAGAACTAAGAGGAATGCTTTAATGACCTAGGAACCTACCTATTAAGCTTTTAAGAATTCCTCATTCTAATTAAAGTTAATAATGATTATACTGACACATTTCTAAAATCTTTAGGGTGTTTTTATTCATCATCACTATTAATAAAAATTCAAAATAATACAGTTTTCTGGCCAATTCAGTGGATATTCTTTTTTACCTTAAATTCCAGGGCAAACTTGTTGACGATATAATTGGCAATATTAGTATAAATACTATGGCACTTAGTACTCCTTGGTGGCTTTCTAAAATGTACTTCTCTTTATAATCTCCTGCAAATCACTGTGATTTTAATGAAAATTATTCCTAAATATTGCTGTTCAATACAAAAGTTCTCATAACTTAATGCCATTAAAATAGCACTTACTATTAGATATGCTTTGTTACTCTTGTGTCACTAGAATATTTTTGATCAAAATTACATTTAAATTTCATGTGAAGACAATGCATGTTTATGGAAGGAAAGTAGTTTACTGCCTAACTTCATCTTAGCAATTTTGAGTATGAATATCATGCCACAAAGTATTTAACAATTGTATGAAAATGACAAAGAAAGACGTCATTTTACCACTGATATGAGGACTTATTTTATGGAAGGCAAGAACGAATATGTGTGTTTTTGTCAGGGTAGAGCTTATATGTAAATGTGCTGTTTGATGTTCAGACTTAAAATATGTGTGTATCTCAACCTGAAACTATAAAACATTTGCAAAATTTTGTTTCTAATCACCATATGCAAATACCATGCTCATAACATACCTACACAATAAATAACTGTACTTTAAAATAAAAGAAACAGATTTAGGGAGATGTTTCTAGTTGATACATTGCCAATTTCTGAATACATTTTAAACACCTAAATTCACTGTGGAAATTTTCGAGAAGAAACACAGTGCTCCTAAAGGCTTCATGCTATTTTCAGAATATAAAGCTTCAGCTATTACATCTGTTAGATACTAAAATAGCCAAAAGGAATCCCCAAAGACATAGTCTGCTTTTTCAGGCAGCAACTTTTCCTTTTAGCCAAAGGTTTATAATCAGAGAAGTTTTACCCGGTCCAGGTGTGGCCTTGAATTCTGAAGCACAGCTGCAAAGAAGTTGATCTGATTTTTTTTTTTCTCTTTCCTTTCACTCCCTAAGTAATGCAGCAAGTATTGCCTTTTCCTCTCTTGAGGGGAATTCATGGATTTATGTTTTGAAAGACTTTCCTCTTTCTGTTGCTTAGCAAACATGCTGTTGTGGTCAAATGAAAAATATATGCAAGTGAAAGCTAGGAGAGCTGAGAGTATTTAATGTGTTTAAGATATGGACAATTCTCAGGATAAAATTAGGATAATTCATTATATATAGTAGGGATTTTTATGACTTATCATTTTACCATTTTTTAAAGGAAGACTTCATGACATTTTAATGTAAAATTATGAATTAAGCATAGAAAAGAGATGTTTGCTATTTTTTTTAAAAACATGCTACAAGCTACATGGTTTGAAAACCCCATGAATTCTGGAGTCTTCATAAGCTAATGGTGAGCTCATTTAATGGAATAATGATGTCTTCATTGTGTTCTTTTTGAATATCCCCAAATGCTGGCTTTATAAATAAAAAAGGAAGCACAAATCCCATGTGCGTCTTTATCAACAAACACTGATTCAATAAACATGTATTGACTAGCTACCAGGTTCCAGGTTCTGGGTTGTATGTTAGCAATCCTGAGACAAATACCCCTAATGAGTTCATAACCTGCTGGGGAAGACAGGTATGTGAATAAGACCCAGTAATAAGATATAAACAGAGTTCTTTAAAAAACTAAAGACAGTAGCCAATTTGCACTGGAAGAATCTTCTGTGGTGCTTATTAAAATGATCAGTCTCAGCCTAGACTTCAAACCTGCTGAATCATAATCTTGAGGGTGCACACAGGAATTTGTAGGGAGTTTTCCAAGCACTCCAACGTCATTTTTAATATACAGACAGTCAAGGTCCACTGAAGAGAAATTCACACTTTCTGAAGATGCTGAAGGCTTCTTCAAGTAGCTATTAGAAGAACTAAAGGGGTACACCAAAATACTACTTTTCTTTGTCAGAGTTCTGCTAGTTGATAGAGAACCAATTTTACTTTTATTATTCATTATCTGTTTAACAATCATTTATTGACCACCTAATCAGGTATCTCATATATGCAGTAACAATGGGCTTAATAATACTGAGCCTCAGAATTAGAAAGATGAAAGTAGTAGGCCCTTTCGCCACATGGCTGAAAGAAGAAAAAACATGCCCTTGCTATAGGCCAGCTCCCAAAAAGAGGAGATGAGGGAGTGGAACCATGCATGCCCAGTTTTCCTCCCAAACTCACCAATATGAGAGTCTTTCCACTTCTCCTAAGAATAAAAATAAGGAGAGCACACAAGTCATGGTTGTAGAGATCCTTCCACATGGAATGACTCAATATGTGTAGGAAGTATTTCCCTTCCTCCTCAATGGTGACATTTGAACTGGATCTTGAAGGAAGGGTAAGAGTTTTCCAAGTCATGGGATGTTGTGATGGCAGGTAAGAGAAACAAAACATGAAATGGTAAGCATATTCAAATCTAGGCCTGTGTTTGGAATCACAGTATGAGACAATGAAGAGCCTTCAGAGGATTTTAAGTCAGTGTATAGAAAGAGCAGCTCTGTCTATTTAAGAAAATGGCCTGGGATCAGTGTACAGTCTGGGATAAAAAAGGATTGGTATCCGGAAGACTAGCTGTGAGGATGTAGCAATAATTCAAGAAGGAAATTGTAAAAGCCAAGAAGAAGGCCATAGCAAGAGACACAAAGCAAGGGATGTATTTTGCAGATAGTTCTATAAGATGATGGATAAGAATTAGTGGCTAATTGTGTACATAAGGAAGGTAAAGGAAAATAAGATTGAGGTTGAGTGTGAGATTCTAGTTTGGTAGATTTGATATAATACAATATGACATCAAAACATAAGATTAGTCTAGGGGTGAAGGGCAAGTTCTGTTTTACATATTATTGTGTCATTATATAGCTAACATCTAAGACCCAAGACCTCATCCTATGTTCAGGCTGAAGTTGGCTGTCTCCCTTCTTTTCAGCATCACTGAGGACTCGAATACTCTTGTTTTTCTCCTGGGCAGTACCACAACCCTTCCTATCTTTTGTGGTTCTAATCTATGCAATACCAACTGCAAAAGCAGAACATATTCTTGTTAACATCCTCTTTCCTCAGCAGTTTCAAGCAAATAAACAAAAATAACAAAAACCCTGCTCTTATCCTTCTGATTTTAGGGATATAAAAACCTGTACGTGTGAGCAAACTCCTTTGAGAACAGTCAGAGATATTAAGCTAAAGAGTGATTTCAGTCATGTTTCCATTCAAATGCCATCTTTTAAAGAGAACAATCCTTATAGTGTTATGTAAAACAATAATTTATCCCATAACCCTTGACACACCATGGTCTCTATCCATTTAGCCTGCTTTATTAGTTTTCTAAAGATTTATTTATTTATTTTAGAGAGAGGGAGAAAGAGAGAGAGAGCATGTGAGCCAGGGGGGTGGCAGAGGGAGAGGGAACATGAGAGAGAGAGAGAGAGAGAGAATCTCCAGCAGACTCCCTGCTGAGCACAGAGCCTGATGCAGGACTCAATCTCAAGACCCTAAGATCATGACCTGAGCTGAAATCAAGAGTCAGATGCTTAGCCAACTGAGCCAACCAGGCGCCCCAGCCTACTTTATTATTTTTCATAGCATTTACTGCCACCTTCATTGCACTTCCTATCTTTATTTTTTATCATTGGCTCTCTCCACAAAGATTCGAGTTCCCTCAGAGTAGGCAATTTATTTTTATTTTTGATCAGTACTATATAATGTCAGAGGCTAGAACAGTATTTGGCACATGGGCATAAAACCATATATATATTATTTGAATGAATGACCATCAGAATTATGAATTCTTTTTTGCCAATAGTGCTATGCTGACAACCTTACAAATTAAAGATATCTCTTCTCTTCAGAGTTTATAGCCCTTGTGACATTACTCTTCATACTGTTACGGTCTCTTCTAAATGTGATTGCATCCCATGATGCGTGACTCCAACATCTACAGTTGACTGAACCTAAGGACATCTGATCTAAAGACTGGAATAGATTTACAGCATGGTCTGATGCCAGAAGAGGAACTGGGCCAATCAAATCTCTTTTTGGAATTTAACACGGGAAAGAGAACAAAGCAGTGAGCAGCAGGAGCTAAAGCCAAGGAAAGATTTGAAGAAGAGTTAAGGCCATAAAAATTGAGGTAGAGTTAGAAGCCATGAAGAACTTAAACAGAAGAAGCCATGAATAGCCAGAAGCAATGAGGAAAAGAAAAATTAGATTGGTTAGAAGGAAAAAATTCAAGAACCAACATGTCAGTAGTAATGGGCAATTAGAGCAGAAAGATTGTACAGAATGAATGCTGCAGACAAACAAGAAAAAGAAGAGAGATTTAGTATTATCCATGAGATGGAGAGAGAATTGCCTGTTTCACCTCTAGACCTGACACATCTTCTAATGACTTTTCAGCTCTAACTTTAGCCTGTCTGTACCTTATGATAAATCTATTTAATAGAACTTGAACCTATGAAAAATATAGTTGCAGTAATAGTTACATATGTTCATAATTAATTTGTACTAACTTCAAGTGTCAATCTCCAATGTCAATGTGCCTTATAAAGTACCGTAAAATATTTAATTTCTTATAATACACAACTTTGACCTTGCTATTTTGATGCTATTAACTAAACCTACAATGAGTACTTACATGAACCTACAATGTAGAATAGAAAGGAAAAAAACAAAACAAGCTAAGAGATATTCCTTCTGTGAGGTTACACTGTTGGTAGTACTTTTCCTCCTTGATTTCCTTCTTCTTAGTCTTAACTATCAACTGTTTCTTCCCCTTTGGCTCCACCTTAGTCCATCCAGGCTGCTATAACAAAATACCCGAGACTCAGTGGCTTAAAACAACACATATTTATTTCTCACAGTCCTGGACTGGATGTCTGAGATCAAGGTGTCAAGCATGGTTGCATATGAGGGCTCTCTGCCAGGTCACAGACTTCTCATTACATCCTTCCATGGCAGAAGGGTCTAGGGATCTCTCTGGAAACTTTTATAAGAGCACTAATCCCATTCTTGAGGGCTCTACCTTCAGAACCTAATAATTTCCCAAAGTCCTCATCTTCTACTGCCATCACATTGGGCACTTAGGATTCCAACATGAATCTAACTCAATCTCATCTTTTCCCAGGGTTATATTAGAATCCCTCTTTTCTGAAAATTATGACCTAAGATTTAGACCTCAGTGCCTTCCTCACATGACTGTACATTTCAAGTGGAACCTGCTAAAGTCCAAATTATGGAATCAGAATTTAATTCTACAAAGCGGCTTTTGAAGTGTGCTCATTATACATGCTTATCTGTTGAAATTTATGTTTAGGATTAAACTAACCTCACACTTGGTTTTAAAAAAAAGGCAACACACTTGTTAAAAAAAAACAACAGATTTTTTCTCAGAACTAAAAAATAAATTGCTTATGATTCTCTGCAATGAGTTTTAACTTCATGGAACTATAACTTAGTATATCTGATAAATTATACAATCAACTCCTCTCAGAAACTTCTAAATAAAACTCTCCAAGATGCAGATGACATCAAAGCAAAGAGGCCTGGAGGCTTGATTTTAAACTCATTGGGTCAAACTAAGAAATAGAAATCAAGCTTAATATTGAATGGTACATCTCTTCCTAAATAGGCAAAATTTATCAATTAAAAACGAAATACAGCTAGGGACAAAATATAAAAATGACCTTTATTTTTATATCTTTGTGAAGGGTTGATTTCCTAGTTCTTGAAGTAGCCTTGTTTAGAATTCTTTCCTCCCTTCTGAAATATGAGCATCTCTTCTAATCACATGATCCTGAAAATGTTCATGGAGGAAAAACTGAAACACATAGGTGAGAAAGCACTGAAAACTGTGTGAAGAAAATTAAACTCAAAATTTGCTAGGAGTCTAAAATTCTTCATTTGTGAGTTTTTTTAATTAGAACTTTCTGATCTACAAGTGTTAAAAATACAAATGGAAGAAATCCATCTCTGGAAGAGAAGCTCTTTCCAATAAAAATAGAGATGATGTATTTTCAGCTAAAGCTTAATATGAAAAAAGATTGCTAGCTTTCTTTTGTAAATAGAATGATTAACTAGAAAGAAAAATCCCATGATAGGTAATAGGCATGGTGTGTTTGTCCCATCACTTTTATAAAAACTACAATTTAAAAGTTTGGTAGTTCTGATAATTAACAGTGAGGAGTTAGTCCATTGTAAACATTTGTCTGGATTTTCAGTCTCCTTCACGGTTTAATTGTAAACAAATTCCAATTTTACTGAGGCCAGTTGAAATTTATTGGTAGAACACCGATCATGTTAAGTGATGTGAGGCCCTGTGATCCTTTTCCATCTGTGTTTAGCTAAAACGTCTACACTTCTTGTGAGTTTTTAATACCGTAAGTTGACCCATCCACGTAGAAATGAACTATAGTAAACTCACTGACGTCAGAGGTGAGCCTGGCTGATATCACTGGGTGTAACAAAGACACCTCAATTTGTAAAACTCTATATGCCGTTCATTTAGGAATAATGTGCGAATACAAGAACATTTCATAGTACTGATTTTTTTCTAGAAGAAAATTTCAAAGAGAAAGTATAATATATCCTTACAGAAAGTAGGCAAGTTTCTATTTGCTGGAGAAGGGAAATAACTCCTAATTGGGCACACATGCTTTGTCTCTGTTCATTTGAATTTCTTAATTCTTACATTTCTTATTTATTGAAGCAATTTTATGAGCAAAAACTTGCACCAGATATATTACAGATAAAGGGATAAAAGGCATGTTTGCTCACCTAGCATTAGGGAAGACAAACAGGTTTAAAAAAAAATCATTTGAGAATTATCAGATGGAGGATTACACAGAAGTCTACAATAGCACAGTGATGCTCCCCTGAGCTAAGTCTTGACAGTAAGCTGGGGGAAGACAGAGAGATTAGCATTTGAAAACAAAACAAAACAAAATTATACAGAGGAAAGAAAGTTTTGGAACTGCACCTAACCTGGAGTAAAGAAAGCCTAGAGGAGATGTGGGAGGATGGCAAAAACGAAGCTGAAGAGATGGGGCAGCGTTCCTTCCTTCATCTGAGAGAGAGTGTATACATGAGTAGGGAGGACAGAAGGAGAGGGAGAGAGAGAATCCTCAAGCTGACTCCCTGCTGAGTAGGGAGCCAGATGTGGGGCTTGACCCCAGGACCCTGATATCATAACCTGAGCCAAAACCAAGAGTCAGATACTCAACCCACTGTGACACCCAGGCACCCTATGAAGTTGATGAACTTTTAAAAACTTGCAATTCTTGGGGCGCCTGGGTGGCTCAGTGGGTTAAAGCCTCTGCCTTTGGGGCGCCTGGGTGGCTCAGTGGGTTAAAGCCTCTGCTTTCGGCCCAGGTCATGATCTCAGGGTCCTGGGATCGAGGCCCGCATCGGGCTCTCTGCTCGGCAGGGAGCCTGCTTCCTCCTCTCTCCTCTCTCTCTGCCTGCCTCTCTGCCTACTTGTGATCTCTCTCTGTCAAATAAATAAATAAAATCCTTAAAAACAAACAAACAAAAACAAAAAAAAACCTTGCAATTCTTGAGGACTGAGGTCACACATACTCACCTCTCAGAAAATGAACTCTGCTCTTCTTTAAAATGCTATTTTCCATATTTTTGATAACAATATTATAAAGATGTTCAATGGCTGTATTATTTCTAGGCTATTTTAAATTTTAACTGCGTATTCATTTATTCTCCCCACAATAACAAGGAAAGACTACATCTTAGTTTCTTTGGAGATTTAAGTTCCTTTCAGGACTTGAACAGCCTTTAAACAGCCTAGAATAATATCCTCTTTCTCTCCTCTCTTAAAGGAGTTGGTGTTGGCTGTTGAGAGAACTTAAAAAAAAAGCTGATTTCAAAGGGATATAAGGAAAGAGAACCAAAGAGATAAGAAGTATCGAGTGACAATCTTCTATCACCTTATACCATTTTCTCATTTTCCAAGAATTTCAACATCATTTACATGTGGTAGAAGTACACACTTCCAATTCAGTCACATCAGTCTTTTTTCCTTAAAAAAAAAAAAGATGTTTACATAGAAGTAAGACATATTGGGAGTAGGGGAAATGCATCACTAAACTGAGAATGTTTTATTCCTTGGTGTAAGTTCAGGTTCTGACACTAAATAATGACATAATTCTCAACTCATTTAAAAAGGAGAATTAGATTAGGAGACCTTAACTTGCATCTGTAGCCAATACACAGGGTTCTATTAACTCTGAAAAAATGTGTAATCTCATAATTCAATGTGTTGTCCAACAATTTCACCTTGAACTTGAAACAAGTAAGAAATAACATAAGATGCATGTATGAGCCATACATGGAAATTATCTACCCTAGTATTTGATAAGTAAATATATCACCCATGAGAATAAGGTTTCTCTCAAACCCAGTGCATTTAGTACTGAAACAATATTAAGGAGCTATATTTTGACTGTTTCTAATATTCTTAAACTGTACTTTAGAGTTAGGTTCATTTTCTTCATGGAAAGGCAAAACTTATCTGCATTTATAAATTTTTAATTCTGGTAAAATTTATATTTAAGTTCTATTATGTGTGTTGACATGTTGTTAGAATTTCCTGAAAAGAAAAAAATCCAGTGATGCATATAGTATATTTCAAAATAAACCAGTGATTCTAATAGTGACATAAAAATGATCAGTGGTTCTTCAGATCAATATATTTCTTTGAATAAATGGATCTGATACATGTTTTCCATCTTGAATTTCTGAAACCTAAAATGTAGTTCACCAGGAAAGTAAATGACCCCCCAAAATTGTTTTTCACAAAACAAAATTCTAAAAATTTTTAGATTCAGTTTCAGTTTCCTTAAAGAGTATCATTTTCTGCTCCCATCTGAGAGCAAAAACAAGCAATAAAAAGAAACTGCGTAAGAATATATATGTCATTAGAGAAATTGAGGATCATCAAAATGTATGTGGAAATAATAGTATTATTTTACACTGCATTTGAGGAAGACTATGTTCTTTTATATATATTAATATATTAAATATTAAATATAATTATAAATAAAAAGATAATATCATCCAGATTTTAAATGACCAGACTTCAGAAACTGACAGTAGAGATTGAGTGTGCTGTATCATAAAAAGCTTATTGGGAAATATCCAAAAACATGAAACTTGACAATGTGGATGTGCAAAGTGTGGATATGGTTTACAGTATCTGTAAAACTGCTGATTTAGAAAGAAAAGTGGGACAGAGATGGAAGAACAGAGAAGAGATCATATGTTTAATAGCTGGGCAATTTATAGATAAGTTAAATAATTTATTTTGGCTTCTATTCCCATTTCTTTGTTGCTGTTATTTTTAATGCAAGCCTTCATAGTTTAATGTAGTTTAATGAGTTTCAAGTCATCGAGATATAAGCATCAAATGATTTTAATTTTCCCAGTAATTGCCTTGCAGCTATGCTATGTTCCACTTACATGATATTTTGGCTAAATTCCATCATTTTCTTGTTACATTTGGTGATTATCATGGTCTCATTTTATTTTTAGGGCTCAGTTCTACTCTTTTTAAAAGGTTCATTCTCAAACTTGATTCCCTGTTTGTGTTCCTAGTCCCATCTCCCACATGAAGGAATAGAACTGAGTCCCGCTTACTAAGAATGAGAAGGTGCACAGTTAGCCTGACTCAGAGGAATCTCTTCGTTGTTTTCCAGGCACTAGTTTCACTGCTGTTGAGGCACAAAGGGAGACAAAGAAGACACAGATGTCTTAATGTTACCGCTCACACACCAGGAAGAGGTGTTCCTCATGGCACTAAGATTCAGTCTGTTCTATCTGATGGTAATATTCTCTGCTGATGGAGTGGGCTTCACATAGTTGATACATGTAGTTTTTTTGAGGCAATGGTCAATATCGCCCCTGCCCTTCTTGATGCTGGGCACAAAAAGTCCCAGCTGAAAGGATGATTGGATGCTGAAATTCAGTCCCCATTCAGTTTCTCAAGACTGTGTCAAAAGCATCCAGAATGGTGATTTTGTCTAATTTGCACAAAAGTCCTAAGCTGAAGGCTCCTGGAAATGTTTGTGTCTGCCTTTGATAGACCGTTAATGCTTTCACTAAACTGGATTTGTCGTCAAGGGGTCCCTTGGCTTCTGCTCCTCATGTAACTTCTTGATCCTTCATAAGAAGCTATGGGAAGAAATGGGGTCCTATTCCATAATGCAAGTTTCCCTAAACTTTTCCAAATGTATTCATTACAGTCCTTCAAGTCCTGCTCACTGTGGTCACTCTAATTCCTGTTCAAGAACCCTCCTTACCCAACTTCAGGAAACATACGATACAATTCCCTTTTCTTTCAAATAGCAGAAGGAGGGAACTGGAAAGGAAAACACTTCATGTTCCTGGAATCCCAAAATTATCTCCCAAGGACTCCCTCACTACACACTCTGATCCGTGAGTGACATCAGAATGGACCTATTTGTCTGCAGTTTACTGTGCTTCCAACAGGAAAATTAGATGCTACTTTCTTTGTTCAGATACCTCTCATCCTTATTTTCTAGTATTTTCCTTAAGTAATTTCATACTATAAAAAGCACCTCCACCCTTAGAAAAGAGGGAAAGAGTTTCCATTGAAATAATGTTCAACTCACAGGGCCAATGTTTAGTCACCTCTCTCCTGCTATTTCCTATTGTAACTGGGAAGAAAGATGGTAAAATACTCTTGGGGTTTGGCCAGTTCGGCAAGTCCAGCCAGGAGGTGGCTAGTTCCAATTGAACGTTGACTGCTGTATTATTTAGAATGAGTGCTCTTTTGTTCTCAGATTTAGGCCTTAGCCAATTCAGGAATAATAAATAGTAAATATTCTATTTGGCACCCAGTGGCTGCCTCAATTGTTATAAGAGACTTGTAACTGAGTCTTATTATCCGTTTTTACCTTTCCAGTTTATCAAAGCACAATTTATTCTTCCTACAACAAAGTGCTTCATAAATCCTTGATGTACAACTTTCAGTGTCTCTACAATATACCTAGAATAAAATGCAAACCCTTCAGCATGCAATTTTAATTTCCTACAACTAGTCTTGGCTTATCTTTTTGTCTTACCTCAGCATATCTTCCCGATGGCTCTATTTTCCTGTACTACTCCCCATCCTAGTACTTCCCACATCGGCTTTTCTGAATCTTGTGCCTTAAATAGACTGTCCTTTCTCTTCTCTTCCCCCAAAACCAGTTTATTGAAAATGTTCACTTCCCCCAAAAGCAACTTATTGAAAATGTTCACTAATTCTGCCTTCATCATGAATCCCCATCATCCCTATAAGAATCAATATTTCCCTTAACAATTCCCTAACAATTCCCTTAACAATTAGTCTAGGTCCCTTATGTCACTATTTCCAATGAATCCTTTCTAAATAAATGAATTAAAAAAATCTTCCACTAAATTATAAGATCTTTGAGGTAGAAATTGTCACACTTTTAATTCTTCACAAAGAATAAAACAATATGATCTATATAGTAGCCAACGTAATGTTCTACAAATTAAATTGAGAACTAGAAGTGGTCAACAGAGAAGAAACCTTAAGACAATAAGAAAGTAACCAAGATACCAGTAATTTCTCATTTGCCCCTTTTGCTTTGCCAAGCAGAAACAGTGCTCAGGGCTTTTGGTACATAGGAGTGAAAACAGAATTGTGTTAGAACCCTTCAGATGGTGTAATGTGAATAGAGATGCACTTTCCACCTTTCTGGACACCATGAGGTAGCTTTGGCATCATGAAAATGCAGTGATCAGAGAAGCATGGGAAGCACCCATTAGGAGATTTCAGTGTACTAGCACCAGGGCAGTAGTGCCCAGGGGAATGAAGAGATACCTAGTCATTTCTGGTGACAGACATTACCATGCATTGTAGCTTTATA
This sequence comes from Ailurus styani, assembly GCA_002007465.1. Classification (NCBI taxonomy): domain Eukaryota; kingdom Metazoa; phylum Chordata; class Mammalia; order Carnivora; family Ailuridae; genus Ailurus; species Ailurus styani. The sequence continues at coordinate 6,909,611 of LNAC01000004.1, read as the reverse complement.
CTCTAGGAAGTAACTGCACTGTCCAGGAAAAATTGAGTGCCAGGAGTACGCAATGCCCAGAATGATTGGACTCATTCATCCATACATTTAATTCAACCCAGTGAGACTTCCCAAAGTCCTTGAGAGGCACTTAGTGTGAAATCCTCTGTGAACAAATGGGAATTTCCATGTGAGTTGATGAGACCTCATCTGGTTCCCAGTTCAAATGAAGCAGAAGAAACTCTAATTATCTACCACCACCCATCCAATAGCCAGATGGTTAGAGATGAATTCCTGGTGTTCTCTTTCTGCCACCTGATAAGCATAAATGTTGGAAATTTCAATGGATCAATGGATCATTATAACCATGCCTAGAACATTGTCCACCAAATCTACAATTTATATTATTTTTATTTTTAACAATCCACCTTGATGCTGCAAGATATAATCTTAATTTTTTAATATCCAAATTTATTATTTTTAGAAGAAATAAGCTGTTACCCTGGGAATTAAATGTTGTTTGTACATTTTATTTTCAAAAGGAACAGATTTTGTGGCCAAGTAACATCATGCTTTTATAAATATGTTTAATATATTATACTTGGAACAAATTATAATTCTAATAGTATTCTTGTCATATAAACATTAATTAGAGCTCTGAAAACAACTTAAAGAAAATATGCTACCCTTTCCCTATTCATTCAGTAGTCCTAAATTAAGTTATAATTTATATAAATTTGATTTACTGATAACTTATAGAACTATAAATCCTATTTAAGGACCAATTAAACCTCAACCACTATCTATGAAACCAAATTACTGGAAAAAAAGATATTTTAAAGATTTTAAAGGCCAATTCCAAAATGATTTGGGTGTTAATAATATCACAGATCATGAGAGATTCAATTTAATGTACATGTTTAGACAGTAATGTGTTGTATCTAAATCATATATATATATATACAGTTGACTAGAAAAATTTAAAAAATTCTTGAGTTGTATTTCATCAGAGAATATCTACAAACTTAAAAATAGGTTTGTCTAGTTATTCTTCACCTATTGTTTCAAAACTGATCTTTCGAAGAATTCCCCTCTAGACCTATCAGTTTTTTTAATTTTTTTAAGATTTTATTTATTTATTTGAAAGAGGTGGAGAGCACAAGTAGGCAGAGCGGCAGGCAGAGGGAGAGGGAGAAGCAGGCTCTTCGCGGAGCAGGGAGGCTGATGCGGGACCCGATCCCAGGACCCCGGGATCATGACCTGAGCCAAAGGCAGCAGCTTAACTGACTGAGGCACGCAGGTGCCCTATCAGTTCATTTTTTATTCCATTTCTGTGTCTGTGGTGATACTAGCGAGAAAATCATCTAAAAGGATTCTGTGAGGTTGGAGGAATGATTATCCTTAATTGCCTAAGGCAAAATAAACATGCCCAATTTGTTATGAAAAAGAAGAGCCATTTTCAAAGTCAGGAAAACAGAACAAGAGGAGAAACTAAGGATCAAAGTTGATGGAAAATGGTTTAATAAAACATGAAGGGAAAAATGGGGGTTGGGTATAAGGTTAAGGTGAAAAAGAAAATACCAAAAGCAGCTGGGAAGAAAAAGGTTCTTTTTGAAAAATGCAGAGATGCTAGTGACCACTGGATGTGCCATCCTGGTAATTTAAAGGAAAAAGCCATGTAGGACTAGAAAGCTTGTAAGATGCTCATTGAAAACCACGATTACAGAACATAACTCAAAAGGTTATCAAGCAACAACTGTAAAAACAAACAAACAAACAAAAAAACCCAAGAACTTTATGTTATCATCCTCCCAAAATATGAAATTTTGATGATTAGTAAGTTGGACTATAAGGAGATATCAAGGCTTTTTAAACCATAATTTCCACTCCATTCCCTAACAAGAGCGTGTTAATTGAGAAGGATCAAGTCTAGGGGTAGTTTAGGGCCAAGGGCTAGACTTTCATAAGTAAGATGCACCCCATGTAGAAGAAGCCTGGATACACAATGTAAACAATGTATGCTCTGGGCATTAGACAATGTCCCTTTGCCTTTATTTCCTTGGATTTATTGTTCCTTACCTTCTTAGTAATAATTTTTAGTGGTTCAGTTTTATGGTATGAGTATGAAAGGACAAATGCCCTGACATGCTATTCAGTGTGTGAGTAGGATAGATTCTGAGCCAGAAATGAAGAGAACAACTGGAATTCTTTCCAGGTCCACACCCCAACCCCCTTCTCTAAGAAACTATTGAGTATACCATGGCTGCTAAGAATCATAGCGGTGTCTTGTTTTTTGCTCTTCCTAAGAACTAGTTGTTTCAATTTTCCTTGGACCCCATGAAATAACCCAATAGCCAGTTAATAAATTCTACAACATTTTAGATAAAATAATTTGAGTTATTTTCTATTCCTTGTAATCAAATTAAGAAAATCTCTGAAATGATTCCACTGATTACATTAAGGTCAGGGTTTCTACTTAGGAGTTTAAAGCCAAATTTGTTTTTAATTAAGAACAATAAATACACATTTGGTTCTTTCCTCTCTGGACTCTGTGGTAAAGAAAAGGCATTCATGAATCAACTGAGGATGATCCTAGCCATCTCAATAATAGGTCATGACAACAAATAAAACATAATAACTTTAGTACTGTTAAGAAGAGTGATTTTGAAAGCTTGTCTAAAGAAGCGAGCAAATAAATACAAGCTGGGAAAACTGTACTCTTAATACTCTGGACTTCCTGAACTTCTTTGTTTAAAAATATTCCTACTATATCAGCAGATCTCTCAGAGAGCATTTATAAGTGAGGGAATTCACAAAGAACACATTTCAAAAAAAGCAGAGGTATTTACTCAGAACTAGGAGCATGGTTGAAATTTTCTGGCTTTTCTTCCTTGAGCCACCTAGTCATTACAATGGTGGTTCTGTGCCGAAATGGTATGGATATAAACTTCCCAAACAGAAGAGAACTACATATTTTGAGTGTAGGCGGAAAAGTTTCATTTGACAGCATTGACAGGACAGCCATTGGTTTTACTGTTGTTGTTCTTCAAATACAGGTTGATTTATTTTTTTCAGTCCTTTCTTTTATCCTTTTCAAATGACTACAGAAATAGACACAAGAAAAGCTTTTTTTATCTTTTTTATTTATTTATTTATTTATTTATTTTTATTAAGGAGAGCTTTTTGTAACAATCTTCTAAAGCTCTCTCGCTTTAGCTATGGAATATCAGCCCAAATACCATTAACAGATGTGTTCTACTATGTACTGTGAATTTAACTTTCTACAATGTATATCTAAAGTCTTTCCATTTAAAAATGTATAAATTTCCTAGGGTAGACAGCAGCAAATAACTTTACGAAAAGATTCTCATGATTTTGATAATTCCCACATTTCTTTGGTTCACTCTGTATTTGGTAAAGTACCTAGCACATAGTAAATACTCAGTAACATTTGCTAACTAATCAAAAAATCCACCGAGAAGAACCTATTCTGTCATTATACCTCACACATAAAAAGAAAGAGCATTATGAAAAAAAACAAAATAGAAACAAAAATAATTTGTAATTTGTTCCCCCCCTCCGCCCAGGGTCAGGTTCTACTCTATATTTTACTGTTTTTAATTCCCTCAAATAAAGTGACTATGTTAAGAGTTAATAATCATTTTTAAAACCTAATAATCTGCTGTAATCATTTAATATTATAGCAAACTAAGCAGTTTGCTATAATATTAAATATTAACATACCTGACACAGTATTAAATCCTAAAAAGGAAATAATATTATATGTGTTTCTATAGTGGTAGAAAACTGTTCAATTGAAGTTATAAAAGTATTTTTAGGATATATTTTAATATTAAAAATTACTGCTCTGTATGTTTTCTGTGCTTTGGAGTTTCAATAAATAGTCTACATCCCTTATTATACAAGAGACACTCTTCCACTGACCAAAGAAGAAAACCATTTTGTTTTGCTTCCTAACAAACATCTACTATTTTCTCTTTGTTCACTGCCAGATGGAAATTGTATTGGGAAACAAAATACAGTCTCTTAGCAGTCATGTTAAAGTTAGACCCAAATTTGCTAACACAACTCATATTCTGACTGTTGAATAATATGCGGAACAGTTTCCCAAATGCCTATATTACAAAGTACACTAGAGATCAAAAAGGAATAAATTCTAAGGAAGATGACAAATGTAGGATCTTTAGATTTGGTAATGAAAAGTGAGATAAAGATCACAGAACCGAATTCTAGGGAAGGAAAATACTATCCATTAATTAATTTAAAACATTTGAGAACTACTTTACAAAGTATGTATTCTTAAAAGCCATGGAAGTACTTTTATAAAACAGAATGGCTGAAATGAAATTTAAGATACAAAAAAATCAACAAATAGTTAACAAAAGCAAACAATCAAACAAAAAAACCCACCATTCAAATCAACTCTATATCATCGCATTCCTAATCACATTATTTTACAAAATAATATTTGTATAATTGGGGGAAGGAGGACAGGAAAAATGATAAGTTTAAATTAAGAATTGAGAGTTTAGTTATTATCTGACAGAAATAGTAATATGTAGCATTAAGAAATGTTTATCTTAATGACCACTGGTTTTATGTAAAAAACAATGTAACTAAAATTTTATAGCAGACATGTAAACATAAAAATAAAATTTTTATATACAAGGACTAAGAATTAAATCACAGGTTTGCCATAAATTCTTGCAAACATCTCTTTTTACTCACCAGTGGTTATTTGTTTATATCTCTAAATGTTGACTTTAAAGTCAATTAGTAGACATTACTCCTTTCAAAATCTTTCTATGTTCCAAGGTTGTCACAGAGTAAAATATCTCCTTTCCTTATAATAATTCATCTGGATTTATTTATGCTTTAGGTTATATAAAGTGTAACGGTACAACCATCTTTAATTGGAAAAAAAATCTGTTCTCCAAGTATAAAACAAAGAGAACTAAGAAATCAAATGCATTTAGATAGAAATAACAATTGTACATTATGCTTGGCTTCCACTTCTATTTGAGATTTACTAGCCACTTGGAAACAGAAAGTGACTGTCTCAGGCCTATGCTGGGAAAATAGAAATCTAGTTACATTATGTTTTATTACATTTTTTTTAAGTTATAAAGGATACAATACTCTGCACCAAAGCACTAGCTGTACTTCTCTGGCTGTTCTAGTTCTTCAACATAGCAAAGTAAAAGAAACAAGCAGGATAAACAATTGCATCTTTTTATAACATTGTCAGGGCTCTATTACACTTAGCTGACAGAATATTCAAAATGTATTTTGGCTTCCATAACCACTGCAATAATCTCTTGTTAAAGACATTCACAATTTTTTAAATGATAAATCCACTGGATTTCTTTCAACCTTTATTTTCCTAGATCTGAATATAGCATCTCATAATACTGACCACTCCTAATTCTTGGATGTCTCTCTTGCTCATGGTTTCCAAGATACTACTTCATCTTACTTTTTCCTACTGTCAGACTAACATTTTCAATAACATTTTCCTTTAATTTTTAACGTTATTCATGGTGCCAACCTTGCAGGTTTATTCTTCTTCATATACACACTGATGATTTCAACTGCCACATATTCTTAATGACTTTTATACTAGTCAATAACTTGTCCTCTGGTCTAGAACTTTTTGCATAACTGTCTTCTAGATATGTCCACCTGATTGTCCCTGAAATAATTCAAGCACAGTATGTCAAAAATTGAATTCATTACTTTTCCCCTCAAATCTGCTTTCTCATTCTTCACTGCGTATTAAGGTAAATAGCATATTAGTCCATCCATTAGCCAAAACCAGGAATCTAAACCACTTCCTTATCTTCATCACCTTCATTTCACATTCTCAACTGTCATATGTCCCCCAAACATCTGTCAAAATACACCCTCCCCCATTCCTCTTACTAGTAACATAGTGCAGATTTCCATCAACTTGTACTATGGCTATTAACTTGTCTTCCAACCCTCAATTCCACAGAGCAGCCATTAAGCCATACTGAAACCAGTACAACATTTCTAAAAGAGAAAATCTGAATGTATTTCTTCCTCACTTAAAATCTGAAAAATCTGTTCCTTAACATAAAACAATCCTCAAACTCCTTAAGTAATACAAATAAGGATTCAAATTACCTTGTTCATTCTATTCACATTTACAGTTTTCTCTCTTGGTATTACACACACACACACACACAGCCTGTTCTTTGGCCAGTCTGAACTATTTGTAGGTCCCAGAAACTCTTGTGTGCTTTCTAGTTCCCAGTCTTTTACATATACCTAGATCCCTCTTTACATATTTCTAGCCATCAAACACATATGCATCTTTAAAATATTAAGTATGTCACTCTCCAGGCAATTTAATGCATCTTCTTTTTAGTGCCCATTAGAACTTGTATTACAGTAGTTTTTACTTCAATGAATTTATATCTTCAATTCCCTCATTCTCCAATCTATATTACAGAACAGGGGCTGTCCACATTAATCTCCGTATCCCATTGTTTAGAACAGTTCTTAGCATTATTAGGTCTTCTATAAAAATATGATAGATTAATCAGTGAATAAAGAATTCTTTAAGGGGCTCCTGAGCAGCTCAGTCAGTTAGGCATCTGCCTTTGGTTCAGGTCATGATCCCAAGGTCCTGGGATCCAGCCCCGCTTTGGGTTCAATGATAAGCAGGGAGTATGCTTCTCCCTCTTCTTCTACCTCATCCCCTCTGCTCATGTTCTTTCTTTCTTAAATAAATAAATAAATCTTTAAAATAAAAAAGAATTCTTTAAATAATAAAAGAATATAACTTGTTTAAGATTTACATTTCCTTTAAAAGATACTGACATTATTTAAGGATCTTCTATCTGAAGGGATAATTAACTGTCATTAGATAAAAGAGAGGCTTTGCTAAATCTAACAAAGTGAGAACAAGAAAAAAAAATGGTTTCTTCCTTAAAGCATCTAGAAATCACCAAATGGCCAAACATATTCATAGTGTGGCATTATCTGACTTGCCAAACATCACCCTTAAAATTTGTTTATTTCCTTCTTTTGTCCACAGATTTACAGAACTATCAAGAACATGAGTGGGCGCCTGGGTGGCTCAGTGGATTAAGCCTCTGCCTTCGGGTCAGGTAATGATCTCAGGGTCCTAGGATCGAGCCCCACATCAGGCTCCCTGCTTGGCAGGGAGCCTGCTTCCTCCTCTCTGTCTGCCTCTCTGCCTACTTATAATCTCTCTCTCTCTCTCTGCCAAATAAATAAATAAAATCTTTATTTAAAAAAAAAGGACATGAGTATGAGTCACTACTGGCTTTAAATTTGTGTACCCAAGATTTAGAGTAGTGACCCCTTTCTTAGAGAAGCTTAGAGTACCAACTCACCACATGCACCACCATGGTGGTTACCATATTCTTTGACATTTCACACTTGCTTACTCAATTTTTCTCCACAATCAGATTTTTTACAATTCAGTTTTATGATACAAATTTGAATACTGCCTATCATTCTTATCAAAATAAACTAAATAAATTCCATCCTCCTCAAATAAGTAATTGTTTTTAAAAGATTAATCTATACAATACAACCAAACTGTACCAAACACCCATTAAACATTTCTCAATTTGTTGGTAATGACAGTTCCCATTGACTTATGGTCTCACTCCCACACCATCCATGAAACTAAATGCATAATGTTTTTTTTTTTGATTAACAGAGTTGAGCTGTATGATAAAAGATATTTAAAGAATATTATTTTTTGATTTTGTGTATTTTAAGACTATCTCTCAAATTTGCAAAAACAGCAATGAGAATTGTTCAGTGAAGTTTTGAGAGAAACTGCCTTAGTTTCTCATTTATATTGCAATCCACACATACAGCATGTCAATCTTACCCATTGCTAAACAGATCTTATATGGAAATCAGTGAAAAGGAGTATTTTTATGAATTACATGTTCATACATTTTATATGAAGGACATGTTCATACATGAAGTACATGTTCATATATTTTCTCACTTCAACAACAGAAAAAGATAAGGCAAAACAGCAAAAGGACAATTTTAAACAGTAAGCGCATACCCTGTGACAATACTGTTTTCAAGTGATTTTATTAAGTCAACATCAACCCAGTAATTGATCTCTGAAGTAAGAGAACTTAACCTGCACTTGAAATGTATATCCCTACTCTAAAGAAAAGCCAAAGATCGGTGGCAATAGTCCAAGAGAAGTCCGTGTGTTGTACCCTCAGGAACAAATTTTTGTGATCCTTGACCATCATAACAGTTTGATAATGATTAGGAGAATTCTAGTAAAACTCAAAGCTAGAGAAATCACCATTCACAGAATAGTCTTGGAGTCAACCACATATACTTCCGTTGCAGGTATTATAAATATAGCACCATACAACCTTCAAATCTGAATATTAATTTAAAGCTCTCTTAACTTAATGGGGGGTAGCATACTCATGTAAGATATTAATTTGAGCAGCTCAATTTGGCTGCCCTGTGTCCTTACTTTAGGCACAGCTGCTCATTTGCTGGCATGTGACAATATTGTTAGGATTCATTCTTTCTCTGTATCCTACCGTCACTGGCCTCTTTTCTTCTAATTGTGCAAGCAAGGAGACAGTAGCTCTGGATTTATGCCATTCTAAAACCTAATATTCCAAAGAAGAAAGACCCTAGTTCTTTTTTATTTTTTAAAGATTTTATTTGTTTATTTGACAGAGAGAGAGTGAGATTACAAGTAGGCAGAGAAGCAGGCAGAGAGAGGGGGGGAAGCAGGCTCCCCACTGAGCAGGGAGCCCAATGTGGGGCTTGATCCCAGAACCCTGAGATCATGACCTGAGCCAAAGGCAGAGACTTTAACCCACTGAGCCACCCAGGTGCCTGAAAGACACTAGTTCTACAGCATCTACACTGTATCCACCCCCTCAAAAAAACTGTTTAGCTCTGTTTAGATAATGTGTTCAATTTTAAAACAATCACTGTGACAAAACTAAATTACATGTTTATCCCTATGGAAGGAGAAACTGGATCATACCCAATAATACCACATGAGCTGGATTCAGAGCAATAAATACAATTTCAGAGGAAGAAACAGGAATAGATGTGAGAAGTGAAAGACAGGGCATAGCAACTGACTTCTCCTTAAATGGCAAATACCCACACATCTTTTTCTTATATAATAATTTTTAATGGCCCTACCTAACATAATGCCAGCATCCAACATATCTTAGAAGGAATTCAAAGTTTCATGAAGTTGCTGAGCCAACTCCAAGTCCAGGGTCTCGAGGAAATACGCATGCTTCTTAAGCAGGTGCAAAAGTGACTTCTTATGGCCTGGCAACATATGGGTCACTGATCAACTTGACCATGTAGTCAGGATGGCAAATCCTAACTAATATACCAACACACAATGGAGGAATGGAACAAGACTCCCCTGCTAGAGAGACTGTGTAATCTGGTGTATACAAAAGAGCCACATATTTTCTGAAATGGAGTTAGAATATCAATTGTATAACTTAAAGTAATGCTTAGAATAGGTTTGTGTGAGAAAATTATCCTGCAACACACAAAATAATGTTTTAAATGTACTGTTGCTTATAAAAATAAGTTGATCATTGCCAGAGATAAGGATATATTTTGAAACAAAATAATTAATATTTCAGTTAGCATAATACTCTCTACCTCCATCCACGTCATTGCAAATAGCAAGATTTCATTCTTTTTGATGGCTGAGTAATATTCCATTACATATACTAAAATATGATATAATATAACATAATAAAATAATATAAACATGTATACACACACACATGCAAGCCATAGCTTCTTTATCCATTTATCAGTCAATGGATATTTGGGCTCTTTCCATAATTTGGCTATTCTTGGTAATGCTGATATGATTTCACTCATATGAGGAATTTAAGAAAGAAAACAAACACAGAGGGAAAAAAAGAGACAAACCATAAAACAAAGTCTTAGCTACAGAGAACAAACTGAGGGTTGCTGGAGGGGAGGTGGACAAGGGGATGGGTTAAATGGGTGATGGGTATTAAGGAGGACATTTGTTCCTATGAGTACTAGGTGTTGTATTTAAGTGATGAATCACTAAATTCTACCTCTGAAACTAATATTACACTGTAAGTTAGCTAACTGCAATTAAAAAAACTTAAGGGAAAAATAGAAAGAAAATAACTAATATTATCAGTTCCAACATTAAAAGAAAACATCACCAAATTGGTATATTCTGAGTACTTTGGAAAAACCACAGACAGACTTTTGGTTTCTGGTCCAACATATAAGAAGCTTGGAAGTCACCACTCAATCCTAACAAGTAAAAAACTGAAACAAATTTAAGTATCAACAACTCTTCTTAGATCTGTAAAAGAAGTAAGACCCTAGGGCAAACTGCAGCCCCTGCAAATTGGAGAGACCAACAGGCAAATATAGAGAATCACAACTTAATATAGCAGAAACGCAGAAGGAGAAACTGCCACAGTGTGACAGAACACCAGTGCCAGGGTAGGAAAACCTGAACAGTAACTGATAAATTTCTTGAGGCTCCATGCAGACAACTCAGAGTCAAAAGCTCCAGGAGAATGCAGTCAAAGCAAGGAAGGGCACATTTTTGTGAGTTTTACCTCCAGAAGCTTAATCAGGTTCTCACAGTAAGTATACAATGAAATTCCAGTCAGGGAAGAGGAAAAGGAACCATTTTGAAACACAAGAGGGCATTTGGTTCTTAACAAGTCTTTTCCTGAGAAGAAGTTAACCAGACCCTAACCTGCTGGGATTTTTTTATCAGAGCCTCAGTGACCTGGAGGATGGGAATACCCAATTTCAGTCCAAGCTTGCCACTCTATCCTGGCCAAGGAGAGAGAGGGGTTACTGAGAAGCTTCAGGGAAGTTCACAATCCAGAGACACAAGCTCACTAAAAGACTGGGACCTGACCATAAAACGTTAGAATTCTCCTCCTCTCTCCCACACCTTACTATTATATTATGAATAGCCTAAATACAGGTTTCTTTTACCTGATGCATCATGTCCAACTATCAGGGAAAAAAATTACAAAGCATACCAAAAGCAAAATACAATCTGAAGAGAGGGAATAAGCATCAAAACCAGACTTGGCAGGAATGTTGGAATTAGCTGACTGAGAATTTAAAACAACTATGATTTATATCTATTTATTAATCGGATAAAATAAACAGCATGTAAGAACAAACGGGCAATGTAAGCAGAGGGATGGAAATTCTAAAAAAGAACCAAAAATAAATTTTAGAGATCAAAAACACTAATAAGTCAACTGGATAATAATATTGACTAATAAGTCAACTGGATATGACTGAGGAAAGACTCTCTCAGCTTGAGGATATTTCAGAAGAAACTTCCAAAACTGAAAAGCAAAGGGAAAACAAAGAGACTTAAAAATATAAAATAGAATATTCCCAGAACTGGCGGATAACTACTAAAAGGTATAACATATGTAACGGTAATGCCAGAAGAAGAAAAAGAAAGGAACAAAGAAAATATCTGATGACATAATGATGAAGAATTTCTCCAAATTAGTATCAGACACCAAACCACAGATCCAGGAGGGTCAGAGAACAGCAAATAGAATAAATGCCAAATACATACCTAGGCATATCTCATTCAAACTACAGGAAATCAAAGATAAGGAAAATGTCCTGAAAGAAGTCAGAAGAAAAAAAATCATATCTATAGGGAAGCAAAGATAAGAATTATATTTGACTTCTCCTCAGAAACCCAGCATTTATAAGGAGAGTGGAGTGAGATATTTAAAGTTATGAAAAAAATAAAACCCCACCAACCTAGAATTCAGTACCCTCTGAAATTTTCCTTCAGAGGTGATAGAGAGGGTGCCTGGGTGGCTCAATTGGTTAAACAACTGCCTTCGGCTCAGGTCATGGGTCAGGTCAGGTCCCAGGGTCCTGGGATTGAGCCTCACACCAGGCTCCCTGCTCAGTGAGGAGCCTACTTCTCCCTCTCCCTCTGCCACTCCCACTGCTTGTGCTCTCCTGCTCTGTGTCAAATAAATAAAATCTTTAAAACAAAAAAAAAGTGATAGAAAAATAATAGACTTTCTCAGACAAACAAAACTTAAGAGTATCTGTTGCTAATAGACTAGCCGACCAGCCTTGCAAGAAATGTTAAAAGAAACTCCTTATAAAGAAAGAAAATGATATAGGTCAGAAACTTGGATCTACATAAAGAGCAAACACCAGAAAGAAATAAATGATGGTAAAATAAAAACTCTTTTCTTATTCTTAATTGATTAAAACAGATAATAAGTTTGCTCAAAATAATAGCAACAATGTATTTGAAAATGTATATATATAACGATTAAAATGAATGACAGCAATGATACAAGGGATAGGAAGAAGGAATGAAGATTATTTTGTTATTATAAAGGTACTCACATTACCCATGAAGTGGTATATTATTATTTCAAAGTGAACTATTTTGGCTTATAAATGTGTTTGCAAATTCTGGGGTAAGCACTAAGGAATGAAGAACAAAGGCATCAAATAAAACAGTAACAAATGTGAATAGTAATCCAACCATATCAATAATCACTTTGAATGTCAATGGTCTAAATATACCAATTAGTAGGCAGAATTTGTCAGAGTAAGTCAAAAAACAGAACCCACTTATATGTTGTATTCAAGAAATTCACTTTAAATACAAAGACACATATAGATTAAAATAAATGGAGAAAGATATACCATACTAACACTAATTTAAAACAAACGGAAGTAGCTATTATTAATTTCAGAGAGACAGACTTGGAAGCATGTAAAGTCCTCAGGAATAAAGAAAGACATTACATGATAAAGGAGTCAGTTATCCAAGAAGACATAACAATCCTTAACATATATGCACCTAAAACAACAAAAAATGGTAGAATAGCAAGGAGAAATAGATGAAGCCACTATGATAGTTGGACACCTCATCACTACTCTATCAGAAATGGACATACCCAGCAGGCAAAATATTAGTAAAGACATAGTTGAAGTCAACAGCACCATCAATCAACTGGATATAATTGATAAAGACCACTTTATCCAAAAACTGCAGAAAACACATTCTTCTCAAGCTCACATGTAACATTTACCAAGATTAGACCACATCGTTGGCCACAAAACACACCTTAACAAACCAAAAAGAATATATATCATATCAAGTCTGCACCTATACTATAACAGAATTAAACTAGAAATGACAGAAGGATAGCTAAAAAATACTTGGAGATTAAACAACACACTTCTAATTAATACATCAATCAAAGAACTCTCAAAAAAATTTTACAATATTTTTTAACTAAATGAAGATAAAATACAACTTATCAAAATTGGTGGTATGCAGCAAAAGCAGTGCTTAGAGGGGCATTTATAGCATTAAATGCACACATTTTAAAAATAAGAAAGCTCTAAAATAAATCACCTAAGCTTCTATCTGAGATAACTAGAAAAAGAGCAAATTCAGAATAAACAAAAGGAACAAAAATTAGAGAAGAAACCAGTGAGACTGGGGCACCTCGGTAGCTCAGTTGGTTAAGTGTCCAACTCTTGATTTCTGCTCAGGTCATGAGCTCAGGGTCTTGAGGCTGAGCCCTGAGTTGGGCTCTGAGCTCAGCAGGGAGTCTGCTTGAGATTCTCTCCCTCTGCCCCTTCCCTCACTCTTTCTCTCTTAAAAAAACAAATCTTTTTAAAAAAGGAATCCAATGAGATTGAAAAATGGAAGTCAATAGAGAATATCAACAAAATTAAAAGCTGATTCTTTGAAAAGACCAATAAAATTTATAAGCCTCTAGCCACGTTGATGAAGAAAAAAAAAGAAGACACAAAATACTAAAATTAGAAAAAAAAGTAGGAAAATAACAACTAATTCCATTGATATTAAAATGATAATAAAAGAATATTATAAACAACTCTATACCCATAAACTTGATGACCGAGATGAAATGGACCAGTTCTTAAAAGACAATCTGCCAAAACACATATAAGGAGAAAAAGACAATTTGAATAGGCTTATTTCTATTAAGTAAATTGAATCAACAATTAAAACCCTTCCCAAACAGAAAGCACCAGCACCCACCAGATGGATTCACTGGTGAATCATACTAAACATTTAAGGAAGAGATTATAGCAATTTTCTACAATCTTTTTTAAAAGATAGAAGAAGGAATACTTCTTAACTCAATCTATGAGGCCAGCATTATTCTAATACCAAAACCAGACAATGATATTACAGGACAGCTATAGACCAATATTTATCAGAAAAGTAGATGCAAAATCTTCAATATTAGCAAATCAAATCTAACAATGTATAAAAATAATTATTCAAAGTTTTTGAAGCAGTTAAAAATCAATTAATGCCATATATCACATCAATAGTCCAAGAAGAAAAATAAGATTATATTAATAGATGCAGAAAAAGCATATAAAGAAATCAAACAGCCATTCATGATAAAAACTCTTAGCACTAGGAAGACAGGGGAACCTTCCTCTACTTCAAAAAGAATATCTATTAAAAAAAAACCCCTACCACTAACATCATACTTAATGATGAAAAACTGTAAGATCTTCCACTAAGATCAGGAACAAGGGAGTCTCCTCTTACTACTCTTTCTCCACATCATACTAAAAGTACTAATTAATGCAATAAGAAAAGGAAATAAAAGGTACACTGTTGTGGAAGGAAGAAACGAACTGTCTTTGCAGGTGACATGACTGTAGAAAATCTGAAAGGACTGAAAAAAAAAAAAAAGAAACCCCTCCCCCCCCAAAAAACAAAAACCTTCTGAAACTAATAACAAAGCAAGGCTGCAAGATACACAGACTCAATAGCTTTCCTACATAACAGCAATGAACAAGTGGAATTTGAAATTAAAAACAATACTACTTACATCAGCACCCCCCAAAATGAAATACTTAGGTATAAATCTAACAGAATATGTACAAATATATATGAGAAAAAATGCAAAATTCTGATGACAGAAATCAAAGTTCTAAATAAATGGAAAGACATTTCATGTTCACGGATAGGGAAACTGAAAATTATCAAGGTATCAATTCTCCTCATTTTGACGTGAATCAAAATCCCAGCAAGTCATCTTGTGAATGTCAACACAATATTGAAAGACTGACACTATATGTCTTCAAGGTTTACTAAAAAGCTACAGAAATGAAGAGAGTGTGTTATTATTGAAAGACTAGAAAAACAGATCAATGGAACAGAATAGAAAGCTCAAAATAGACCCACATAAATGCAATCAACTGATCTTTGACAAAGGAGCATAGGAATTGCAATGAAGAAAAGATAGTCTTTTCAACAAATGGTACCAGAACAAGTGGACGTCCATACTCAAAAAAACTAAACACAGACTTTACCCCCTTCAGAAAAATTTACTAAAATGGAGAACAGACCTAACTGTAAAATGCAAAACTATAAAATTCTTAGAAGATAACATAGGAAAAATCTAAGTGATCTGACAGGGTTTGACAGGGACTTGTTAATTTTTTAAATACATTACCAATGGCATAATCCATGAACAAATTGGTAAGTGGACTTCATAAAAATTAAGTCTCTGCTGTTAAAGGCATTGTCAAGAGAAGACAAGACACAGACTGGGAGAAAATATCTGCAAAAGATACACCTCATCAAGGACTATTGATGATATACAAAGTCTCTCAAAAGAGTTGAAAAGTTATGCCCACACAAAAATCTGCACACGTATGTTTATAGCAGCTTTATTCATAATTGCCAAACATGAATGTAACCAAGATATCCATCAGTAGGTGAATGGATAAATAAACTGATACAGCCAGACAATGGAATATTATTCAGCACTAAAAAGAGATCCACATATCAAGCCATGAAAAGACACAGAGGAAACTTAAATACATAATACTAAGTGAATGCAGCCAATCTGAAAAGGCTACATCCTGTATGATTCCAACTATATGGCACACTGGAAAAGGCAAAAGTATGGAGACAGTAAAAGTATCAGAGGTTACCAGGGGTTTAAGAAGAGGAAGAATTAAAAAGGTGGAGGATTTTTAGGGCAATGAATCTATTCTCTATGATACTATAATAGTAGATATAGGTCATTATAAACTTGTCCAAAGCCATGGAATGTGCAAGTGAACCCTAATGTAAACTAGGGACTCCACATAGTAAAGATGTATAGGTTCATTAATCATAACAAATATAGCACTCTGGTGGGGGATGTTGATAATGGAGGAGGCTCCACATGTATAGGGGCAGGAAGTATAAGGCAAATATTGTACCTTCCACTCAATTTTGCTATGAACCTAAAACTGCTCTAAAAACATAAAGTTTATTTTTTCAAAAAGAAAAGAGAAAAACCACCAGCATCTTGCATGGAGAAATCGAGCTTCCCACACTTGCAAATATGGAATGAACAAAAGCTAGCATATTCCAAGTCAGATGATTTGGAAACATCCAAATGTTTTCTTGGAGAATATGTTACAGAAACATTTGTTAATATGATGTTTATATGTCCAGGAATGTGTGGTCTCAGTCGTATTATAAAAGATTTTCTGAAGGTAAACAGAGGATGAGGGCAAGACACTGAGTGTAAGGGAGAGGAGTAGCGCTGGAGAGCTTTGTCTCACTCCACACTACACCACTCCCTTCCTCATGTCCCTTTTTGCCTTATCAACATTTATTCTTGTATTGGAAAAATCAAAGTAGCAAATACTTAGGGAGTGTGTTTAATGAATAATTAAGGATTGTTGAAGCCAGGAAGGAGGGCATGAAGTATAAACCAGACCAAGGTAAGAAGCAAGGTTGATCACTATTGTTGACCCACGTGGTATCAGACTAGATCCTGACATCGCTAATCAAAGGTAGAACCAGATCAGAAACTAGAAATGGAGGTGAAAGTCAAAATTCTCCTCAGAATCCAGGACATTTTCTACTCAGAAATACAATTATATTGAGTCTTAGCAAGGAAACAACTTAGAATTCTATGGTCTTGAACTGGATTTTGATGTTGTGATCCTTTTGAATTAGAGAGGCTGTGAATTCCTAAGATATTCCGTCCATTAAAATCTACAAAGTCAGGGTAAAACCTTTCACATTAAAAAGGAAAATTTTACCTTGTAAAAGTGATATTTAACATAGAGACACCAATATAAGGCTCTTTAATGTGGATAAGAATCTATGAAACTCTAGATGCATAAATATGGAAAGAAACTAAGAAGTGGAGGATATCCAACATTACTCCCAATGCAGGAATTCTTTCTACAGCATTTCAACCAAAGTTTACACAGCTTCTGCCTAATACATGCAGTGACAATGAGCTCACTCCTTTTATAGAAAGTTTAATATATTCATCTTTGGTCATCTCTGACAACAAACATTTCCTGTGAATTCAGTATCTGCCAGATACAACTCAAAGCACCAAGGATACAGGCATGTGTAATAAATGTATTCCTTCAGGTAAATTTAATTCCATCTCCTTTAACTTCCATCTACTGGTCTTTATTCTTATAGTACTGCACAGAAGTCCTAAGTCTTCCCTTTACCCAGTTAACCATTCCCAGAGACTTCAGCTACTGTTCATATGACTGCTTTGCAGAATGTACTTAATCTGGATGGCTTCCATATGCTGCTCTTACAGAGTAATATCCCGAACTAGCAAGAATATTTCAGACATAGCACAAGCACTTCAGCACAAGGTAGAATCAATATTTTCTTCACGTGGAATATGGTGAAATTAACATAGTTATAGCTTTTTAAAAAACAGTTAAAGAATTTGGTTAGCGATCTATTTAATGCATTCTAGTGATAGCAAATTAACATGATTTAAATATCATAAAGCATTATCCTAATATTAAAGCAAGCTGAAGGTTAAAAAAGGTTAGAAAAGTGTTTTAAAGGTCAAAAGCACTGTATAACTATAAGGCATTGGTTATTATTAGATTCCATTGTATGGCTTTATAAGGACTGGACTAGAACATGCCAACATACAAGTACTACATATGTACGTGTAGGAATATTTTCCATGTAGGTGACATCTGGGCTCATCTGAGTATTAACAGTCTCACAGGAGTGAATGTTCAGAGAGAAGAATGAAGGCAAATTACATTTGTAAGATTAGTTCGCCTAGTTTGCTAAGGTAAATAAATCACTGCATTTTAAAAGTTGAATTGGTATATAAACAAAGCTTTGACTACAATTTCTTTCAGTTTTTGTGGATTTTGTTGTTCTGAATAATAAAAATATGTACTTTGGCATGTTATTCTTTACCCAAACACTCTGCGAGGTCCTGGACTTCAGGAAGACTCTGTAAAGAATTCTCAGTTTTAATTGAACAGGAATTCTCCTGAGGCCCTTGAAAAATTATTGGATGGGGAACATTTTCATAAGTGAGAATTCTACTCCACAAGAGACAAGAAACATAATATTCTAATCAGAGAGTAGAGAATCTCAACAAATGCTCATATTTCTCCCACTTGCAATTTTCCCCCAAAGTATCTTGGAACTTGTTAAAAGTCGGAGTTCAGAGGCAGCAATAGAGCCAGTTGGCTGATCACGTTAAAAGCAGATTTTGTTAACTGCTGAGAAAAAGGGTGGGTCACCCATGAGAGTCCAAAATGATATATGTTGAGAATTTGTCAATATTTTCAAAAGCCAAGGAGAAAACATGTGTCAAACAGAATTTCAAACATAAACAAGTAGGAATTTATATTCAAACCAATGAGTAATAGTTCATAAACATAAGAATGCTATATTAGAACAAATATTTATCCTAAGTATTGATCTTCAGAAATCACATTTATCAAGACACTTTATTTTTTCTTTGGATACATAAAATAAAACAATAAGTGAACATTTTGGTTAGTAAGCAGATAGTTTGTAGTGATCTGCAGAGGAGTAGTGGAAAATAATACCAAAAAAATAATCAATTAACCAATTAATTATGCTTTTGCTTTATAAAATAAAGAAGGCCATGTCCAGAGTTTTGATATCCTCAGTACTTCAAATTCTATAATGCAGACACACTATGAAACTCTTTGCACAACCAAACAACACCCTCTGCTCATCCCTTGCCTGACATTGCTTATCTTCCTTACCTCCTATACACTTTCCAGGGTTAGTTTTCACAAAGCATGAACTTTCTGGCATTCTTTAATATTATTCTAATATTATTCTATTCTGGTAAGAATTTATGGCATTTTAACATTATAAAGATATAAAGAAATTAAGAGATATTTCTTTTGCTGATTTCCCACCCCACTTACTAAATTCTTGCTCTACCAGGGATGGCTCCCTATGCAGAAGATGCTGCACTTCCTCACAAGCAACAGCAAAGCAACAGACCATCTACGTTGGGCTGATGTCCTACAATCTGTCAATGCGTTTTTATCCTGGGACCAGTGCAAAGAATAGTAAACAATTACATCCAGAATTGTCTGAAATGGGTCTGAGTTTGTTAAACAATTTTTTTAATTTGTTAAATAATTTTGTTAAACAATTAGTATATATCTACTGACAGGTATTTGGGGTTGCCTTTATGTTCTCATATTCTCTGGACTAATTCTCTCTTCTGCATTGCAAATCTAAAAACAATATTTAGATTCCACTCTCTCAAATGCTGATGTCTTACTAAATCTAACCCAACTCTCTTAAGGGATTTAAAGATTTTTATCAAGTGGTGACATATATCTTCTCATTGCATATCCTGTTAAAATCCTAGTACATGCTCTGCCCCAATAAATCAGACTTGGATAAGTTAAGATCCATAATTGGGTCTCACCATGGAAAAGACAAAAACCTTAAACCATCCAAGAGAGACAAATCTTATTGTTTAATTCATTCAGTCTACAGATGTGTATCAGTAGCCTGTCCTCTGCCAGTATTGGTCTAGATGCTGCAAATACACAAAAAACAAGATGCACTCCATATTTGAAAAGAATTTTTGTCATGTTACAATTATGTTTCCACATTCCTGTTGAAGCCAGAGCTTCTGAAGTATCTCAGAAAAGACAAAGGAGCCTCAAAGAAGATATAGACTCCCATTTGAGGTGCACACACGATTCTACAAGTTGCCAACTTGAAGGTTTTAACCTAGGATTTAATCTTCATTTGATAATTTGATTAAATAAATATGAATTAGACAAATATTTCCCTCAATTTTTAATGTCAATTTCTGTTTTTGATATATTTGCTTCACAAGTAAAAATTATACATCCAAAATTTTTCCCTCAATTTTTCATGTCCCTTTCTGTTTTTAATATATTTGCTTCACAAGATGAATTCATATATATTAAAAACTATATGAAAAATATATAATCTCCTATATCGAATCTAAAAAACCTGAACTCCTAGAACCAGAGAAAATGGTGGTTGTCAGGGAGTTTGGGGGTGGAAGGAAGAAAATGGAGAGATGTTAGTCAAAGTGTAAAAACTTACAGTTGTAAGTTGAACAGGTTCTGAGGATCTAATGTACAGCATGATAAATGAATACTGTATTATATACTTGAAATCTGCTAACAGAGATCTTAAGTGTTACTACACACACAGGGTAACTATGTGAAGTGATGGACATATTTGATGGTACTAATCATTTTGCAATGTATATCAAATGATCACACTGCACCCTTTAAATATACATAGTTTTTATCATCAGTCATACCTCAGTAAAGCTGGACAGGGAGAAATCTACATGCATCCCAAGCAAATGAAAGAACCAGTAAGACTGAACATATTCTTTTTCTTTTCTTAAAATGCCCACTTTTATTTTGTATCTTATATAGATCTCAGACTTTTTTGATATTTGATTTTGGTCCATTGATCTGCCCTTTTTGTGACACATTATTTTGAGAATGAGGACTTTGTAAAGCATTTTAATATAGGGTTGCATTTGTTATCTATTGTTATAATCATGCTATCCAACAACCATCCACAATGCAATGGCTTTAAAAATCCCTTCTTTTTTTTTTTTTTTTTTT